>CM038702.1:59290497-59805497 GCA_021613375.1 Megaleporinus macrocephalus | reverse complement strand
TAACCCTTTGTTTCCCATAAAAACTTAGTAATGTAATATAAGTAGTAGTACAAAAGTTGCCACACTGGTTGCCAGGATCTATCTATCTATCTATCTATCTATCTATCTATCTATCTATCTATCTATCTATCTATCTATCATAGATAAAAGTTGAAGAGTAAAAATACAACAAACAAGATGATTAAACTAAAAACAAAAACGTACGAAACGTTACAGAAAGCGTTAGTCATTCTCTGAAGGCCTAGAAGTCCTTAAGTGTTCCAAACTGAGTTTATCTCTAAAAACAAAATTAACATATATTTTCTGACTTTGAAATACTGCATTTGTGGGTGCAGCCTGGACTGGTCAGTTGAATTTAATGGGAAGAAAATACTACATCCACACAATGATTCTTAAACTCTCTTGTACCATAATGCTGGTACTATAAATTGAAACTAACTCTAATGATAATTTGTAGATCTTTATTTAGTTTGTCTCACACATCACGGCTCATCTGGCAAAAGTGACTGGCCTGATTATGCTTTTTATAAGTCTTCCAGTTGAGCTTGGTATCCATGTTGTAGATTAAAATATATGAATCTTCTATATGAAGCAGCAATTATAATCATTTATAATGTCATGTTTTACAATACAATTTGGCTAATATAAGCCTTAAAAATCTGAATTTGGAAGAGCAATATATTAGTGTTATACAACAATCACTATCATGGCCACAGGTTTATAAAACCAAGCAGCTAGTCATGCAGACTGCTTCTACACATATTAGTGAAAGAGTGGGTCGCTCTCAGGAGCTCAGTGAACTCCACAGTGGACTGTCAGTGGTGGTATAACAAAGTGGAAGTGATTGGGAACGACAGCAACTGGTAGCCACGTACAATGACAGAGCGTGTCAGTGGATGTTGAGGAGCATAGTGTACAGAGGTCACCAACTTACTACCGAGTCATACACTACAGACCTCCAAACCTCATGCGCCCTTCAGATCAGCTCAAGAACAGTGCGAAGAACATCCTGACCTCAACCTGATAGAACACCTTTGGGATGAATTAGAGCGGAGACTGTGAGCCAGGCCTTCTCGTCCAACATCAGTGTCTGACCTCACAGAGTTGAAGCTGTTATAGCTGCAAAGGTTGGGCCGACATCATATTAAACCCTATGGATTAGGAATGGGATGTCACTCAAGTTCATTTGCGTGTGAAGATAGACGAGCGAACACTTTTGGCAATATAGTGTATGCCCTGCATTGCCAGTTAGACAATCTTACTTCATTTACAGCCTGTAAATACCACGCATAATGCTTTAAATGAAATGAAAATGTGTTAACAGATCTGGCGCAAAGCTCTATTAAGCTTACTCGTTTTATGTAGTGATAGGAAACAAAGAAAGCTCACACTGACATGTATCATTAAGCTGATATTGACTGTATTTCTTCTGGTGGCAGAGTTGTTCAGTGAACTCTCAGAATGGCTCAGCACTGCGGTGCTTTTGCTTACACAGTGCTAACTTTACTGTGGGCAGGTATGCAGTCATGAACACCCGCTCATGTGTCTCACTACGCTGTACTAGGCTGCATCATGTAGTGCTGTAAACCAGCGCACCTTGCTTTTACCCCTATTAACACTCCATTAGTTCGACAAACAGCTTACGCTGCGTTGATGGAGAGCCATCAAAGCTGATAATGCTGAAGGCCAGTCTAGTGTACTCACGGTCCAGTCCCCTGAGTCACAGCAGTGTGTATATGTGTGTGTGGAACCAGTGGTGGAGCGTACAGCTACGAGAAACACAGGCGCGTTTTTTTTTTTTTAATGTGGTGCAGTGGGCGGAGCTTGAGGAGCCACAAATGTTAATTGTGTAAGCAGAAAGATGAACTCGTTGCTTTATGTTTATGTAACCCCGTGCGTGGGACTGGTGGACTGTGCAAACATGAAAATGTCACCATGCTCTCTCCAAAAGCTTCCATTAACACCCGGCGCTCAGCGCTGATGGTCGACTCCATCCGCCCGCTTATGAAATTACCCACAAATCAGCTTGCGTTGCTGCTAACCAGAAGCTTCTAACCATAATGGGAGAGATCTCAGCGCCTTCCAAGCAGATTTAAGTTTAGTGCGCTGCTGAGTAAACACTGAGGAAACGCTGGATCCTGAGCGAAATGATGTTGTTTTATCTGTTTATTTTTTATCTCTCCGCGTCTCTGGCAGCAGGAAACAAAACCAGGGTTTGGTATTTTAAGCACGATGATGTCTCTTCCAGCCTGAGATGAAAACACTCTTAAATCACAATAACCAAATGCAGCTACAGTGCGCGCGTCAGACGCACGCACTCCTTCAACAAAAGGACAAAGTGGCTGAAATGAATGCTGGAGAATGTTTTGATGATGGAGCTTGATCAAAGCTCTGCATTCGGAGTGTGCTTAAGGAAAAAGAGTGCATTCTCGTCCTCGGTGGCCACAGAAAATAAGCCCTTCCTGTAAGTGTTTCCTATCACGCCACGTGACGCCAGGCCGGTTTGGAACCATTCAAGCCACCACCGCACTGGCAGACCACTTCAGCACCACGGAGAGCGGCTGAGTGTTGTGTTCAGAATCAGTCTTTTTCTTCACCGGAAGTATTCTGTTGGTAATATACTAGACAGACTGAAACATTAACTGGTTGCTATCCTATTAACTTAACACTTAATTAAAGGCTCACACCGAGCGCCAACACAGCTGCGCAAGACTCATTAGGTGCGTCCGAAATCGCCTTACTTGTCTACTACTCAGTAGGGGAAATCAGTAGGCGAGCACGGCTAGTAATTCCTCCCGTTTCGTCTTCTCCGAGCTACAGCTCGACACTGTCTGAGTACAGATTCTGATAAAAACACAGATCAGAGTCACAAACAGAATCTAAATCTGTAAACAGAGCTTTTAAATGAATAGCAGGACTTTTACGGTGGTGGTCTGACGTCTTGCGTCACAGGACACTGGCTATATGGTGGACGTAGTACGTCCAAGATTGTGTGGCTACTAAAACTACTACTACTGAAATTACCTACTTGTCTGCCGCTCTAGCAGTACGTATCTACTGATTAATCTAGTACCTACTGACTAGTAGGCGATTACGGACACACCTTTTGACTACATCTATGAGCTACAATTCCCAGCAGTCATCTGTGGATTACATGACTCTCGGTCAGCTGACTGGTATAGATCAGGCTCGCTTGAGTATTGATTACCAGCGAGGATTATTTAAGCTCAGTTTTTGGGCTTCTTCGTTGCGAAGTATTGTGGCTGTTTTTCCTGTGCCTTTCCGAGCGTTACTTGTTTCTGATCTCGTGTTAGTGACCGGTATCCGTTTTCTGACTTCAGTCTTTTTGCCTTGCTTTGTGTATTGTTCGCAGTGTCTACATGGCTACGTACCTTTTGCCTGTTTTAGCGTGCATATCTCTATTTAGCCCCTTTTGGTTTGCCTGGTGATCTCTGGTTTTGACCCTCGCCTGTTTTTGGCTTTCCAATATAGCCTTACCTCTGTATTGTGTTGGTGGAGACACCTGTCCATAGTAAACCTTATATCCATTTCCGTGAATGTCTGTCTGTTACATAAAGGCCCAATATTTGGCTTTTTTCCACCTATGATGGGTTTACGGCTGTCAAGTCACATCTTTTGTCGATTTGTGTTAGTGAAAATAAATTAACACGTCTTCTACACGCTCTGTGGGGGCTTCTTTGTCCCTAAATTGGTAGATGACTAAGTGGATGTGGTGTTTGTGGCTTGGTTTGTGGTGTTTGGTTTTTCTTAGTGGCTTGATATGGCTCAGTCTGATGTATATTTTTGTTTAGAGCAATTAGACTGTTCTAGAAAGGTGGAGCTGCTGAGCATTTGTGAGCATATTGGTATTTTGGCTTCCAGACAGTTGAGGAAGGGGGAAATAGTGACACTCAAGCACAAGTGGCTTTTGGTCTATGTACCATGTTATGTAACATAGTGAATTTGCTATCCATGTTCTATATTAAAATCATCTGTAACGCTTCCTATGAATCCCATATTCATAGCATGTTTTAAAATGAATTTATAAGGAGTTATATTATATATAATAGCTTACATTAACAAATAATGAGTTTGTAAATGTGCTTTTAGCCAGTCGTACCTACATAACACATTATAAAACAAGAGAATGCAAGTACATAACGTCATGTTAAAATCATCTGTAACACTTCCTCAGAGTCCTGTATTCATAATGCTTTTTAAATGCTTATTAAATGAGTTATATGGCATACATAATCAATCAATCAACCTTTATTTTCAATCGGGAATACATTGAGGAAGACCCTCATTTACAATGTCGCCGAACATTACAATTATTGAACAAAAAAAAGGGATTGAAAATAAATTCAAAGGAATTTTAATGAGTACTGAAAATGTAAAAGAAACAATAGGAACAGAGACTAAATAAGTTGTAAAAGAACACAAATAAAAATCTGAATAAGAAGATAAAAAAATAAGAAAAAATAATACCTTACAATGCCAAGTATAAGCTTGTATAATTGCTTTTAGCCAGTAACACATACATAATACTTTGTAAAACAACAGTGTGCAATGTAATAATGTCATGTTTCACAATGTAATATCTGTATAATATCTACATAATATCAGGTTTTGCTTATTTAAGCCTAAATCCCTGAATTAGAAGAGCAACATATGGTCGCTGTCCAAAGAAAAACATAAATCTCCATTTTTCTTATTTTCTATTTTTCTCCATCAATTAAACACAGCAGCTGCCTGCTGTGCACACTGTGGGACATGATCAATGGACCAATTGAAATGCTCCCAAACAGTTTGGAAAAATTCTGGTTTCATTGACTTACATTGAAAGTGAAGACCGTTTTTGGCCTCTCCTGTAAAGTTACTATGAAGATACTTGTTTTTCATTGGACAGCGACCATATTCATATTGTATGTCCTCAATTGCCACTTATACAATCTCCCTTGACTTAAAGCCTGTAAAGATCACATATAATGCCCAATAAGGGATAATGTGCTAAAATGAAAATCCATTAACATTTAGAAGATGTACCGATCTGACATAAAGCTCTATAAAGTTTATGATATGTTGGCACTGAGCTAAGAGCAAGTGAGTTTTTTGGCTTGCAGAAGAAATTCCATGTTCATTTTAACCGTCCTATTATGTTATGGGTCAATTTAAACCAGTTCCATGTTGAGCTGTCTGGAATACTGGTTACCACCCTAAAGAGAAAAGCTTTATTAAATAGTGGTCAAATTGTTATATATATATAAGCTCCTTCCCACACGCCATCACACTCATGAACAGCTGGATACAGTCTACTACATACATACATCCTGTCCAGATGTTCTCTCTTCTTTCTCTGTACTGCACTTTATTTATCTGATAGAGTCTCAGAACACTCTGTACCACCGTCTCTACCAGTGATTCTTCTGTTCTCCATATTTATATCTATTTAATTCAGTCTGCACTGTCCTTTACTGCTGCACTCAGCCCTTTACTTTATATATACAACAAGTTTACAGGTGTGTCTGTGCGTGTATGTTACTGTGTGTGTGTGTGTGTGTGTGTGTGTGTGTGTGAGTGTGTGTAGGTTGGGTGTGTTTGTTACTTCTGTAATGTCAGTTATCATGCACTGTGAGCTTCTGTAACCAAAAACAAATTCCTTGTATGTGTGAGCATACTTGGCCAATAAAGTCAGATTCTGATTCTGATTATATGTGCCATATGTTCTCAGATTTCATCTTTATAAATTTATAATCAAGTTTTACTGCTTTCACTTGACCCTTTGCTTGTTATTGAGTGTATTTATACTGTGCCGGTCAGTTTGACCTACAACATTATGAATGTAATTAAGTAACATTCGTTTTCAGCAGATTAACAGTGACTTCCTTGAAGCCCTCAGGCTATTATTTGTGCTCACATATATATCTAGTATATGTAAAAGGCCTATAGTGATGTCTCGCCCACAAACCTGTCTTTCTGTTTATGTTGATAGTTAATTTAATTCCTAATACCACTGACAGTTCAGCTCTGAGCAGTAGAAATATGTTCTTGGTTATATATATTGAGAAATTCATTTGGACCATTTGGTTTGGACAATTTTCTTTGGTGTATTTCAACCGTTTAATCATTGTGTTCCATGAAATCAGAGAATTATTCCAATGCTTAAAGAATTTAGGTACTGGGCGCTGGGCATTTGCTCAGTGTACTATGTTTCCCATCTGTTATTCTAAATCTATGCCCCAATAAACTAATTCTAGTTATGGTGAAGCTTATAGTCCATTACCTAAAATGAGTTTAACACACCTGGTCTAGATAAATGGGAGCTAAGAAAACAAGATCTACCTCAAATATCTGCAAGTCTAAAGAACACTATAGATTTATAGACCAGTATAGTCAAGTCAAGTTTACTTGTGTATATATCTCCCATTGAGCAAGCCAGATGCAACGGTGGCAAGGAAAAACTCCCTCAACTGGAGGAAGAAACCTTGGGAGGAACCAGACTCACAAGAGGAGACCCGCCCTCCTCTGGTCAAACAGTATTTACAGTTTAATAAACTAAATACCAAAGAAAGGAGCCTCTGTTTGAAATCTGGATAGCAAAGCTTTAGAAGCTGCACAGGTAGAGGCAGTCTCTGACTGAGGCAGAGTCTTTACGTAAAGTGGGTGTGGGTGTGGGAGTCCCAAATATATAGCTCAGTATATGCACTAAACAGTCCACGTTTACTATGTAGAATCTGGGAGGTGCTTCTACCATCACTGGACCTGTATGTATACTGCAGGGTCTATGGATTCAGACCTGCTCACCACTACCTGAAACTGCTAATTAGGTCTCTTCCTCGGAAAACTGAGAGGCTAATTAGTGCTGGAAGAATTGACCTCACACTATGGCTCTCACAGGATTCAATTGAATACCAATGGAGTAAATGATAATAGGGGCTATACTACAGCGCAGTCTCATGCTGTAAGCTACTCCAGTGGAATGCGTAATCAGTTGGACTTGCATTAGCTCCACCCATTCCTGTGTGATTATCCACTATTTTTCTTGTGATCCTTTATAAGAAGCACACATGTGAAGGACAGAGGTTTGTGTGTCAGTTTCATGCATAAGGTGGAGGCAGATGTGCACATGTATGGAGATGTTGTTTCAAAAGTTGGAAGAGTCTGAGATTTGTTAATTGTCTTAAACCGTTATTTAGTTGACAAAAGTACAAAGAATCGTCACTGTCTAATGAAAAACATGCTGTCACGCCCTGCTTGTCCTCCTTTGTCTATGTCCTTGTTTACGTCCTGTCAAGTCCTCGTGCTGTTTGTTTTGACCCTGTGCTTCTTGTCTCCGCCCTAGCCCCGCCTGTCACACCTGTTTCTCGTTCATCTTCAGTCCTGTCACCTGCTCCCTCTGGTTACCTTGTGTTATATATACCCTGTGTTTTCAGTCTGTGGTTGTCAGTAATTGTATGGTAGTGCTGTGCTGTGGAGATTCTGTCTGCGTCTGTTCGTTTATTTATTAAAATCCTTAGTTTTGGTTGGACACAGGTATTGTGTCGGCTCCTGCCTTCATCTGCTTCTGCTCCTGCTCGACACCGTTTCACATGCATCTCCATATTTCTTGATTTCTATTTTTCCACATCAATTAAATGCAGCAGCTGCCGTTGACATTACGAGAAAACTTCACAATGAATGGACCAATAGAAATGCTTTAAAATAGCTTGGAAATAATTCTGGTTCCATTTACTTACATTGAAAGTGAAGACAGTTTTTGTCCTCTCCTGTAAAGTTGCCATTTTAGACATACTTGTTTTTCATTGGACAGGGACGATATTGCATATACATTGTCATTGTCCGATCCGGGTTGGATTCCTGGTCCTGGCTGTTCTGTGTGGGGTCTGCATGTGCTTGAGTGGGTTTCCTCCGGGTACTCCAGTTTCCAGTCCAAACACATGTATGTTAGGTTGATTGCTCACTCTAAATAGCCAGTAGGTGCGACTCCTTGAGTCTTTTTGGCAGAACTACTTTTTGGTGGAAGGTATTGGTCAATATTAATAAGCATATTCAGTATGAAGCCTTTGGCTCACCTGCAACCTTGCGTGCTCTATTGCTTGAATATATATATATATAAATATATATATATATATATATATATATATATATATATATATATATATATATATATATATATATATATATATATATATATCGTTACTGTCCAATGAAAAACATATATCTCCATTTTTGTTGATTTTGTGTTTTCTACATCATGTGAACACACAAATGGTCATTCACATGGCAAATTTTATGAGAAATGGACCAATAGAAGTGCTCCAAAGTAGCTTGGAAAAAACTCTGATTCTATTGACTTACATGGAAGGTAAAGTAGGTTTTTGGTCTCTCCTGTAAAGTTGCCATTTTGGGGATGCTTGTTTTTCATCGGACAGCGACGACATATTTCTTGCTACTTCTTCATATTTAAGTTAGTTTTCTATCTGCCTTTTTCAATGCCCCCCATTATAAAAGGTTTGGGCCCCTCTGTTCCAGTTCATGCAGTCAGCTATCAGGCATTGAAAATAGCATGAGTCACTGTAATGGGCTCTCCTCATCCTCCATTGTTACCTTGGGTGTAATTCCTTCACTAAGTTGTCTACTTTTCATGGCTCATCGCCGGCAGGAAATGCCGAAAGAGTCCTAGCCTGACGCTTATTATATTCCCCTGTACACTACCTGTTCTCTATGACACCCTCCCTCTTTCAACATCAGCCTCATAAGGTTCAATTACTGCCAGCTGAAACAATTACTGCCCTGAACATACGCAAACACTGAGCTTTTAACAGGAGAACTCCGGAAAAATGACGCAAGAAAGCCATTCAGCTGGGCCTACTCAGCTCCACTCGGCAGTCCACAGGACACTTAAAGTCTTGAAGTCTTAAAATAGAAGAAGTGTTGCTGTGTGGACCCCTATAATCTAAAGAAATGCCTACTCCTCTGCAGCATTCTCCTGAGCAGTTCTCTGTGGACACAGTTTGGAGAATGGTGAACTAAAGAGGCTACTATCGCGTTCCTCGGAAAGCTTCCTATGACAAGAGGGCATGCACCTTTTACCTATCACTGGTTAACAGCTCTTATGGCTTAAACACAGATACCTTTCATACACAGAGTTACTTACAATCTGTATGGTTATCTGTTTGACTATTTTTAGATGTAAACACAAACACGAATGGTATAGATTTAGTTTTAGAACTGAACGTTTGGTTGTACTGGGAGGGGTTTTGGTTGGACACGGAGGATTTGGGTTATACTGGGAGGAGTTTTGGTTGTCTTTATAGGGTTTTTGTTTGTACTGGGAGGGTTTTGGATGTATTGAGAGGGGTTTTGGTTGTATTGGGAGGAGTTGGGTTGTACTGGAAGGGGGTTTTGGTTGTATTTTGAAGGGTTTTGGTTGGACAGAGAGGAGTTGGGTTGTACTGGGAGAGGTTTGGTTTGACTGGGAGGAGTTGGGTTGTACTGGGAGGGGTTTGGATGTATTAAGAGGGTTTTTGGTTGCACTGGGAAATGTTGGGTCCGACTGGAAGTAGGTTTTGGTTGTATTGGGAGGAGTTGGGTTGTATTGGAAGGGGGTTTTGGTTAGACTGGTAGGAGTTGGGTTGTACTAGGAGAGGTTTGGTTGGACTGGGAGGAGTTGGGTTGTACTGGGAGGGGTTTAAATATATTGAGAGGGGTTTTGGTTGTACTGATAAGGGTTGGGTCATACTGGAAGGGGTTTTGGATGGAGACAGATGATTTGGGTTATACTGGGAGGAGTTTTGGTTGTCTTTATAGGGTTTTTGTTTGTACTGGGAGGGTTTTGGATGTATTGAGAGGGGTTTTGGTTGTATTGGGAGGAGTTGGGTTGTACTGGAAGGGGGTTTTGGTTGTATTTTGAAGGGTTTTGGTTGGACTGAGAGGAGTTGGGTTGTACTGGGAGAGGTTTGGTTGGACTGGGAGGAGCTGGGTTGGACTGGGAGGGGTTTGAATGTATTGAGAGGGGTTTTGGTTGTACTGATAAGGGTTGGATCATACTGGAAGGGGGTTTTGGTTGTATTGGAAGGAGTTGGGTTGTACTGGAAGAGGTTTGGTTGGACTGGGAGGAGTTGGGTTGTACTGGGAGAGGTTTGGTTAAACTAAGAAGAGTTGGGTTGTACTGGAAGGGGGTTTTGGTCATGGAATGTGTTTTGGGAGAGGCAGATGTGTTTACACTGCTATAAAATGTGCATCAAATCCGTCTCAGACCACCTCCTGAAGTGGTCTGACATGATAAGTGATAAGACATGCATCTTTTGTAAATGAGTATTTGATACATTAAGAGACCAGGTGTAAACGGGGTAGGTTACAGTCCAAACTACCAAACTACCTTCAAGCTCAGACGAGAAACTTATGTCTATAAGAAACTTCTACCTGATGGAAAGATACAGAATTAGACATAGCATAATACAACACATTCCAAAAGAAGTACTTTTTTGAGTTCACAAGCGTTTCACAAAAGAAGGGAACATGGATCTTCATCTGCCATATGAAGACTGTGAGAGAGTCTGCTGTTCGGACCTCCAGTGGAAGTTAGTTTCTCCACCTGGGTGCCAGAACAGAGTGGAGAGTCATGATGCTTGTCCTCCATGCAGTTGTGAAGGATGGCTACTGATCTGTACTTGAAGCTTGAAGGACTCGAGGTACCAATTGAGTTTAAACTGTTGCCATAAGGATTCACTTTTGGCTTCGTAGGTAAGCATCAGGGTTTAAATCTGAAGTGTTTGACTGCAGGAAGCCCCTGAAGGGAAAGCCACAGCACGCCTAGGAAGATTGAAGACAAGCTGTGATGCTGCATTCTGGATCAGTTGCGAGGGCCTAATGGCCCACATAGGAAGCCCAGGCAGGAACAAATTGCAGTAAACAAGCCTTGAAATGAAAAGAGACGGAACAAGCACCTGAGTGGCTTCACTTTACAGCAGTTGTATTCACTTGTTCCTCTTATTAAATGTGTGAGGAACCAGATATCTGATAATGACATTATGAGATGGACTATGTAACTGAAACACAGAGCAGCATCATGACTGAAATACTAAAACATGAGCTGTATCTGTGTCATGTTGACTCGCTTCACCTCTTCACAGCAGCCAGCACGTGATCTTGCACCTTCCTGAGGATGTATTGAGGTGAAATGCCTAGCATCTGTTCCCCTATAGGGCAAAAACTCCCATCTGGGCTTTCCTCACAAACATCTGGAGATCAAGGCCAATAAGCACAGACCCAAGGACATCAGGAAAAAGGCTAAACACTATGTTTACAGTCATGTACTAAAGTTTTAGGCACTTGGGGTCATTATTATATTTTTAAAAAATTACAATTTTAAAACACTAAATATTCAAACAGCAGTAATATAGTAAGTAATGCTTTTTCATACATCTGTGTGTTTATTTAACCCTTTGCAAGCTTCTCCTTCTATAAACAACCCAGTATTATTTACAGTTCTCATCTAATACCTGCTTTGGCTGCTCAGTACTTCATTAAGCTAAATCAAGATTGCTGCTGAAGGAACTGAATACATTCATACAATGTCTGGGGCGTCCAGAAGAAATCTGGAACTACACTTTGTTCTTCAAACTGGAGCTCAAGATATGATCTACTTCTCTCAAAATAAGATATTCATGTTACTTTGTATTGTCTGTATGATTATTTACATCTGTTCTAATCATATCTGGTGTTCTTACTGGTGGAAATGAACTTATTGAAAAGATAAAAGATAAAAGCTTTTAAACAATTAGCTTAGGTGCCTCAGAGTTTGCACAGCAGTGTGATTGCAAGATTTCATCTGATACTGATGTAAAGCTCATTTAGACTTAGACCTAAAACATAGTAGAATGTAGTCAGTTAGTTGAAGATCTGGTACACTGATGCTCTGTGGCAGGGGTGTTTAATTAGAGGTCAGTAAAGTCCAGGTAGAGGAGATTTTTTCCGGCCAAGGTCCGGACCATCATCATTTCTAACTTGTGTTATGATTCAAGGGTGTATCCTGTTTACTGGAGTAGTCTAGTATCAACATCTTATACCATCAGCTACTGAAACACCAACACATCACACATACCATTCAGTATATTTCAGTATATTTACTGTTTAAATGCTGAACTAAATGAATTATTTATAAAGCTCCAATTATTTTTTTCCTTAATTCAAGTAAAAACAAGGACTACTGAGTTCACTGTAAAGGCCATATACCGTTAAGACAAGAAAAGCTCCTTCGCTTAAATAAACACTAAAAATTAAATAATTCTCAAGAGTTTATCAGTTTGGGTCCGCATTGGACAAAGTCTGGGTCCGGATCCGGACTGCGGTCCGCCTATTAGTGACCCCTGCTCTATGGAATATGCTTTTCAGTACGATCCATTCTACTGCCAGTGTATGTCTATGGAGAATGCATGGTTGTGTGCTTGGTTGTACACACCTGTTATTAATAGGTGTAGCCAAAACATCTGAACTCAGGAATTAGGACAGTTATCCACATACTTTTAGTCATGTGTTTAACATTTCATGTAAAAAACACAAACTCTGATAATGACACATGCTAGCAAAGAGGCAACAGTTAGCAACAGGTGTTCTTGGTACCCTTCAGCTTTCATAATTGATCACATTAGCGTCTATGGTGGGTCTCCATTGGCCATGTCAGCATTCACAGTAGAAGATTTAAGTGAAAGGCCACACTGCAATGGTCTATAGCCACTGTGTACGGTAAGGTGTACTGGGTCTGAACCCTGGCAAAGCTCTCTATGTTTTTAAGGCTACAACTAATTTGAGCGATAACTTTAAAACCTCCACAGAATGATTTCAGGACGTCCTGATAAAAACACTATGCTAGCTTATGCTGAGCGTTCGTATCATAACATGCTGAGAAATGAAAACATTCTCAGTGCGTTTGAACAGAGAGACACTTGGGAACGGAAAAGCTGTTTTTTTGATGTTATTAACATTTCAATCGGCTAATGATTTTAACCTCAGTATTTTAAAAAGCATGATAACTCCAGCTTTTAGGAAAAAAATCTGATGAATAAACGTGTGCCAGCAGCCTAAGCTGAGCAGCTCACATATTCAATTATATCATTTAGCCGCTCCAGCGTTTAATAAACAGTTCAGTAAACATCTCGATATGAAAATCAAAACAGAATCTAACAGCAGACACTACAAGCAGAAACCAGAGACTATGTAGAAAATCAAAGCTCAAAGCTTCGGCTAAAGCGTTCATGGTCAGATCAGTTGGTGGGATGGATGGATTGATGGACTTTACAGCCACAAGTTTGTAGATATAAGACCATAATACCAATCAAAGGTACTGATCCAGAAACAGCTTCTACTTTTCTGAGAAGGCTTGGGGTTAGATGTTAGAACATTGCTGTATGGATTTGATTGCATTCAAGCACAAAAGCATTAGTGAGGTCAGGTGCTGAAGTTGGAGGATCAGTTTTTTGATCACTCCAGCTCATCCTAAAGGTAATGGCAGAGCATGTGATGCCATTGCTCCACAGTCCAAAGCTGAAAGGCTTGCGGACCTACTCACTCAAGAACTTCTACTCTTCTGAGAAGGCTTTGGGGTAGATGTTAGAACATTGCTGTATGGATTTGATTGCACTGAATCACATAAGCATTAGTGAGGTCATGTGCTGAAGTTGAATGACCAGTTCTTGATCACTCCAGCTCATCCTAAAGGTAGTGGCAGAGAATGTGATATCATTGCTTCACAGTCCAATGCTGGAAGGCTTGAGACTCTACTTGCTTGAGAACTTCTACTCTTCTGAGAAGGCTTTGGGTTAGATGTTAGAACATTGCTGTATGGATTTGATTGCATTCAAGCAGAAACGCATTAGTAATGTCAGGTGTTGAAGTTGGAAGACCAGTTTTTTGCTCACTCCAGCTCATCCTTAAAGGTAGTAGCAGAAAATGTGATGTCCACAGTCCAATGCTGGAAGGCTTGAGATCCTACTCGCTTAAGAACTTCTACTCTTCTGAGAAGGCTTTGGGTTAGATGTTAGAACATTGCTGTATGGATTTGATTGCATTGAATCACATAAGCATTAGTGAGGTCAAGTGCTGAAGTTGGAAGATCAGTTTTTGATCACTCCAGCTCATCCTTAAAGGTAGTGGCAGAGAATGTGATGTCATTGCTTCACAGTCCAATGCTGGAAGGCTTGAGACTCTACTCGCTTGAGAACTTCTACTCTTCTGAGAAGGCTTTGGGTTAGATGTTAGATGTTAGAATATTGCTGTATGGATTTGATTGCATTCAAGCACAAAAGCATAAGGTCAGGTGCTGATGTTGGATGACCAGTTCTTGATCACTCAATCTCATCCTTCAGATAGTGGCAGAGAATGTGATGTCATTGCTCCACAGTCCAATGCTGGAAGGCTTGAGACCCTACTTGCTTGAGAAGTTCTACTCTTCTGAGAAGGCTTTAGATTAAATGTTAGAACATTGCTATATGGATTTGAATGTATTTGATCATAAAAGCATAAGTAAGGTCAGGTGCTAATGTTGGATGATCTTGATCTTAATGGTAGTGGCAGAGAATTTGGTGTAACTTCTTCACAGTCCAGTTTTAAAAGGCTTGATACCCCTCTGGGCAGTGCTTGGCGTTGATCTTAACTGCTTCTCCAGAGCATTCAATTCAGCTGGAAACATTTTTCTTTGGACATCTGAGCTGCTCACTGTAGGGCAATGGATTTCACTGATTAGAGGAAGTGGCTGGTTACTTTCGGATAGGAACAGATACTAAATTCTCCTGTGTTCACTGACATCCGATTGATTTCCAGCAGTTGAAATGAACAGCAAATGAGCAAAATAGGTTTCCATTTTGTCCATTTGGATTTGGATCCTGTAGTGTTTTGATGCCTCTAACTTGTTTAGACAAACTTAACCTCCTGCACTGAGTCATCTCCATCTAATGAAAGTTCTGCTTTGGCTTTGTTGTCGCTGACTCATGCTGTCGCCATCACAAGCCATGCGCATAATTGCGTTTACACTTAATGTTGTCATAGAAATTCAGAACCAAGCGTCCTATCACTTTTAATAGAGGATAACAGCCTCGGCGCAGTGTGACTTACACCAGCCATTTGTGGGGATTTAGTCACGGTCATTGCGTTTTGAACCTGAATTTATGCCTCATTATCTGAACTAAGCTTAGCAGTTAAACCTTCCTGCATACTATTACCTCCTGACCTTTACTGTGGACACATACACATACACACATATATATATATATATATACATATAGTGTGAGTTTGTACAATGTGAGTAAAAGGCAAGAATCCTTCAAATACCTGCAAGACCCTGAAACTGCCCGTAGGCACTGGCATGTCCAGGATTCTGTTCTTCTGTTCTATAATATAACTTGGCTGGCATTACTAGTTACATTGTATGTATTGTACCTGGTGAATTCTAAGGAAACATAACATTGAAATGTATGCAAACATATAATTTTTACATATAATTATGCTGTATATATATATATATATATATATATATATATATATATATATATATATATATATATATATATATATATATATACACTACCGCTCAGAAGTTTGGGATCACAGTGAAATGTTCTTGTTTTCTATGGAGTATCTTCCTTCCTTAACACAACAATGGACTGACGGGTCTCTAAAGAAACTTGTTTCTTTCTGGACATTTTGAGTCGGTCAGCAAGACATCAACTGCTGATACTTCAGATACTAAACTAACCTAGAATGTTGTTCCCTTTTATACTCACTTATTAGTAGAATGTTTTTCAGCTGTGCATCACAATTGAGCAAGAGTGTCCTAACAACCAATTAGTCCAATAACATCCTTAACTTGAATTGGCGGCCGTACCAGGAGATTTTGACAGAGGACTGAGAATTGCTGATAATAGGACTATATGCAAAATAAGCCTCTATACAAAAATAGACTTTAATACAAACATTTTTATTCTTTAAAAATCATACACTTAAATTAATTGTGAAATGGACAATATGGTTTGTTTGAATTGCATTAAAACTTTTGAGCGAATATAAATCCATGCCAGCAATATTCAATAACCATCAGAGGACAGGAGTATTTCTATTGGTCCATTCATCATGAATTGTTTACAAGATAAGATGAGCAGCTGATCTGGCTATCTATCTGTCTGTCCACTGTCACATGCAAATGTTTGGGCACCTGTTTTGCTGATTTTCTCAGTGAAAATAAACAAAAAAATAAACATATACATTTTAGTACACAGTGTGTATTTGATGAAGTTAATATATTAGGTACAAATATAATAAACCACATAGAAGTAATAAACCAAAAATCATGAAGATGCTTTATATGAAAACACCATATTTTTTTTGTAAAAAATGCATGAACTTATTCTCACTTGGAAACGTGTAATCTGACCGTGATTGCTTAAACTTTTGAAAGTTTATTTATTGACGAATGAAATCCAGCAGGGAGCGTTTACCATGATTTCTTAACTAATTAGCTAGCATGTCTTGCCAAAGCTATGAATAAAAGAAGAAGGTAAGGTAAGAATAGAAGAAATTCACACGTAAGAAGGTCCATCTCTTTTACTTGTTTTGATTGATGTGTGCAGTTGTCAGAATATTTTATTGATGTTCTTGAAGGACGTGTATAAAAAAGACCTGGATGGAAATGAAGCTTTAGTTTAGTAGCACTTTACTGTAGCTATACTTTCCTGAACCAACCTTGTGACTGAAAGCTGAAAGGCTCTAGAAAGGTTTTTCTTTGTTTCTTGAGCATGTGGACGGTCCTTGGACTTCAGCCCTTTACAGTCCTCTCCTGGACTTGTTGGGGTAAATATAGCTGCTCGTGCGCCCGTACTGAGTGTGTTCCGTCTCCAGCTGTAGGTAGGAAGTTGCATGCTGTGTGTGTGGTCAGTCTTTTTCTCTGGGAGTCGTGGGTCTTAAACGGGGCTGTTGTCATGTGCTTTGTGTGAAACGGTCCTGAAGTAGTGCGTGTGACGCCTGCTGACCTTGGATCGCCCACATGACTCCTCTCGACACGTGGCCCACAGGAGTCATACTCAGCACAGTGCACACATACATCGTAGATGTAAAGAGCTAAAAAAAAAAAGACCGAATTAGCTTCAGGAAATTGAGTATATTTTTTCTACAATAGTAATAACACTGGTAGGGTTAACAGAAGGCCTAAGGTTAAATACACATCGTCGCTGTCCAAAGAAAAAGGTTTCCGTCCATTTAAGTCAATTTTTATATTTCTATGGTTTACAACTCTAAAATTAATGGACCAATAGAAATGCTCTAAAACAACAAAATTTAACTTAGGTTTTTGGCCTCTTCTGTAAAAGTGTGAATTGAGAAATACATGTTTTTACTTGGGTGTAGTGGTTAGTATGGTAGTGTAGTGGTTAGTACGGTGGTGTAGTGGTTAGTATGGTGGTGTAGTGGTTAGTACGGTGGTGTAGTGTTTAGTATGGTGGTGTAGTGGTTAGTATGGTGGTGTAGTGGTTAGTACGGTGGTGTAGAGGTTAGTATGGTGGTGTAGTGGTTAGTATGGTGGTGTAGTGGTTAGTATGGTGGTGTAGTGGTTAGTATGGTGGTGTAGTGGTTAGTATGGTGGTGTAGTGGTTAGTACGGTGGTGTAGTGGTTAGTATGGTGGTGTAGTGGTTAGTAAGGTGGTGTAGTGGTTAGTATGGTGGTGTAGTGGTTAGTATGGTGGTGTAGTGGTTAGTACGGTGGTGTAGTGGTTAGTAAGGTGGTGTAGTGGTTAGTACAGTGGTGTAGTGGTTAGTATGGTGGTGTAGTGGTTAGTATGGTGGTGTAGAGGTTAGTACGGTGGTGTAGTGGTTAGTATGGTGGTGTAGTGGTTAGTATGGTGGTGTAGTGGTTAGTATGGTGGTGTAGTGGTTAGTACGGTGGTGTAGTGGTTAGTATGGTGGTGTAGTGGTTAGTATGGTGGTGTAGTGGTTAGTATGGTGGTGTAGTGGTTAGTATGGTGGTGTAGTGGTCAGCACTGTCGCCTCACAGTAAGATGATCCGGATTGGATTCCCGGCTGTTCTGTGTGGAGTGTGTATGGTCTCTCTGTGTTTGAGTGGGTTCCTCCGGGTACTCCGGTTTCCTTCCACAGTCCAAACACATGAATGTTAGGTTGATCACTCACTCTAAACTGCCCCTAGGTGTAAGTGTGTGTTGGCCATGTAATGGACTGGCAACCTGTGTATGGTGTACCCTGCCTTTGCCTGATGTTGCTGGGATTGGCTCCAGCCCCACTGTGATCCCGACTAGGGAAATAAAGTGGAAGATAATGGATGGCAGTGAGAATATCTGTCATGCATGATCTATTTAAACTCCCCAAGTGTCATAATATAATAAATACAGGAAAGTTGTGATGAACACCCTTATTGTAGTTTACTTACCAATCTAGAAGAAATATTCCAGCATCTTCCCTTTACTCACAAAGAATGTATCCAGCAGAGGAGAGCAGCGCTAATAATAACTCTTCCTCTGCTTCTGTTTATATCACTTCTTTTGTTGAGAAACACGGTTTCTTGTCATTAAACAGTCACTTGCCAAAAGCTTCAGCCATTGTTGTATTCCTTCTTTCATTGGCTACCTGTCCTTAAATGCAGTAAGCAGAAAATGATTGATAAAAGGTTAGAATACACCATCGAAGTAGTCAGAATCAGAATCAGAATCAGAAATACTTTATTGATCCCAGGGGGAAATTGCAGTTTTTACAGTAGCAGAAGAAGAATAAACACTCTAATAATAATTTACAACATAAAAGAAATTTGTCATATGTACACATATATAAGTCTTATAATACAATAGAATAATAAAAAATAAAGTGACTGTGGCTATAATAATAAGTACAGATATACTGTATACAGCAGTAAGAGTTTAGAAGTAGGAAAGTTATTGCACATTTGAGTTCTTACATACATAATTAAATTATTGTTCTACTAGTATCACTGTACATGTGAAAGGTGTCGTACAGTAAGAGAGGAGTTATAAAGTCTGATGGTAGGAATGACCTCCTGTGGCGTTCTGTAGTGCATTTTGGCTGAATAAGTCTTGAACTGAATGTGCTCCTGCGTCTCATCACTGTGTGATAAAGAGGGTGGGAGCCATTATCCATGATGGCCTGCAGCTTAGACAGCGTCCTCCTCTCAGACACTGCCGTCAGTGAGTCCAGCTCCACACCCACAACATCACTGGCTCTGCGGATCAGTTTATCAAGTCTGTTGGCGTCTGCTACCCTCAGCCTGCTGCCCCAGCATGCAACAGCGTATAGGATGGCACTGGCAACTACAGACTCATAAAAGATCCTCAGCATAGTCCTGCAGATGTTGAAGGACCTCAGACGCCTCCGAAAATTGAGACGACTTTGGCCCTTCTTGTAGAGGGCGTCAGTGTTCTTAGCCCAGTCCAGTTTATTGTCAATGTGCACGCCCAGGAATTTATAGTCCTCCACAGTGTCCACACTGACCCCCCTGATGGAAACAGGGGTCACCTGTGTTTTGTCCCTCCTCAGGTCCACCACCAGCTCCTTTGTCTTTGTCACGTTGAGCTGCAGATGGTTCAGCTCACACCACGCAACAAAGTCATTCACCGTCGCCCTGTACTCATCCTCATCACCCCTGCTGATACATCCAACTAGTGCAGAGTCATCAGAGAACTTCTGAAGGTGGCAGGTCTCTGAGCAGTAGTTGAAATCAGTGGTGTAGAGGAAGGGAGAGAGGACAGTTCCCTGCGGGGCTTCAGTGTTGCTGACCACTCTGTCCGACACACAGTGCTGCAGACGTACATACTGTGGTCTGCCAGTCAGATAGTCAACAATCCAGGACACGAGGGGGGCGTCTACCTGCATCACGTTCAGTTTGTCACCCAGAAGAGCAGGCTGAATGGTGTTAAATGCACTGGAGAAGTCAAAAAACATGATCCTCACAGTGCTGCCGGGCTTATCTAGGTGAGCGTAGACTCGGTAGTGCTATTTCCTCATCCTCACATGTTGGACAGATGGCAGAATCTGTGCAACAGTGACTCACTAGGCCAGGGACCAAGGACAGGCCAGGGCCAGTTGGCTAATACATAGAATGCAAAGCTATCTTTGACATATCTTCATCTTATTTTGATCATTTTAGTTAATATCAGAATGTTTTAAACTAAAAATCTTAGACAATTAGACCTTTCTGTCTATCATCTACCTGTTATTTGAAAAGGCATTCTGTGCTTTGCCACGTTTGTTACTTTCCTACCTTTAAAAGTCACTGTTAGAGAGTACACAGTGTGCAGGCAGAATTAACTCTGTACGGTTTATGAAGGTCACTCCTTCAATCAGAATTTAAAAATAAAATACAGTGCCAAGTTGCTCGTCGTGCTTTGCTCAGCACTGAGGTCGAAATACAGTGAATACGCACAGCACAGATAAAATCACAGATGTGAAAAGAGTTCAGATGCTTTACCCCAACGCTAAGAACACGAGGACTCCCGAAGGCGAAGACGAAGAACAGAACAACACTGACACAGTATGTGTACCACTGTTTGCCTTTCTGTCCTAATAGTAATAGTAATGTAATACAGCTCATAGAGGCCAGTGGAAGCAATAGGCTACCTAGTTACCATTTGTAAGATACAGCTGACAGCCTACATTATCAATTTCACATCACTATAATATATAACGTTAAAAGCTAGTAGAAATATGTAATTACACCTAATTTGTATTCGACTTACACTGTATTTTATTGTATATATATATCTAAGTTTGGGATCACAGTGAAATGTTCTTGTTTTCAATGGAGTATCTTCCTTCCTTAACACAACAATGGACTGACGGGTCTCTAAAGAAAGTTGTTTCTTTCTGGTCATTTTGAGTCGGTCAGCAAGCCATCAACTGCTGATGCTTCAGATACTAAACTAACCTAGAATGTTGTTCTCCCTTTTATACTCACTTATTAGTAGAATGTTTTTCAGCTGTGCATCACAATTGAACAAGAGTGTCCTAACAACCAATTAGTCCAATAACATCCTTAACTTGGATTGGTGGCCGTACCAGGAGATTTAGACAGAGGACTGAGAATTGCTGAAAATAGGACTATATGCAAAATAAGCCTCTATACAAAAATAGACTTTAATACAAACATTTATATTCTTTAAAAATCATTTGATACACTTACATTAATTGTGAAATGGACAAAATTGTTTGTGAATTGCATGAAAATTGCAGGAAATTAAATTCTAAAGTGATCCTAAACTTTTGAGCGGTAGTGTATATATATATAATGTGTTGTTGTGGGGTTCTAAAATGTTGGCTGTTAGTGTACAAAAGCTTTTGTGACTGGTGGTGATAAATGATAAAATGTAAATGTAAACGCAGTGTAAAATCACTACCTGTCAAAAGTAATAAAACTGTGTTTACATTTATATATATATATATATATATATATATATATATATATATATATATATATATATATATATATATATATATATATATATGTGTGTGTGTGTGTTAGCAGTAAATGATAGCAGTGATGACTGCAATAGACCGAATGATGAAGCTACATCAAAGCTTGTTTAGTGTTGTAACTTTTTCTGATTGTTAAAATAAAAGAGGGAGCTGAGTTTAAAGTATATGCCTTATTCTTGAAGATACCGTGGTACGGACATGCTCGGAGAAGGTCTGTGAATGGTCTGAATTTGACTGGTAACTGCAGTCTTATAGGCATGCCTCAGTGTTCTATCTACCCCATGTAAGCCATCTAGCCAAGTCATTATCTCCTGGGTTTGGGGCAGATAAAATCATAGGATCTGCTGAGCCATGAACTTTTTCATAACCTGAACAGACTCACTTCAAAATACGGGCATAGTTTATAAAAAAAAATTTACAACTTAAAACCTCAACAGCATGTTCCTGTAGCGAAAAAAGCTAAAAATGAAGATTTGTTGATTTTTTTCCTTCTGAGAGGTTCAACAGATTGGACGAGCTGAACACTATTAATGCCCTGTCCCAACATCAGTAATGGACTTGAGTTCAAGCCGGAACATGAACCTGGAACATTAAAGCAGAATTTAGACTTTCACATTCCGCATTTCATTAAACAGGCTTTTATTCCATTAAGCCTCTGCCAGGCTTCACTTCTTCCTAATAGAAGATTCCAGTTGATGCATTAAGTGTAATAAATGTATTTGCATGCATTAATAGCGCATTAACATGCACTAAATATCTGTAACCAGCAGACGAACTGGTTACGCAAGACTCTCTTCCTCCTGCCCTCAGAAACTTCTCAGCAGACTAGTAAAAGTCGCTGGCATGCTGAGTAGGAAGCGAATGTGGTTTCATTCATAAAAAAGCTAAAGGTTTGGCCAATCCACCCACTGCACTGTACTGCTGTATCAGATGCACTGTGCGTCCGTCACTACCGTCTCACCCTCAGAGAGTACGAGTGGCTGACGCGTTCATTCATTGCCTCCGTGGCTGGTTTATTTAAAGAGGCTGGGACAGGAGCGAGGTGGGCTGGAGCGTTTATTCTACTGGGCCACAGTTGCGCACAGACTTCATTCTTTATTCTCTGACACATACAAAACAGTTGCAGCTAGAAGGAGGCAGGTATTAAAGGCCAAATACCACACATTTTCAACATCTTAATAATTTAACTCTCTGATAATAACGTATTTGGTTTCAGAGTTGAAAAGGGGGGGGGCGGGGGGGGGGGGACTCAGAGGACTCGGGCTGAGTGCCCCCCCATCTGGGATAAAGATGATAAGGGGAGGTGGTGGGTGCGATGTTGTTCAGCATGGGAATGGAGCGAGAATGGGGGTGTATATAGAGAAGGTAGAGGTGATCAGGGCGTGGTCCAGCTCCCAAAACTTAGTTACTAAGTTACTGTTAACTCCACATTGTCATTGTCCAAAGACAAAACATGTCTCTCCATTTTTCCATTTTTTTCTCTACATCATTTGAATGCGGCAGCTGCCTTTTGCATTGTGGACGAAATGGACCAATAGAAATGCTCCAAACTAGCTTAGAGGAAATCCTGGTTCCATTGACTTGACATGGAAAGTGAAGACAGTTTTGGCCGCTCCTGTAAAGTTGCCAGTTGCTTGTTTGTCATTGGACAGCGGCGATATGCAATCCTCACAAGCTTCTAAACCCTGGCTGGCTAAATAAACCCACACTCTAGTGTTTCATTGGTCCGCAGCTTCGACTGCAGTGCACATTAAATGTGGCATTGTTTTTTCAGCCTTATGTAGCATTCAAACTTTTGTTTCCATCCAGAGCTGCATCATTGTTCACCATCAGAGCTCTTCTCCAGCACATCCCAAAGACGATGTGACGGCCAACTCAAGTATGAAAATGGTATATGCTCCCTGAGCCTCATGTTCATCTGAGCCCGATGAATCTCGGCATTGTCGTCCTGGAATATGTTTCAGCTCTCAGAAATGAAAACCATCCATCGATAAGATAACCTGGGGGTGTCCGAAACTGTTTACTGAAGACTGGCCCACACTACAGGATAATCAGGCAGATCTTGAGGCCGATTTGCTTGAACACTCGCAATTCTCCCAGTTTTAGGGTGATCTTTAGAGATTGTCTTCCCAGATTCTGCTGTAGTGTGAGGAGTCAGTAATCCAATCTTTAGTCCTCCAATCTTCTCCTAGTGCAGTCGTGGGCCACTCCGATTGTGAATCATAAATAATGAACATGCTCAGACTCAGAATCCTGTAGTGTGTGGACAGTACGGGACGTTAACGTCATGCCGGAAAGACCGCCAACCAATGATAGTGGAGCTGAGTGGAACTTCTCCATGTGCACCGAAGATGATCAAATCATGGAGGCTACGTGAGCAAAGGAGGATGAGCTTGTGTCTGTATAACATGTCCATCACTATTATAGCAATGGTCTTGCTGTCATCCGCCATGTTTATCCGCCACATCTCGTTCTTGAGAAATTCCCGCCTGCTCTCACGATGTAGCAGTTCGTGAGAAGCTCTCATGAGGCTTTGGGGATCAGCGGCATCAGTCGGGCATGAGAAATCTAAAAGTATGTGTGGGGACTTGCAACGATGAAGCACAGAAACATCTGTGAACAATGTCTATGTGTGGAGCGTCTCATGGGTTCTACATCGGTTAAGATTTTTTAAATCCTGCAGTGCGAGCCAGGCATTAGACAGTACGTTCTAGACTGGACCCAGTGGTCACTGCTGGACTGGTAAAGCAGCTGAACTCTTTCAGTAGGCGAGTGTTTAGTATCCACGCAGCCTTGGACTCGCTACGTGCATCATCTTACCAAAAACCTCTTCTGTAAGTGGAATCAGCTTATAGGTAATGTTTTAGGGGATAGGATGGGCTTTGATTCATATTAGCAAACCCCCCCAATGTCAAACCCGCTCCTACGCCCTTGCTACATACACACAGCTGACGTCCAACAAGAGGACATCGGGGGAATTTTTGCGTACTGCTTAACAAATACTGTGTATTCAGACACACTGGCCATGCTCGCCTACATCTTTCACGTACTGTGTATTATGGAGGTAGGTGATTTAGGACCGAGCTCTGGTTACTCAGAACATTCAGGTCATCGGCCACCTTCGTGGACTGAATTCAGATGAAGAGATCAAAAATTAAAGCCACTCCGTTTGAATATGTGGATTCCTCAGACAGCTCCAATGATCCACTAGACTTCTTTATCAACCTTGCTACAGACTGTCTGCAGTAGCAACACTGCGTATCACTGTAACATAAACAGGTGGGCTGAACGACTGAATCATTGGTGTAGGAACTGAGGGGGAGATGGGGGGACGTGTCCCAGAATATCAGAAACACCTACCACAGAAAAGCAGAAACTGTTTAAAAACACTTTATTTTAAAAGCTCGTTTGGCAGTGTTTGCAATCCACGCACTGTGTTTGTTGTTAGCACCTGGCTCTGGTTGTTAGGTGGTCTTTCACTTTGTTAAGGTTTGTGTTGAGATGCCTGTTCAGAAATATCCTGCAATCAGCATCTTTAATGAGCTGAGCTCTCGCCTTGTTGGAGTGCCAGCTTTAAACGGGAGGTCAGTGATGAAAGCAAGGAATAGCAAAATTTAAATAAAATAAAATGGCTTTAGTATAATGTGTTGTTATGGTAACAGACTTGCACTCTGAAATGTAAAGTTACATTACTCTCTGGCCATGCCCCAAACTCCAGACTGCTACTACACTAAATTCGTAAAAAATAAAATAAATAAATACAATTATTTAATTAATGAATAAATAAAAGTACACCATTGTTTGAAGTGTTTTCAGTAGTGCAGTATGTAATGTTCCAGAGGGCGCTGTTTGGGACACAGCCTTACTGTCTAACATTAATATTAGTCTTGTCTAGTCAGGAAACCTTAACATACATTGTTTTGTTATTTCATTTTAGCATGATGCTTCAAAGAAAAGAAAATATTTTTTAGTTATATGTGTATATAATCCAGACGTTGCATGTATAATTTAAAAGTTTTCTAACAGTAGCATGTAATGTGGAGTATCTTGTTTAGTTGGATCTTTAATTGGATTTATCTAATAATAAACATAAGTACAGATAATGTTATATTTTGTTTATTTATTTGTAATTTACTGTAATTACACAAACGTTGTTCTATGTCACTACACATACAGTGATTCACTTCCTTACCTACAGTGGAATCAATGGGTAATATTTAGTGGATAGGGTGGGCTTTGATTCATATTAGCAAATGTGTCCCCCATCACAACCATGATCAATTCGCAACAGGCCATTGTTCGGCTTAAATTTGAAGATAAAAAGCAGGAAGGTTTCAGATTTCTATGATTTGAGTCCTTTAATACTGGCACCGGTGATGAGCACTCAGAATGGAAATGGTCAGCTGGGACAGTGACGGATTTCTTTTCCCTCACATTCTTCACCACAGGAGATCACAGCTATTCTTGATTGCCGGAGGCACAGAGTCACGCACATTCAGAGAACATGCCTACACTCAGACGCAGACGATGATACCTTTCATACCTTATTAGGATGTGACGTCATATGTACACTGTGGGCCTTTTATTTGGAAAACTTTCCCCACACTTCAAAAAGTACCCAAACCTTTAGCGCAAGAAAACTCTTTGCCCATTGGTCCTATTGATGGTTCCTTTTTAATGGTTTTTAGTACCTGCTCGAGATCGCCACCATCAGGACCTAATGGCACTAGAGGGTGCACTTCTCTTGTCTTGGCTATTATTTGCAGCTGAAACCAAAAGCAACTTAGTTAAGATGAAGAGCTTATTTTGATGACATGAACCAGAGCAGGAGTGGCCAAACTTGGCCCTAGAGATCTACCACAATGCAGAGCTTGCTAACCTTCAGCCCTAATCTAACACACCTGATCCAAGGAGCATCTAATAGTAGAGACTGGTGTCCTGGATCTGAACTCTGAACCAGGGTTAGACATCCCTGTGCTGGACTTTGAGTTTATTATGGTGACTAATTCTTAATTAAGCTAATTAAGAAGCTCACACTGGCATTATTAGTACTTCTGCTAGTCTTGACAGAATGAGTCTTTTTCATTATGAGAGGAAATTATTAGTATTGTTAAGATAACTAGCAAGGAAGCAGTGTAGTTGCTTTAAAGTGGCAAAGTGACAATTAAATCATGAATTGGAGTTATTATGAGAATTAAAGCTGTCCCTCAAGCAGGTGGAAATTGTACCCAAAGCTGGTCCGTGCTACAGGACTTTAAGAAGTCGTAACGGATATTGAAAATAATAACTCTTTTCATTCTTGATTTTTGTTACTCATCAAAGTCCTCACTACATTGTTAACATTTTTAAGGGTCCTGAACAATGGTTCAGATTCCCAAAGCCTTAAAGTGGTTTCCCACCAAGTGCTACATTTCCCACAGTAGTGGGAACAAATATGATAGATGACAGCCAGACTACTGCCAGACTACTGCCAGACTGGTCTGTTGACAAGGGGTCAACAGAGCTTATACCACAACAAGAGCTTGAGGTGAATACATACATACATGCATACATATATACATATACAAACACAGTACATACATACATACACACAGTACATACATACATACATACATACATACATACATGCATACATATATACATATACAAACACAGTACATACATACATACACACAGTACATACATACATACATACATACATACATACATACATGCATACATATATACATATACAAACACAGTACATACATACATACACACAGTACATACATACATACATACATACATACATACATACATGCATACTAATATACATATACAAACACAGTACATACATACATACATATATACATACATACATACATACATACAGTACATACATACATACATACATACATACATACATGCATACATATATACATACATACATACATACATGCATACATATATACATATACAAACACAGTACATACATACACACAGTACATACACACAGTACATACATACATACATAAATACATATATACATACATACACACAGTACATACACACAGTACATACATACATACATACATAGTGCTACATTTCCCACACCACCATACTAACCTCTACACCACCGTACTAACCTCTACACCACCGTACTAACCACTACACCACTACACCACCATACTAACCACTACACCACCATACTAACCACTACACCACCATACTAACCTCTACACCACCATACTAACCACTACACCACCATACTAACCTCTACACCACCATACTAACCACTACACCACCATACTAACCACTACACCACCTTACTAACCAGTACACCACCATACTAACCTCTACACCACCATACTAACCTCAACACCACCATACTAACCTCTACACCACCATACTAACCACTACACCACCGTACTAACCACTACACCACCATACTAACCACTACACCACCATACTAACCACTACACCACCATACTAACCTCTACACCACCATACTAACCACTACACCACCATACTAACCACTACACCACCATACTAACCTCAACACCACCATACTAACCTCTACACCACCATACTAACCACTACACCACCGTACTAACCACTACACCACCATACTAACCACTACACCACCATACTAACCACTACACCACCGTACTAACCACTACACCACCATACTAACCACTACACCACCATACTAACCTCAACACCACCATACTAACCTCTACACCACCGTACTAACCACTACACCACGGCACTAACCACTACACCACCATACTAACCGCTACACCACCATACTAACCACTACACCACCGTACTAACCACTACACCACCGTACTAACCACTACACCACCGTACTAACCACTACACCACCGTACTACCCACTACACCACCATACTAACCTCAACACCACCGTACTAACCTCTACACCACCGAGTAGACTGCCCTCTTACATAGCAATATGTATTAATGTTCTAAGCCCAAACTTAAATCCAACCCTTATCTCAATCTTGGCTGTCAGAAATACATGTTTTCTTCTCTTTCAGTTTGAGTTAAAAGAGCAAAATAGAATTTTTATTTTAAAATAGGACTTTATGAAGTCAAGGCTGCTTCACTGGACCTGTACGTTAGATCTGTTGTTCTCTGCATGAACGTATGTATGAACATACAAAGAGCTGAACTTTCCCGGAACCTGCTCATGCACTCAGACACAAAAAAATATATTCAATCACAGACCCCCATGTGAACCCCCCACCCACACTGTCCCACATACACAGATTCAGACCTCATGCTATATTTTAAGATCTGATTTTAGCTTTAATAGCAGTGATTCAGCCATGTCTGCCTGTTAATCTCCACACTGACCGCCCGGATTCTCTCACGGTCACGCACACATGTACAAAGCGACACACACAGAGTTATATATAGACTTGAACGATAGCGTGGAGGACAGGCCACCAGGATCTCATAGAGGAAAGGATAGACGCAAGATTTGAAAGTGCGTTCTAAATTTGAACTTAATGTTAAGTGGTGTAAAAATGGCACACAGGAGCGCAATTGGACTGTAATGTGAAATATCAGGGATATAAACTCATAACTCAATATCAGTGGGTCTGCGAATCACCACGACTTTCTCCAGAAATTGCTTCCAAATATATCTGAGCTTATTTCCTCCTCCATAAATGG
This sequence comes from Megaleporinus macrocephalus, assembly GCA_021613375.1. NCBI lineage: Eukaryota > Metazoa > Chordata > Actinopteri > Characiformes > Anostomidae > Megaleporinus > Megaleporinus macrocephalus. The sequence continues at coordinate 59,776,340 of CM038702.1, read as the reverse complement.
GGTTCTTGGCTGGTACAATCTGACATGCTGAAGCATCTCCAGATTGTGCTTTGTATCCATTTTCATGGCATCTGGACAGTTTATTAGAAGAACCCACAGCACTGTGCAGAAGTTCTAGGTTCCTTGGGGACATTATTATATTTAAAAAGCTAGTTTAGATTAAGATGAAGTGTTCAGGCTCAGATGGATAGTTTAGGTTAAGATGAAGTGTTCAGGTCCAGATGGAGTGTTTTGATTAAGATGGAGTGTTTAGGTTCAGATGAAGTGTTCAGGTTCCAATGCAGTGTTTAAGGTTCTGATGGAGTGTTTAGATTAAGATGGAGTGTTTAGGTTAAGATGAAGTGTTCAGGTTCTGATGGAGTGTTCAGGTTCTGATGGACGGTTTAGATTAAGATGGAGAGTTCAGGTTCAGATGGAGTGTTCAGGTTCTGATGGAGTGTTTAGATTAAGATGACGTGTTCAGGTTCAGATTAAGTGTTCAGGATAAAATGGAGTGTTCAGGTTAAGATGAAGTGCTCAGGTTCAGATGGAGAGTTTAGATTAAGATGAAGTGTTCAGGTGCAGACGGAGTGTTCAGGTTTAGTTGGAGTGTTCAGGTTCAGATAAAGTGTTCAGGTTTAGATGGAGTGTTCAGGTTTAGATTAAATGTCCAGGTTTAGATTAAATGTTCAGGTTCAGTTTAAATATTCAGGTTCAGATTAAGTGTTCAGGTTCAGATGGAGTGTTGAGGTTCGGTGGAGTGTTTAGATTAAGATAAAGTGTTCAGGTTCAGATGGAGTGTTCAGGTTCAGATGGAGTGTTGAGGTTCGGGTGGAGTGTTTAGATTAAGATAAAGTGTTCAGGTTCAGATGGAGTGTTCAGGTTCAGACGGAGTGTTCAGATTCAGATGGAGTGTTCAGGTTTAGTTGGAGTGTTCAGGTTCAGATGGAGTGTTCAGGTTCAGTTGGAGTGTTCAGGTTCAGATGGAGTGTTCAGGTTCAGATGGAGTGTCCAGGTTCAGATTTAATATTCAGGTTCTGAATAAATATCCAGGTTCAGATTAAATATTCAGTTTCTGATGGAGTGTTCAGGTTCAGATTAAATGTTCAGGTTCAGATTAAATATTCAGGTTCTGATGGAGTGTTCAGGTTCAGATTAAATGTTCAGGTTCAGATTAAATATTCAGGTTCTGATGGAGTGTTCAGGTTCAGATTAAATGTTCAGGTTCAGATTAAATATTCAGGTTCTGATGGAGTGTTCAGGTTCAGATTAAATATTCAGGTTCAGATTAAATATTCAGGTTCTGATGGAGTGTTTAGGTTCAGATTAAATATTCAGGTTCAGATTAAATATTCAGGTTCTGATGGCGTGTTCAGGTTCAGATTAAATGTTCAGGTTCAGATTAAATATTCAGGTTCTGATGGAGTGCTCAGGTTCAGATTAAATATTCAGGTTCAGATTAAATATTCAGGTTCTGATGGAGTGCTCAGGTTCAGATTAAATATTCAGGTTCAGACTAAATATTCAGGTTCAGATTAAATATTCAGGTTCTGATGGAGTGCTCAGGTTCAGATTAAATATTCAGGTTCAGATTAAATGTTCAGGTTCAGATTAAATATTCAGGTTCTGATGGAGTGTTCAGGTTCAGATTAAATATTCAGGTTCAGATTAAATATTCAGGTTCTGATGGAGTGCTCAGGTTCAGATTAAATATTCAGGTTCAGATTAAATATTCAGGTTCTGATGGAGTGCTCAGGTTCAGATTAAATATTCAGGTTCAGATTAAATATTCAGGTTCAGATTAAATATTCAGGTTCTGATGGAGTGCTCAGGTTCAGATTAAATATTCAGGTTCAGATTAAATGTTCAGGTTCAGATTAAATATTCAGGTTCTGATGGAGTGTTCAGGTTCAGATTAAATATTCAGGTTCAGATTAAATGTTCAGGTTCAGATTAAATATTCAGGTTCTGATGGAGTGTTCAGGTTCAGATTAAATATTCAGGTTCAGATTAAATATTCAGGTTCAGATTAAATATTCAGGTTCTGATGGAGTGTTCAGGTTCAAATTAAATGTTCAGGTTCAGATTAAATATTCAGGTTCTGATGGAGTGTTCAGGTTCAAATTAAATATTCAGGTTCAGATTAAATATTCAGGTTCTGATGGAGTGTTCAGGTTCAGATTAAATATTCAGGTTCAGATTAAATGTTCAGGTTCAGATTAAATGTTCAGGTTCAGATAGAGTTTTTATTTAGAGCTTTGTACATTCGTCTGGTTTTCTATTGTGGAGAACATTTAAACAGTAGTGTTTACACACACAAACACACACACACACACTAATCTCACACAATGACACACACACAGGCCCATATAAGCCCAAACCTCATGAGGCCTGCATGCTCACATTCGTAATCTCTCACACACCAAGCACGATCTGTCTACTGACCCCCTACGCTGACACACACACACACCAGTGGACACAGAGCCCCCCACTTCCTCTCAGCCTTCTACAAACAAGACTGTAGATCAGAGTCCACACACATTCCTCCTAATACAGTCTGAGAGGAAGACACGAGTCTCCTCCTACAGAGTGTGTGTGTGTGTGTGTGTGTGTGCGTGTGTGTGTGTGTGTGTGTGTGTGCGTGTGCATGTGGGTGGGTGTACCTAAGCCTCCTCCGCTCACACAGACAGATTCCCCGCCTCAGGCTTTGTGAACACTTCAAGGGGAAAAACTGGGTCGGTGGCCAGTCACAACATCCCGCAATGCTATAACCAAGAGTTTAGACTGAATAACAACAAGCACTGTGGATGTAACTACACAATTAAATAGAATGAAAACAATCCTCAGATATTAGAACCAAAGCTCTACACAAAACAACAAGAACCATCATAGATATGACCATGAGCCTTTTTAACCAGTGCCCAAAACCAGTGGGTAATTGGGAGTATTGGATAACTTCCTGGTGGGTCAGAATTCTGAGCCAATCACTGTGAGCTAATGCACTACCCCTCAGACAGACTATTCAAATCAATTCAAGTTTCTATGTGTAGCGCTTTTTACAACAGTGCTGTAACAAAGCAGCTTTACAGAAGTTTGAAAACATACAATTACAGCATGTATCCCCCTGTGAGCGAGTCAGAGGTGACTGTGGCAAAGAAAAACTCCCTCAAGACTGGAGGAAGAAACCTTGGGAGGAGCCAAGACTCACAAGAGGAGCCCCGTCCTCCTCTGGTTAAACAGTATTTACAGGTTATTAAGCTAACGATGGTGGTGGTCTTAAAACAGGATGTCACTCACGCAAGCTTTTGTGCCATCCTGTTTTAAGACCACCACCATCGTGCCCCTCCCGAAGAAAAGTAATGTGAGATGCCTAAATGACTATCGCCCTGTTGCACTCACTTCAATCGTGATGAAGTGCTTCGAGAGGATAGTCAAGACTCACATCCAGAAGACCATTCCCAACACTATAGATCCTTTACAGTTCGCATACCGCCGGAACCGGTCTACAGACGACGCAATCAACGCTACTCTTCACAAAGCCCTCACACACCTGGAGGGCAAGGACACATATGTCAGAATGCTCTTTATTGACTACAGTTCAGCATTCAACACGGTCATCCCACACAGACTCTCAGAAAAGCTCCTCACCCTCGGACTGACACCAGCCCTCTGCAACTGGGTGCTGAACTTTCTAACAGACAGACCCCAGTCAGTCAGAGTCGGCAGCTGCGCATCCAGCACAAGAACAGTGAGCACAGGGGTCCCTCAAGGCTGTGTGCTGAGCCCCCTTCTGTACACGCTCTTCACATACGACTGCGTGGCCTCCCAGAACAACACCAGCATCATCAAATTTGCTGATGATACTACAGTCATTGGACTGATCACTGGTGGGGAAGAGACAGCGTACAGGAAGGAGGTGGCTGAGCTGGTGGCCTGGTGTCATGACAACAATCTTTCCTTGAATGCAGACAAGACCAAGGAAATGATTGTTGATCCAAGGAGGAAGCGAGAGCTACACACACCCCTGTACATAGGGGCGACTGAGGTAGAGAGGGTGAAAACCTTTAAGTTTCTTGGCATTCACATCAGTGAGGATCTCAGCTGGTCCCACAACACTCAGATCATCATCAGGAAGTCCCAGCAGCGACTGTACTTTCTGAGAAGGCTGAGAAAATTTGGTATGCCAACCAAAATTCTCAGCACCTTCTACAGGAGTATGATTGAGAGTGTTCTTACCAGCTCCATCATCGTCTGGTATGGAAACTCTACTGCTCAGGACAGAAAGGCTCTCCAGCGTGTGATCAAAACTGCACAGTCCATCTCAGGAGCAGCCTTCCCCTCACTACAGAACATCTACCACACCAGGGTCACCAGGAGGGCCCACAACATAATCAGGGACAGTACACACCCCCAGCACACACTCTTCACACGTTTACCTTCAGGCAGACGTTACAGGAGTGTGAAGTCCAGGACCACAAGACTGACAAACAGTTTCTACTCACAGGCCATCAGGCTTGTGAACACCTCACGCACTACCTCTCCAACCTCTCCTTTCTGAACTGGTTTTAACTGGTCTGATTTAAACTGCACCTTACACTCACTGTACTGTCAGAATACTGTTTACGTTCACTACTCACACAAACATTATTGTTTACATTCGTTACTTGCAACTTGCACTTTATGGCTGCTGCTCTTCATACTTGCACATAAAAGCACACATAACTTTTATTTTTTATTCTTTAACTATAAAAATATTTCTATATATATATATATCTACTTCAACTTATATTGTTATACTTTGTATATTTTGTATATATATTTTTTATTTCTTTTATTTGTTATCTTATCTATTGGTGAATGGAGGAGCAGCAAAGTAAGAATTTCATTGTACAGTGTAACTGTCTGTTCTGCTGTACATATGACAATAAAACTCTTGAACTTGAATTTGAATTTCTTGAATTTGAATTTGAATAAACTCAGAATAGAAGCTGAGAGAATATCTGTTTGAAGTCTGGAGGGTAAAAGCTTCAGATACTGCACAGGTAAAGGCAGTCCCTGACAGAGGCAGTCTCTGACTCTGAGTCTGTGTAAAAAGTGGGAGTGAGCTGAACCATTTCCATCATATCTCAAAGCTGGTACATCTGGCTGACACAGTGGTGCAGTCGAGTGATGCATATTTGGTTAACTGTGGTAATGTGGGGGTTAAACCAGCAGACCACCACCTCAAACAAGTAGCGGTACAGCCTTGGTTTACTGATGCCTCTGATGAAGCTGAAGTTAGCTTAAATGACACAGCAAGTATATGCAGACACCTGTTTGAGCACTAGTGTGTAACTGCTGCACTGTTTAAGGTGGGACTGAAGTTCCATTGAGAAGCTAACATCAGTGTGAAGAGCTGATCAGACGAAGTGTGATGATGTGGTTCTGGGTAACACATTGTTATCACACAGCAGAGGGAAGAACTGGAGAGAAGCGATGGCTGGTGAAGGAGGAGGAGGAGTGAGCACCGAGAAACTGAAAGTGAAGTTACTAACCATAACATCAACTGTAGCATATTGACTTTGAGGTGATAAAACCTTTCATCTGTTTCTATTTGATCACTATCCACCTCCTGTCTTTATTCTAGTGTAGCAGATGAATAATAAATATGAGGAGAGCAAGAAAAAAGAGGATAGAATTTTACAGATTTAAGAAAAAGAAAGAAAGAAGGAAAGAAAGAAAGAAAATAGAATGAGAAAGAATGAAAGAAAGATAAAAAGAAAAAAGAAATAATAAAAGAAATAGAAATGTGAAAGGGAAAAGAATGAGAAAGAATAAAAGGAACTAAGACAGAGAGAAAAAGAAAAAGAAAAAATAAAGAAAGTAAGAAATAGAAATGTGAAAGGGAAGAGAATGAGTAAGAATAAAAGGAAGTAAGACAAAGAGAAAAATAAAAATAAAAAATAAAGAAAGAAATAAATAGAAATATGATAGGGAATAGAATGAGAAAAGAAACAAGAGAGACAAGTGAGAGAAAGAAAAAAGAGATTGAAAGATATAGAAAGACAATAGAATGAGAAAGACAATAGAATGAGAAAGAATAGAGAGAGAACGACGGAGAGACAGAAAGAGAGAATGACTACAATTAAGAAAGAGAGAGGCAAAAAGAAAGGAAAAAATAAGAGATAGAAAGTAAGCAAGAAATAAAGTAACAAGAACAGAAAGAAAGTAACAAAGAAAAAAGAAACAAAAAAACAAGACACAGCAAAAAAATAGAATAAGAAAGAAAGTAAGAAAAAAGAGAAAGAAGAGAGAAAGACTGAAAGAAAGAGAGATAAAAGAAAATAAGAGAAAGAAAGCAAGCAAGAAAGAAAGACAGTAAGAAAGAAAGACTGAAAGAAAGAGAGAAAGCAAGCAAGCAAGCAAGAAATGAGACAATAGCTAAAAGAAAAATAGAAAGTTAGAAAGTAAGAAAAAAGAGAAAGAAGAGAGAGAGAAAGACAGAAAGACTGAAATAAAGAGAAAGAAAGCAAGGAGGAAAGAAAGACAGACAGTAAGAAAGAAAGACGGTAAGAAAGAAAGACAGTAAGAAAAAAACACAGAAAGAAAGACAGTAAGAAAGACAGTAAGAAAGACCGTTAGAAAGAAAGACAGTAAGAAAGACGGTGAGAAAGAAAGACAGTAAGAAAGAAAGACGGTGAGAAAGAAAGACAGTAAGAAAGACAGTTAGAAAGAAAGACATAAGAAAGACAGTAAGAAAGAAAGACAGTAAGAAAGAAAGACAGTAAGAAAGACAGTAAGAAAGACAGTAAGAAAGAAAGACAGTAAGAAAGACAGTAAGAAAGAAAGACAGTAAGAAAGACAGTTAGAAAGAAAGACAGTAAGAAAGACAGTAAGAAAGAAAGACAGTAAGAAAGACAGTAAGAAAGACAGTAAGAAAGAAAGACGGTGAGAAAGAAAGACAGTAAGAAAGACAGTAAGAAAGAAAGACAGTAAGAAAGACAGTAAGAAAGACAGTAAGAAAGAAAGACAGTAAGAAAGACAGTAAGAAAGAAAGACGGTGAGACAGAAAGACAGTAAGAAAGACAGTAAGAAAGAAAGACAGTGAGAAAGAAAGACAGTAAGAAAGACAGTAAGAAAGAAAGACGGTGAGAAAGAAAGACAGTAAGAAAGACAGTAAGAAAGAAAGACGGTGAGAAAGAAAGACGGTGAGAAAGAAAGACAGTAAGAAAGAAAGACGGTGAGAAAGAAAGACAGTAAGAAAGAGAGGGTGAAAGAGATAAAGTTGCTAACTGATTTTGAATGATGCTTCTCGGTCCTTTCACTGGTGGTCTTCCTGTCTGAGTCTGGCTGATCCGCGTCCTGTGTGGGTGATGTGGGTGGGCGCTGGCGTGTGTGGGGGTCAGTAGCTGAGTTCCTGCCCACATACGTTTATTTTTATTTTGACTTGTCAGGTAAAGAAGTTTGGATGGAAACCACAAATAGCGATTCAGACAGAAGCAGAGGCAGCTCAGAGTCGGGGCTGTTTAAACTCCTATACCTCAGTGGAGCTGATTAATCAGACAGTGTGTGTAAATAGAGGTGGTTTTAATGTTAAGGCTGATTAGTTTATAGTATAAAGTCAGACTATAACAGGGAGGATGTAGTGATGGAACTATTGATTCAGGAAGAAAAATGTGAACACTGGGCTTCTTTTTGACCTTATCACATCATGACTTTCTTTTTACAGCTTACTTTCTTTTATCAGCTCCAGAATATCATAATAACCCACCTTCACACCCGACAAACTGTAACATTCAGCATTTTTTGCAGAATTTTTCCTTGTTTTCCTGACGTTGACTAAACTTTTACACATTAATTGTAATCACAGTGCTGTTTTAGACACTTGGAGACAATATTATATTCATAAAACTATTTTTTCCAGACAGGAAGTTTTTATTTACTCAGCAAAACACTCTTAATTATTTTATTTTTCAAACAGTATTAATAGAGTAAGTAGTGCTTCAACATACGTCAGTGTGTTTATTTAACCCTTTGCAAGCTTCTCCTTCTATGAACAACCCAGTATTATTAACAGTTCTCATCTAATACCTGCTTTGACTGCTCAGTACTTCATTAAGCTAAATCAAGATTGATGCTGAAGGAACTGAATACATTCATACAATGTCTGGGACGTTCAGGAGAAATCTGGAACCACACTTTGTTCTTCAAACTGGAGCTCAAGATCTGATCTACTTCTCTCACAATAACATATTCATGTTACTTTGTATTGTATGTATGATTATTTACATGTTATTTACATAAAGAGAGAGAGAAAGAAAAAACTGAAAGAGATAGAAAGAAAATAGAATGAAAAAAGAAAAAAGAAAGAAAAAATAGAGAACGAGAGAATGAGTAAAATTAAGAGAGAGGAAGAAAGAAAGAAAGAAAATAAGAGAAAGAAAGACAGATAGAAAGAAAGAAAATAAAAGGAAAAAATAAGATACAGAAAGAAAAAAAATATAAATGCAAAAAGAAATAACATAAAAAAAAGAAAAGGGCGGAGAGGAAAATAAGAGATTGAAAGAGACTGAAAGAAAATAGATCAAGAAAGAAAGAAAGAAAGAATACAGAGAGAAAGATGGGAAGATAGAAAGAGACAATTACTCAAATTAAGAAAGAGAGACGGAGAAGGAAATAAATAAAACAAGAGATAGAAAGCAAGAACGAAAGAAAATAAAGGAATAAAAAAGACAGAAAAAGAAATGAAAAGAAATAAAATGAGTGAAAAGAAAAAGAGTGAGAGAGAGAAAGAAAGCAAGCTAGAAATGATTTCTGATTACTGTTCTAATGATATCTGGTGTTCTGACTGGTGAAGATATATTTTGTTGATAAGCTTAATGAAGTACTGAGCAGTCAGAGCAGGTATTAGATGAGAACTGTAAATAATACTGGGTTGTTTATAGAAGGAGAAGCTTGGAAAGGGTTAAATAAACACACTGATGTATGTAAAACACCACCTACTGTATTCAAACTGGTGAAAATACACTTGATTGATAAAATAAAGTTTTTAAAACAAACTTTTGAACAGTGGTGTGTTATTTAAAGAGTGAAATATTATTAATGATCTTTCAGTAAGCTTGAAAGTCACGTGTCAATAACAAGATACAAAGGTCTTCATGCGCTCCTGTCTATTTTTAGTCCTTGGAATCATCCGAATCTTCCTTACAGCCCCCGTGCACGTCCGTTGGTCAGGGCACCACGACTTTAGAGTCAAAACCCAGCAGGTCAGCCTCTCTCTCACCTGCCTTATAATAAGCTGCTTAGCCTAAACAGGAACCGCCTGTCTTTCTCTTTCAAGCACAGCGAACAGAAATACATTACTAAGACCAGTAACGAGTGAAACCTAATGAGACCTTGTAAGTATAGTGTGTTAATAAAGGTCAGCCTGTCCCGAGGAGCTGAGCTGCACTGTTAATAAAACTAACAACAATTATTATAATTAGAAAAGTGCATTTCCTGAAGGAAACGGTTGCGTGTAAACGACAATTAGAGGAGTGAGGGTCGGCGTGTGTGTGGATTAGTGACTGGGGATCTGCTCTGAGTGAGTACAGGCAGTTTGGTGGTTGTAGGTTTAACAAAACCGTAATGTTTAGTTTTGGTTGAAAATGAATGGGACCCCATGGAAGGAACGAGGGATGAATAAACGACAAATAGATGAGTGCAGGTCAGTATGTTTGTGGATTAGTGTTTGAGGATCTGCCTTAAAACAGTACATGCAGTTTGGAGGCTGTAGGTTAAATTAAACCATGAGGTTTGGGTGTGACTTAAATTGAATGGGATTCTATGGGGAAAAAAGAGGGATAGAAAAAAATTAACAAGCAGACGAGTGCGGGTCGAACCAACATTGCAGTCGTGGTCGGGGGTCTACCCTGAGTCAGTAAACGCGAAACGGAGTCTGTCGGTTAAGCACTTAGTAGCATGTACTTACCTGTCATATTCATTCTCTATTGAAAAATTCTGTGCATCCAATCAAAAAGCTGTATACAATCAGACCTGACAATCTGGAGTTGATATTTCAAAAACATTGTGACTCTGGCAGAAAGAAGAAAACATATATATATATATATATATATATATATATATATATATATATATATATATATATATATATATATATATATATTACCGCTCAAAAGTTTAGGATCACCTTAAAAAATTTTTTCATGCAATTTTCATGCAATTCATAAACAATATTGTCCATTTCACAATTAATGTAAGTGTATCAGATGATTTTTAAAGAATAAAAATGTTTGTATTAAAGTATATTTTTGTATAGAGGCTTATTTTGCATATAGTCCTATTATCAGTAATTCTCAGTCCTCTGTCTAAATCTCCTGATACGGCCACCAATCCAAGTTAAGGATGTTATTGGGCTAATTGGTTGTTAGGACACTCTTGCTCAATTGTGATGCACAGCTGAAAAACATTCTACTAATAAGTGAGTATAAAAGGGAGAACAACATTCTAGGTTAGTTTAGTATCTGAAGCATCAGCAGTTGATGGCTTGCTGACCGACTCAAAATGTCCAGAAAGAAACAAGTTTCTTTAGAGACCCGTCAGTCCATTGTTGTGTTAAGGAAGAAGATACTCCATTAAAACAAGAACATTTCACTGTGATCCCAAACTTTGGGCGGTAGTGCGCATTGCTTTGCAACCATGAATATCTTAATTTAACATTGTATAAGTCCAGACAGCACCTGTTTGAATGAGTGTCCCAGTGAAAAGTCTGGAAACAGTACCAGGGCTGGATTTGTGATTGTGGGACTCTGGACACGGACAGAAATGGGAACCCTTATGATTAATGAGTCTCTTGGTTCTCTAATGGCTTATCAGTTGATTCAGCTTCAGCAGTTGATTTAACTTATGTGAAGATATTTTAACTGGACAGAGTGAAATGATTTCACTGTATTTGCAGTTTTTTTTTGCTTATTTAAAGAAATATGCTTTAAAAAGTTGAATTATCTATGAATAAATATGTATTAAATCATGTAATTACAGCACATTTTAAAATAAAATAAAAACAGTAATGGCAGCACAGTGGTGTAGTGCTTGAATGGGTTTCCTCCGGGTACTCTGGTTTCCTCCCACAGTCCAAACACATGCATGTTAGGTTGCTAGGTTGCTCACTGGGATTGGCTCCAGCCCAGACTAGCAGGATAAAGCAGAAGATAATGGATGGATGGAGAAAACAACAGCTTTAATGAATTTCAAAGACAATGTGAGTCCACACTGAATGTTCAAGGTGGTATTTAAGGTGTGGATATGTTAAACCCCTTTGCCTAATTTACAGAACTGTAAATAATACTGGGTTGTTTATAGAAGGAGAAGCTTGGAAAGGGTTAAATAAACGTATGTAAAAGCACTGCTTACTGTATTAATACTAATATTTTAAAAAGCAAATAATTCCAAATAATGTTTACACCCTTAGCACAGTATTTGTACTGTATTAATAAGAATACTTAGCTAACTAGGCTTAGCTGATACAACTGAGCTGCCCAACAGGTAAAGCAATGGCACTCGTCCATTTTCGCTGAAGCCTGAAGCTGTTCTCTCATTGGTTTGTGGTTTATTGACTTCATGCTTCCACGTATGACTGCTCTCTGTTTGGGGACATTAAAATGACTGAAATTAACCTCTACAATTATAAATAATAGCTATTTTTATAAGGTTCAAATATATCTCAGAACACCTTGCATAACATCAACATGTCAAGTATATTTAGTTTGTATTTTCATGGGGCTCTTCGTTTATAGGGGCCCTAGGCAGCTGCCTGTTTCTGCCTAGTGCAAATATGGTCTCTGTGCTGTACTATGTTGTCTATGTTTGTTTGATTTCTTTGGGATGTACGATAATGTGACTTATTCAAGGATGGGATGTTGCCCTCAGGCAGAGCTTATTGCTGAAGCTCATCAGTGACTTCTCATGAATTCCTACCTACGAAGAAGGAGACCCGCAGAGCCCACCCGTGGCTAATCTCTGTATTTACCAATATTCCTGTGTGTTCTGGTTTATTTCACGATGTACCTGGAAGGCAAATTCAAACTAGGAAAGCTGTGTGCTAGAACTGGCCTACCAGATTACACACTGGACATGAATCTGAGCACTGAAACTATAAACCAGTAATCTGAATCCACTGTGGTCTCCTCTCTTCACCTGGCATCAGAAGATACAACAACTATTAGAAGAACTATTACTAAAAATATAAACCAAGTGAAAATACCTAGCTCTAAGAAAGTATTAAAAATAATAAAGATCTTTATTAATAGAGCAGGGGCGGCAGGGTGGTGTAGTGGTTAGTATGGTGGTGTAGTAGTTAGTACGGTGGTGTAGTGGTTAGTATGGTGGTATAGTGGTTAGTATGGTGGTGTAGTGGTTAGTATGGTGCTGTAGTGGTTAGTATGGTGGTATAGTGGTTAGTATGGTGGTGTAGTGGTTAGTATGGTGGTGTAGTGGTCAGTATGGTGGTGTAGTGGTCAGTACGGTGGTGTAGGGGTTAGTATGGTGGTGTAGTGGTTAGCACGGTGGTGTCGTGGTTAGTATGGTGGTGTAGTGGTTAGTATGGTGGTGTAGTGGTTAGCACGGTGGTGTCGTGGTTAGTACGGTGGTGTAGGGGTTAGTATGGTGGTGTAGTGGTTAGTATGGTGGTGTAGTGGTTAGTACGGTGGTGTAGAGGTTAGTACGGTGGTGTAGTGGTTAGTATGGTGGTGTAGTGGTTAGTATGGTGGTGTAGTGGTTAGTATGGTGGTGTAGTGGTTAGTACGGTGGTGTAGTGGTTAGTATGGTGTTGTAGCGGTCAGTACGGTGGTGTAGCGGTTAGTATGGTGGTGTAGTGGTTAGTATGGTGGTGTAGTGGTTAGTACGGTGGTGTAGTGGTTAGTATGGTGGTGTAGTGGTTAGTATGGTGGTACGCTGGGATTGGCTTTAGCCCCTCGTTACCCCAACTAGCAGGATTAAGAAGGCAGATAATGGATGGATGTGGAATAACCATGGAGCAGGAATGGCTGGAAGAAGGTAGCTGCTGCATGTGGAAGCTGATTAGCCTAATAAAAGGATGATGCCATGGCATGGAGTGTCCTGTTGCCAACAGATTGGTTGTTCACTTGCTTGAAATTGAAGCCCTCAAAGAAAGCCAGTGATGATAAATGCACCTAGACTGAAGACCCAACTGCTTGACCGTAAAACCTTTCGAGGAACAGAAGTTAGAGATGTGGCATCAAATTGGAAAAGGGAAGGGATTTCATGCATGGCTCTCCACCCCAGACTTTATTTACATAGTTATTTCTTAACTCTAGTTAATACTGTGCAGGTCAGCTTGTGCTAGCGATAGTATTACAGGACATGTTCTTCAGTAAACCTACAGGCATCTACAAAAGACACTGTGTTCACAAAGTCTTTTAATATTCAGGCTTTTAGGCTTATTTCAGCGGCACTGATTCAACTCAAGACATGAACTACACGCACAGAAAAGCTAAAAAGAGCCCGAGAAAGGGAGAGAGCACAGATCATTTCTTCTGTGGCCTCTCCTTTTATTAATCTTCGGGAGCTTTCCTGCCACCGGAGCACACATAAAGACAGACGCACATTCAGTTTTCAGTGCGAAAAAACGTTTTTCCTTTTCATCAGCTGAGATATTTCGGAATGTCTACGCAGTATGACGTCCAGCCCTGCACAGACCTCAGAGCCCAAATGGCCTTTGAACATAAGATATTCCAGGAGCAGATAATGGTGACACCTTAAATGAAGCCTGTGTTCACATTGCTTCATAAATGCATTCATAACTCATTATATAGGATCTGTAATGCTTTAGAATACATGGTATAAGGCTGTATAGTTGCTTATAAATAGCTTTAATTGCATGCAAAGCACTTTTTAAAGCAAGAGGCTATGACATTATAAGCTCCTTTCATTAGAACCCTATAAACTCTATACATTATTATTCTACACACAAGTACTACTGTATAACACCAGAACCACAACAGGTGTTTTCAGATTAGCTCAAATGAAGCAGCACTTGTGCATTTTTTGTGATATTAAAAAACAGTAACTATTTTATTTTTGGCTGATTATATATATAGTTACTGTCTCCATTCATGTCAATTTTTTTATTTTTCTACATAATTTGAATACAGCAGCCGACCAATAGAAATGCTCCAAAATAGCTTAGTAAAAAATCTGGCTCCATTGACTTACATTGAAAGTAAAGACGTTTTTTGTCCTCTACTGTAAAGCTACTATTTTGGAGACACTTGTTTACTTTTTACTTAGTACTTGCAATTATACAAACTTTTTTAACATTATTAACATTATAAGTGTGGCATATACACCAATCAACCATAACACTGAGACCACTTACACACATAGGGTCTGTCTGAAAACCTAGTGAGTGTTTACTCAGGCAGCTGTTTAAGTATCAGTGTTCTCTCCTCATAAACAGATTACTGAGACGCTCTAGTTAGAGAGAGACTGCGTCACGGCTTGTTACCAGCCGACATCCAAAACAATAGCCCAAGGCTTAAAAATCCGCTAGCATAAATGCTAATGGTTCGAGTATAAAACTGCTAAATGGTGAACGACTCGTTACAGAGTTGATAATAAAAAACTGTTTTGTGTGATTATATGACCAGAAACACATTAAAACTCCAGAGAGAATCAAAACAACTCACATTTTAAAACCACTTCACTGCTCGTAGATTAGCCTGCGTTGCATCATGGGATTGTCTTAGCGGCTAAAGAAGCGTTCGATGCTTCCTTAAAATCAGGTCTAAATAAGGTTCCTCAGTAGACAGCATGTTTAAGGTATGTAAGAATTGGGACAGTCTACATGTCAGGAGCGCATACTATGACGTAAAATGCTGCCTATGTAGACCCTCACTAGGTTTTGAGATACAGCCATAGTCTATTTTATCAGCTCCGCTAACCATATAGGAGCACTTACAGACTGTAGTCCAACTACTGATGAGTAGATCAGACAGAGCAGTGCTGCTGCTGGAGTGTTTAAACACCTCAGTGTCACTGCTGGACTGAGAATAGTCCACCAACCAAAACTATCCAGACAACAGTGTCCTGTGGGCGGCGTCCTGTGTCCACTGATGAAGAACTAGAGACCACAAACTGTGCAGCAGTTGATGAGCTACTGTCTCTGACTTTACATCTACAAGGTGGACCCACAAGTAGTAGGAGTGTCTAATAGAGTGGACAGTGAGTGGTTAAAAAGTCCAGCAGCCACCACCATGTCAGTGTCACTGCAGTGCTGTGAATGACCCACCACCCAAATAATATCTCCCTTACAGAAAATAAGTATACTTAAGTTCATTTTATTAAGTATACTTTATGCAGTTACTATACTAATGTCATTGTACTAGTAGTACTCTTGTATATGTACTATTTTAATACTTCTTGGGACTAAATTGGCCCACTTTCTAGTTTTTAAAAGTATACTTTTGAGTACACTTTAAGTGTAAGAGTAGTAAACTAAGTATAAACTAGTTTACATCTTTTGTACTGCAACTACACTAAAAATAAACTTAAGTTAGTTTACTGTTAGTTTACTAGCTTGTAAGTTTTTTAAGTGAACTAAACATAATACTTATAATTTACTGCTTATATTATTGTTGTACTTTAAAGTATATGACTAGGTTTAAGGTTTTTTTTTACTTCAAATAGAACTTAACAACGTTTACTTACTCACCAGTGGACACACGTAAAATAAACAAGACACACTCAGAATAAGAAACATACTTGTATCTTTATAAATCTTTATAATTAAAATTTTAAATAAATATTCTACTGGATGTGTTTTTGTGCAGAGCACTTCTACTAACTCAATCAAAAGATTAAGTACAAGTAAAGGCCGAATATACTAAGACTGTTCTGTACTTGTCAGTATAACCCCAGCATACTTAAGTATAACTGTGTTTAGTATATCACTGAGAAGTACATCAAAAGTAAACTCAAAGCATACTCACTTCCTTTAGTTTAAAAGAAGTAAACTAATGTTACACTTAAATAAACTTCTTTTTTGTAAGGGCTGGTCTGTGGTGATCCTGTGGGGGTCCTGACCATTAAAAAACAGGGTGCAAGGGAGCTAACAAAGTATACAGAGAATCAGATGGACTACTCATAAATAGTAATTGGAGCATATAATGGACAGTGTGTGTCGATACAAGGAGGATTATGAAGAGGCTGCAACAACTATTTTTTTCTTTTATTTATTTTTTATTTTAGTTGGTTCCATTTTCTGCTCCTCATGATCCATGTTATCCCAAACACCAGCCCCAGACACAGACGTCTTGGCTCAAGGGTTGAAGATACACAACATCAGTGTGAATTGCACTTAATTTACAGCCTATCACAGACCCTCTTACTGACAGACAGTGTAATCATGTATCAGATAAAACCAAGCCTGGTGTTAAGAGTTTTCCCCAGGCAGTCAAAAACACTAGCTTTATTGCGCAACCAGGAATCTGAACTCCAATCTGAGCCCCAATCAGTGTACAAGTCTGTAACAATACCCATGTAGTGTCTAATAGCTTTAAGCCTGAGAGGTGGAAATCTAAGCCTGACTTAAACCCCTGTTTTTCGTTATATCAGGCAAGCATGTTATTATTGCCGCTTCTTGTTGATATTATGTAATAAAGCGCTGTCTTACAGAGGTTAGCTTTGTTTTATCAGTAGGAGCTCCAGCATCGTGGTGATACATGCTTCCATGAAAGGTTGGAGTTAGAGGTGAAATCTCCACAGGCAGCCAACAGAAGGGGCGCTCAAGAGAGATGTTGACCGGTGTGCATGTGCCTGCCAGAAACATTCAGTAGTGTTGGGGTCTGGGCTCTGGGGTGGTCAGCCCACTGTTCTGAGAACGCCAGCTTACATTATTATACATGTTTAATTGCAGGAGGGAAAGTCAGATGTGTGTGAAATTTTGGAATTGTTTGCTTGTAAATATACTTGGATTAATTGACACATTGAGTGCTTGACCGATTGCATGACACATGAACAACTTGACTAATTGATTGATTGATTATTTGGTTGGACTGTTGGTTGGTTGATTGGTTGGATAGACGGTTTGTTGGATGGTAGGTTGGTTGAATAAATGGTTTGCTGGATGGTTGGTTGTTTGAGAGGTTGATTGGTTGTTGATTGATGGAATGATGTACTGGCTGAAGTTGAACGGTTCTGTGATTGACTGATTCATTGATTATTTGGTGGGTTGGTTGGTTAGGTGGTTGATTGGTTGGATAGATGGTTTGTTAGATGGTTGTTTGGGAGGTTGATTGATTGGTTGGTTTGTTGATTAATGAAATGATGTACTGGCTGAATGGTTCTTTGACTGATTAATTGATTATTTGGTAGGTTGGTTGGTTAGATGGTTGATTGGTTGGATAGATGTTTTTTTGGATGTTTGGTTGATTGGGATGTTGATTGGTTGATGTGTCTACTTTTTTCAGTGAGAAGCTTCTTGAACAGCTACACATTGTTTCAGTCTTATAGTCTTCTCACAGTGGAATGATGTACAGAAGCATCTTTGGATGTTCTTAGATCTGATGTTCTTCTCTCTTTTAAACCTTTAAGTGTTGTTTATGTGATGGAGTCAGTTTGGGCATTCTACCAGGGCTTGATGTATGCGGTTGTTAGGAGTTATGTTTTATTTAACATGTAGTTTAGGAAACTCTTGTTGGTGTTATTTTTTTTTTCATTTATTTTGACATTCTCCTCCAAGTTGTGGATCTAATTTAGGTTGACTGGACATGCCCGTTTATAATTGTCTGTCTGCGGCTCAAGCTGCCCCCAGAAATGACAGTGTGTTTAACTGTGAACACCAGGAAGTAATCAGAAAGATGTGCAGCCAAGCAGACATCTCTCTGTAAGCACTTGCTCCCAGTGCCGGCAAAGGTTGCAGTCTCCGAAATTCTAGGTAGCTCGCTCACCACACACACCTGGCACTCATTACAGCTCATGGCAGTAGCTCGTTAGCGCAGCCCATATAACCTAGTCATGCACTTCACTCAGTGCGTGGTATTGTTTGTGACATCTCCTTACCTGTTCCGTGGTCACAGGCCAGCGTCTGACGAGCCTCCTCGTAGGTCCAGCCTCACCTCTCATCTCCACAGCGGGGTCCTGCCGTTCTCCCTGGAGCCCTCGAGACCTGCAGACTCGCCGACCTGCCTGAGCACTACTGATGGCCAGATCAAGCCTCTTGAAGCGTTGAAGATTTCCCTCCAGATGATTCAAAAAAAGGTTAATTGAAGCTTCATGTGCACACAAAGTCCCCTGCTGGCCAAAACTTTTATTTTTTATTTCAACTATTTGCAATTGCAACGTTGTCAGCATGGGAACAAGTATATACATAAAACACTGTAATTTCATTTCTGTGGTTAATTTATTTGTTTATCTGATCTGTGTTTGATTGTGTGGGTAATAGACATCTGCCAGTATGAATTTCAGTCAGTAAATAAATCCAATAGTATGTGAGATATCGATGTTAAAACAGTGGTTTTAAGAGATGGGACAGAGACTGTGGGGTGATGATGACTTAAATTTTTATTAATAAACAATAAATCACGCCAATACTCGAACCACATCCTGAGCCAGCGAGGCTTCAGACGTCATCAGTGACGTCACTCGCCCTTAACCAAGCAAGCCTCGATACACGCTTCGTAAACGACTTTCTGGATTTCTCGGCACAAGCTCCGGTATCATTTGTCCATCGCCACTGAGCACTCACTTCCTGTCGTCTGAACTCACCCCTGGCATCTCCACTACTCCACGGGTCTTCATGTTGTGAGGTTGGTGTGGCCACCGGACATTGTGTTTGTGCTCGCTCACTCAAGCGAGCTTTCTCCCCAGCTCCTGTCGGACCTCAAGTGACTCTTGAAACTAGCGAATATAAACTGTGTTCTCACGCTCCCCCTGGCAACAGAGGCAGTGGTGTAAACCCCCACAGGGCTCCTCTCCTGGCGAGCTCCAGAACGACGCAAGGACTAACCTTTGTTTGAACTGTTCAGACAGGGCCTAGCTCCTAGTTCTATCTCCAGCCCTCAGAGAGCTACCCTGTCTTCCAACTCACCTGCTCCAGTAGCCACTTCCCCAGGCTGCCTCGGACTCCAGCTTACCTGGGCTCCCGGGACTCTTCCCTCTGTAG
This sequence comes from Megaleporinus macrocephalus, assembly GCA_021613375.1. Classification (NCBI taxonomy): domain Eukaryota; kingdom Metazoa; phylum Chordata; class Actinopteri; order Characiformes; family Anostomidae; genus Megaleporinus; species Megaleporinus macrocephalus. The sequence continues at coordinate 59,757,202 of CM038702.1, read as the reverse complement.
GGCCAGCTCTGCACTTTGTGTTCACATTTCATACCCTTGTTTGAGATCATATAGTTATATAGAATACTGCTGTGTTAAACTCCACCTGAAGATAGCAGATAAATAGCAGATAAAAGCCATCTCTGTCTGGAGCTAGCCCAGGGGTGTGTTTTGGCTATTGGGCTATAACCACAGATTTTTTTCTCTGTAGTCTGTTACTCTTTTTACTGGCAATATATGTGTATATATCACCATTCAAACACAACAGGTTCTGTTTACATTGTGTTACAATTTCATGATGATGGGACCAATGAAAATTCTCCTATATAGCTTAGAAAGAATTCTGGTTACATCGACTTACATTGAAAGTAAGGTAAGTTTTGTCCTCCCCTGTAAAGTTGGTCCTTTCCTGGAGATACTTGTTTTCCTTTAAATAGCAACGCTATGGCTTATGGGCTCATACAACCAGCGAATCTCTTGTGGTTAATGTCCCTCTGCCTCGTCCCTGCATAAGCTTAAAAAAGTAACAACGCAATACATTGTGTAAGAGGGAAAGTAATAGATATAAATCTTTTTATGATTTTCTGTATTGAGTGTTCCACAGTTTAGTACAACTGCACTCACCATGGTTGGCTACTGTTTGATTTTATGACATGAGCTACAAAATTGCTTGAGTAAGTACCCAATTTTATCAGTGACCATAGTTCATTGCTATGAACAGTTACCCTGATATATATCATATTATATAAAACCACTGCCTCCCTTTTTATTTTATAGACAAAAACATTAAATATTTAAATGATATAATGCCCACCAACCTGGAAATGTCTTCTTATATAATAATAACATGTAAGGGTAGTGTGATGTAGAGCAGGCTGATATTGTCCCAGATAAACATGTTGATCATGTCATTTTGCAGCACTTCCTGCTGCACCGTGTCAGACCAAATGAATAAAAAGCTGTAATCTCAGACTCTGTGTGTGTACACTGTTCAGTAATTGCATTAGCACTATGGGAATAGAATCTCATCAGCTTCACAAATCCTGACAGGCTGCTGTTTACTTGCAGGAGGGAAAGTCAGAAGTGTGTGAAATTTTGGAATTGCTTGCATGTAAATATACTTGGATTAATTGACACATTGAGTGTTTAACTGATTGCTTGACACATGAACAACTTCATTAATTGATTGATTGCTTACTTGGTTGGATGGTTGGATAGATGGTTTGTTGGTTGGGAGTTTGATTGGTTGGTTGGTTGAGAGTTTTATTGGTTGGTTGGTTGATTGATGGAATGATGTACTGGCTGAAGTTAAATGGTTCTTTGATTGACTGATTCATTGATTATTTGGTAGGTTTGTTGGTTAGGTGGTTGATTGTTTGAATAGATGGTTTGTTGGATGGTTGGTTGGTTGATTGGGTGGTTGATTGGTTGATTGATTAATTGATGGAATGATGTACTGGCTGAAATTAAATGGTTCTTTGATTGACTAATTTGTTGATGATTTGGTCGGTTGGTTGGTTGGTTTGATGGTTGGGTGGTTGATTGGTTGGATAGAGGTACAACTGTATAACAGGTAACATGACATGTATTATAATATATAAATCTGCTGCCTCCCTTTTTATTACATAGATTTGTTTTTAATATTTCAGTGATATATTTACCACCAAATTGAAAATGTACCTGGTTTCCATCCCTAAAATCTGGTCACCTTACTCCAATTTCTCAGGAAGATAAGTTATAATAATTCTATAATAATTTGTTGATTGGAGGGGTGGTCCATGAGTTTTGCACTGTTCAACGCTAACAAATATAAAATATTCTAAATCACCTGACTTTAATTCTAGGTAGCAAGACTGAACCTGCTCAAGTCATTTGTGAGCTACAGGTAAGAGATTAATGAACTATGCAACTGATCATTCAGTTTTTTAAAACAAATCAATAAAATCTTTAGCTTCATCAGTGCTGAATTAAAACTGAGTGCTCAGGTCACGTACACCAAACCTGTAAACTGTGCCTTGGGGTCTGTCCACACACACACACGTACATACGCACAGAGCTTGACTAGACAACCATGAAGAATTCAGTGGATAATACCAAGACCAAGACCAGACCTGACCCCCAGAACAGAGCTTTAATTACTGCCATTAAGAGACAGCAAGAAAGAACAGGTGATAAAAGGCAAAGCAACAATGCAGGAGGAGATAATGAAAAAGATTAAGAGAAGGAGCGAGATGGAGAGAGCGAGGTTGCAGATAATGAGGCAGATTAAGAGAGAGACAGGGAGAGAAAATGAGCGAGAGAGGCAGAGATGCACAGAGGCGGAGGAGAAGGATAATGGGGTGGGATAAGAGGCAAAATCGCTCAAAGTGAACGAGTTGGAGACGTGCACGTAGTGAACCTGCGATCGACCCTTTAGCCGCACTCCTTTGAAGACAGCGCGGCCAAACTAGCACCTCTTAAGATGCTTTTATCTCTTTTGATGGCAGTCTGAACCGCTAGCACCAAATCATCCATTCACTCTAACCAAAAGAAGACGTGTATTTTCCATCTTCCGCCTCAAGTGATGCACCAGGAAGGGCAATAGTGCACAACCCTGCTTTAATTCTTTGATTGACAGGCTGTTTTTACATGCAAAACAGGGTCAATATTGATACAAGACTGTCTGGTTAATTAAATTGTGGTCACGTACACAACACAGTTTGATGGTCATATGTCAATAGGGTCATATTCAATGTAAGTGTTGTGTGATGTGGATGTGTAGTGTGACTGATACTGTCCAAGATTTTGCAGCACTTCCTGCTGCACCGTGTCAGACAAAATGAATAAAAAGCTGTAATCTCAGACTCTGTGTGTGTACACTGTTCAGTAATTGCATTAGCACTATGGGAATAGAATCTCATCAGCTTCACAAATCCTGTCAGGCTGCTGTTTAAATACAGGAGGGAAAGTCAGATGCGTGTAAAATTTTGTGTTATGAGGAAACTGTTAGCATGTAAATGTACTTTGATTAATTGACACATTGATTGCTTAATCAGTTGCTTGGTATATGAACAATTTGATAGATTGACTGATTATTTGGTTGGTGGGATGTTTGGTTGGTTGGTTTGTTGGATGTTTGGTTGGTTAGATTGTTGGATCTTTGGTTGTTTGGTTTCTTGGATCTTTGGTTGGTTGTTTGGTTGGTTTGTTGGATGATTAGTTGGTTGGTTTGTTGGATCTTTGGTTGGATGTTTGGTTGGTTTGTTGGATGATTTATTGTTTGGTTTGTTGGATCTTTGGTTGGATGGTTGGTTGGTTTGTTGGATGATTGGTTGTTTGGTTTGTTGGATCTTTGGTTGGATGGTTGGTTGGTTGGTTTGTTGGATGATTGGTTGGTTGGTTGGTTGGTTTGTTGGATCTTTGGTTGGATGGTTGGTTGGTTTGTTGGATGATTGGTTGGTTGGTTTGTTGGATCTTTGGCTGGATGGTTGGTTGGTTTGTTGGATGATTGGTTGGTTGGTTTGTTGGATCTTTGGTTGGTTGGTTGGTTTGTTGGATGATTGGTTGGTTGGTTTGTTGGATCTTTGGTTGGATGGTTGGTTGGTTTGTTGGATGATTGGTTGGTTGGTTTGTTGGATCTTTGGTTGGTTGGTTTGTTGGATGATTGGTTGGTTGGTTTGTTGGATCTTTGGTTGGATGGTTGGTTGGTTTGTTGGATGATTGGTTGGTTGGTTTGTTGGATCTTTGGCTGGATGGTTGGTTGGTTTGTTGGATGATTGGTTGGTTGGTTTGTTGGATCTTTGGTTGGTTGGTTTGTTGGATGATTGGTTGGTTGGTTTGTTGGATCTTTGGCTGGATGGTTGGTTGGTTTGTTGGATGATTGGTTGGTTGGTTTGTTGGATCTTTGGTTGGATGTTTGGTTGGTTTGTTGGATGATTGGTTGTTTGGTTTGTTGGGTCTTTGGTTGGATGGTTGGTTGGTTTGTTGGATCTTTGGTTGAATGGTTAGTTGGTTTGTTGGATGGATACTTGGTTGGTTGATTGATTGATTGGTTGGTTGATTGACTGATGGAATGATGCACTGGCTGCGTATCATGGATTCATGGATTGACTGATTCATTGATTATTTGGCTGCTTGGTTGGTTGAACAGTTGGGTAGGTAATTGGATGGATTGATTGTTGACTGCTTGGATGGGTTGTTTGTTGGCTGGGTCATTTGTTGGTTGGTTAATCGATTGATCGAGTGATGTACTGGCTATGTAAGTTGAATAGTCCATTGATTGATTGATTGACTAATTAATCGATTATTTGGTTGGATGTTTGGTTGGCTGGTTGGATGGGTTGTTTGTTGGCTGGTTCGTTTGTTGATTGACTGATTGACTGATTGACTAATTAATTGATTATTTGACTGCTTGAATGGTTTGTTGTTTGGTCATTTAATTGATGGAGCGATGTATTAGCTGCATGATATGTTGGATGATTTATTGATTCATTGATTGATTGACAGTGTAACACTGGCAGAGACAAAGACATAAGATGTAAGTGCAAGTAAGCAGGTTTAGTGAAAACACTGAAGGAAGCAATAAACAAAAGGCAAGAAAACAAAGAACACTAATGACATAAACAGGAAGAAAACAGAAGACTATGAGACATAAAAACTAGAGAAAAAACAGAGCCTGACATGACAAAAACACCAGGCAAACACAAAGCAAACAACCAGATGTAAACACTACTGCGCAAAAGTTCAAATTCAATCAGAACTAACGTATTTCAAATCCAGTCATGACTGTAAAGTATATGTTTATATGTAAATGAAAGAAAGAAAGAACGTCAGTCTAAAATATATACCAAAACAGTCACAGTCACATAACCAATACTTAATGCACTACTTTCATACTTTTGACAGCTCTTCTCTCTCTTTAGATCTGAAAAAACGTGTGAACCTTGTGAAGAATTTTGCATATTTCTTTTTAAAAAATGAAAGCCAGCTGTAATAAAAGCATAAGTGTGTCCATATAAGACTGGACACACTAAATACTGATAATTATATTATTAAATAATTCAAATTAAATTGATTAAATTAAAATAGTTGCTGAGCATTTTGTATATTTGTTGAATATGTGACATATTAAATAATTCCATTTTAATATTAATATTATTAAATAAAATAAATGCACAATATGCTGTACCACTCAATTAAATTTGTCATTAATTGACTGATTGATTGTTTGACTGACTGGCTGACTGATTCACTTATGGACTTTTTTTATGCTTTTTTTTATGATTTATGCTTTTTTTATGTTTGACTGTAAGAGAGGTGGGTTGATTTATTGATTGGTTTATTGATTAAATGATGACTAACTGGTTGACAGGGTGGTTGATGGGCTGAACAATGGATTAGCTCATTGATTAACAGAGATGTTGATTGATTGATTGAATGAATTATTATATTTATAACTAAATTAATAAATGAATGGCTTGTTGGTTGGTTGATTGAAAAAATGAATGAATGAATAGTTGATTGATTGGTTAATGATGTGGTTGATTGGTTTCTTGATTGATTGTTTAAAAAAATGAATGAATAAATAGTTGATTGATTGATTGAACATTTGGTTGATCGGTTGCTTGGTTGGTTGATTAATTGTTTAAAAAAGGAATGAATGAATAGTTGATTGAGTGATCATTTGGTTGATTGGTTGATTGATTGGTTGATTGGCTGACTGAGAGACTGATTGTATGAAGGTGATCTGTGATGAGTCAGTGAACTGAACGGCTTATGATGCAGCCGCTGAAAGGAACAGTGTGTTGTCAGGGTTACCCTCATCATGTCATTATAGCGACAGGAAATACAGAGAATGATTCATTTGAACTCTGACCTGCTTCCTGCCTCCTCATCTTTCTCAAAAGCTCACACCTCTGCACTTTCTCTCTCTCTCTCTCTCTCTCACTCTCACACACGCACACTTACAATTCAACCACTACCCTCCTTTAGTTTGAACACAGGCACACATACACAAGCAGGCTGCCAAAGGCATTCCATCATTCAGTGACTCAATCTGCCTCCCGAGAGCCTCTCAAAACCACATTACCCACTCGCACCTCATGATTCACTCTCTATGTATGTGTGTGTGTGTGCAGCAGTGATAGTGAACATGTATGCTAGTATGCTCACATGTGTGTGTGGGAGTTTTTGTGCGTTGAAAAACACCCTTATAGCGTCATACAACATACGTTTGCTCTCCGTGTTATAGAGTACATTCTTGGTCACTTGAATGGTTTGTATGAACCCGTCAGCTTACGTCAGGCTTGGTCCACATTTCATGAAATGTAGGTGGAAACCAATATTCAGACGGTCCTGATCCTTTTTTATTATTTCATATACATGCAGTGCATATATCCACTTCAAAGTATGATCAAACTCTCTAGGAGTGTGTGCAGATTTGATCAGAATAGCATAGCAATCTGATTTAATGCTTGATTTGCAGTTAACTAACCCAGATACCAATATCATCAATGACAAAATAACAACAATACTAATGATTTGTGCAGCTCCATACAATGCATGCATACGTTTTGTTTTTGTTTACATGCACAACATAGTTATTGTGTACGTGTACATGTAGTGCTGTGGACTGGGGATCAATTCCCCACCTGGGTAACCATCTTACTCTATTCCAATAAGAGCTCTTGGGTAAGACTCCTAAAACTATCTTCACCTACCTGTGTGCAGGTAAGCTGCAACACTACCTTCACCTACAGTGAGGAAAAAGAAGTATTTGAACACTCTGTGACTTTGCAAGTTCTCCCACTTAGGTCTGAAATTTTCATCTTAGGTGCATGTCCACTGTGAGAGACATAATCTAAAAAAAAAAATCCGGAAATCACAGTGTATGATTTTTTCAATAATTTATTTGTGTGTTACTGCTGCAAATAAGTATTTGAACATCTGTGAAAATTAATGTTAATATTTGGTACAGTAGCCTTTGTTTGCAATTACAGAGGTCAAAGGTTTCCTGTAGTTTTCCACCAGGTTTGCACTGCAACAGGGATTCTGGCCCATTCCTCCACACAGATCTTCTTCAGATCAGTCAGGTTTCTGGGCTGTCGCTGAGAAACACAGAGTTTGAGCTCCCTCCAATCATTTTCTATTGGGTTTAAGTCTGGAGACTGGCTAGGCCACTTGATAGGCTTCTTACGAAGCCACTCCTTGGTTATCCTGGCTGTGTGCTTTGAGTCATTGTCATGTTGAAAGACCCAGCCACGACCCATCTTCACTGCTCTAACTGAGGGAAGGAGGTTGTTCCCCAGAATCTTGCAATACATGGCCCCGGTCATCCTCTCCTTAATACAGTGCAGTTGTCCTGTCCCATGTGCAGAAAAACACCCCCAAAGTGTGATGCTTCCACCCCCATGCTTCACAGTAGGGATGGTGTTTTTGGGATGGTACTCATCATTCTTCGTCCTCCAAACACGGCGAGTGGAATTAAGACCACAGAACTTTCTCCCATGACTCCTCTGGATCATACAAACGGTCGTGGCAAAACTGGGCCTGGACGTGTGCTGATTTAAGCAGGGAATCTTCCGTGCCATGCATGACTTTAAACTATGACGTCTTAGTGTATTACCCAGAGTAACCTTGGAAACTGTGGTTCCAGCTCTCTTCAGGTCATTGACCAGCTCCTCCCATGTAGTTCTGGACTGATTCCTTACCTTTCTTAGGATCATTGATACGCCACAAGGTGAGATCTTGTATGAAACCCCAGTCCGAAGGAGATTGACAGTCATGTTTAGCTTATTTGGACACCACCATTGTTCAGAACAACCCCTGGTGTACAATCCCATGTTGGGTTTTGGGTTTAAGAATCCTTTTCTGAGGTATCCCGGGTGTAGTTACAGTTCCTAGGCTTTAAAGAATCAACTGGCTGAACCAACAGTGCCACCCCAAGGCAGACCAGTGCTGCATCTCTAGTTAGTCAAGAAAGATAGAAGCTTGCGGGTGAAGCAGATAAACAGTGATAGCCTAACATCATAATAAGCTTATTTTCAGAGACCCCCCTCCCTAGAATCTAGCATTTTGAGACACTCAGGGGGTCCAAGATGTTAATTACAGGATCCTCACACCTTGAACATCACGGAATAACCTGAATGTATAACCTCAGCAAATTGTTGGCAAATGCAGCTTCAACACAGTAATTAGCTTTTAGCAATGTTGGTTTTCAGTTCTTGAGAACATCTCTTCAGGTCTTCAAGCTTGCGAGGACCCCTCTGATGGATCTTCCTTCAATTTTTTAACAGGTTTCCAGTCAGGAGATGCCAGGGCCATTTGAGAAACCAGTCATGTGTTATTCTGGCTGTATCTTCTCCCCAGGTTTACGTTCCCAGCAGATGAGATTAAATTTTCTTCTGATTCCATTCCAGTAAATCAGTTCAGGTCTGCACAGAACTTCACTGGGCTTAGGTTTAGACGCAACATCCAATGCTGTGTATCGGGCCAGGCTTAGATAGAAATTTCTCGAGCTGTACTCGAGTTCGGGCCTGCCTAAAGCTCTAATGTGCTTGTGTATAGCACAAATACATTTACACATACAAGCTGTTGGCCTTCCATCTGGATGATCTATTAACCATCATTAATAATAACACTCATGGAGACTAGCGTTAACAGTGTAATTATAGGAGACTGAACAGGTCCATTAAGAGGGTCACTGATATACGGATGCACACAGATGTAATTAACGGCGGAGTTTCGTGAAAGGTGTGCCGGGACAGGCTGTGCTGCAGTTGTATAACTCTGAGAGTGAGAGTGAAACAGACAGTGCATTAATGTAATGGAGTGGATGACATTGCACCAGGTGTGGAATAATGTAGGTGATGCTCTACTAGCTGCAAAGCACACTGGACTCTATACTGTGGATGTAAATGCAACCAGGTGCCGTGTAAAGAGTTTCTGATCAACAGAACTGCTGGAACACAATCTCCTTACATTAAACTTATATAAACCATAAAGAAGGTTTTGTCTCGTTCTGTAAAGTTACTGTTTTGAACACTTGGGTTTTTGGGACAGTGATGTGCAACCTTATTCAGTTCAGTTTTTATTATTGTCTCTAAAAGAGAAAATTGTTTGCAGGACAGGAAAAAGAAAAACATAAAAAAAGCAAATAACTATACCATGCCTTCTTATTTAACAGCATAATTGCACTAGAGATAAAAGAGTTCTTAAATCTCTTACAACGTATTTTTAGAAGTCTATAGAGCGAACCAGATGGAAGAAGTTGGAACTCTCCCTTCAAAGGATGATCATCGGATGCATTAATTACTTCTGATATAGCTATAATAAAGATGCTTGCTGACACCCTGTGATCCGACCTCTAGTTTGAACAATACTGCTGAGAAGATTTTTATGTTAATACTCAAGTTTTCAAACCAAGTGATAAATGCAAATGTCAAAATTGATTTTATTAAACATTTATAGGATAAGGTCATAAGCTTTGAACACACCGGGAAAAAAAACAACCCTCATGGAGAGACAGAAAGAGAGAGAGAGAGGGAAAGAGAAAGAGTAGGAGAGAGAGAGAGAGAGAGAGAGAGAGTGAGTCAGGCTAACAGAATGAGAGGTGACAGGGAAAAGGCACCATTAAAGGATAGAGAGTGGAAGGAGAGAGAGAAAAAGAGATAGAGAGGTGATTAGAGAAGAGGACCATTGAAAGAAAGAGTGTGAGGAAGAGCAGGTTGATTTGAGAGGAGGGTCATGGACAATTAGAGAGAGAGAGAGAGAGAGAGAGAGAGAGAGAGAGAGTCTAGCAGACAGAGTGAGAAATGACAGGGTCATTGAAACAGCAAGAGTGCGAGAGAGAAAGAGAGAGAGAGAAAAAAAGAGCGTGAGAGATAGAGATAGAGAGCGAGAGAGAGAGAGAAAGAGAGAGAGAGAAAGAAAGGGAGAGAGATTGGGGGTCAGGCAGACAGTGAGAGTTGACAGGGTCATTGAAACACCAAGAGTTCGAGAGAGAGAGAGAGAGAGAGAGAGAGAGAGAGAGAGGGAGAAAGAGATAGAGAGAGAGAATAAGAAAGAAAGAGAGAGAGAGAGAAAGAGATAGAGAGAGAAAGGAGGGAGTCAGGCAGACAGAGAGAGATGACAGGATCATTGAAACAGCAAGAGTGCGAGAGAGATAGAAGAAAGAGAGAGAAAGAAAAAGAGAAAGAGAGAGAGAGATAGAAAGCGAGAGAGAGAAATAGAGATAGAGAGCGAGAGAGAGAGAGAAATAAAGAGGGAGAGAGGGGGGGGGGAGTCAGGCAGACAGTGAGAGATGACAGGGTCATTGAAACAGCAAAAGTGCGAGAGAGATAGAGAGAGAGAGATAAAGAGGGTGAGAGAGAGAATAAGGAAGAAAGAGAGAGAGAGAGAGAGAGATAAAGAGGGAGAGAGAGAGAGGGGGGAGTCAGGCAGACAGTGAGAGATGACAGGGTCATTGAAACAGCAAAAGTGCGAGAGAGATAGAGAGAGAGAGATAAAGAGGGTGAGAGAGAGAATAAGGAAGAAAGAGAGAGAGAGAGAGAGAGATAAAGAGGGAGAGAGAGAGAGGGGGGAGTCAGGCAGACAGTGAGAGATGACAGGGTCATTGAAACAGAAAGAGCGAGAGAGCATTAGGCAGACAGATAGAGAGAAGTGATTGGTGAGGAGGTTAGTTGAAAGTGTTGTCCTCCTACTTTCTTACGTCACAGCGATGCTCTCTGAGCCCCCAGAAAAGACCCTCTCTCTCTCTGCTGACGTGTTTGCGTGTGTTTATGCACGTGTGTGTGTGTGTGTGCGTGTGTGTGTGTGTGTGTGTGTGTGTGTGTGTGTGTGATTATGGGCTTTAAAGTGGTGTGAGGAGAGAGATACACAAACACACACAAACAGAGTGGATGGAATAACACACCCCCACAGGCTGAGGTCAGGAGTCAGGCAGTCCCATGAGTCACTCTCAGCTTTCAGCTTTTGGAGGACAGCACTGCAAACCCATTCAGACACTGATACGGGGGTCCGATTAGAGCAAAACACACCGAAACGCTTGCACACACACTCACACGCTACTTGCACAAATACACACAATCTGGTTTTAGGCCACATCACAGCACAGAGACAGCTTTAGTTAAGATAACAAATGATCTTCTTCTTGCCTCTGATCAGGGCCACGTATCTCTACTGGTGTTACTCGATCTAAGTGCAGCTTTTGACACTATAGTCTATCTTGGACAGACTAGAAAATATAGTTGGAATCACAGGAACAGCGTTATCCTGGTTCACATCTTACCTTAGTGATCGCTTTCAGTTTGTAAAGATAAATAATGTATCGTCTAACTCTACAAAAGTGAAATATGGAGTTCCACAAGGTTCTGTTTTAGGTCCTCTGTTATTTACACTATATGTGCTCCCATTAGGCTCAGTTATAAATAGACATGGAATTAGTTTCCACTGTTATGCCGATGATACACAACTGTACATATCAGCCAAACCAGATGATAAATCCAGATTAAATAAAATAGAAGATGGTGTAAGAGGTATTAGACTTTGGATGCTCCAGAACTTCCTTCTTTTGAACCCTGATAAAACTGAAGTTCTCCTCCTCGGCCCAAAGGCTGCTCGGACTAAATGTTCAGATTTAATGTTAAATCTTGCTGATTTCTCTGTAGTTCCTGGTTCAGTAGCCAAAAATCTTGGTGTAACAATTGACTCAGATCTGACATTTAATCAACACATAGGTAATATTACAAGAACAGCGTTTCTTCACCTACGAAACATTTCAAAGTTAAGAAATGCGTTATCTGTGTCTGATGCTGAAAAGTTGATACATGCCTTTATAACCTCAAGGTTAGATTACTGTAATGCATTATTGTCAGGATGCTCCAGCAGGAACTCCAGTTAGTTCAGAATGCTGCAGCTAGAGTACTAACTAAAACCAGGAAATTCAATCACATCAGTCCAGTTTTATCAGCGTTACACTGGCTTCCTGTTAAATTCTGTATCGACTATAAAATTCTATTACTGACGTATAAAACCCTGCATGGTCTCGCACCGGAGTACCTGCAAGATCTAATTTCCTATTATGAACCGCCATGTTCACTCAGATCACAGGATGCTGGTTTTCTAATAGTTCCTAAAATTCAGAAGACTACAATGGGGGGAAGAGCTTTTTCCTACAAAGCCCCAAAATTGTGGAATAATCTCCCAGTTAATGTTCGGGACTCTGACACAGTCTCAATCATTGGCATTTTTTCCTTACATTACTTTGACTTTTATACTTCAAGTAGTTTTGAAAGCAGTACTTTTACACTTTTACTTAATTAAAAAAGCTTGAGTTGATACTTCAACTTCTACAGAAGTATTTTTAAACCCTAGTATCTTTACTTCTACCTGAGTAATGAATGTGAACACTTTTGACACCTTTGATCCTGGGCCATATCAGTAGTGCTGAGCAGCACGCAAAGGCTCTCCCTGGCTGCTGTTCAAGAGAAGAGTAGTCTCAGCAGCACAGCAATGGAAAGGACGTGGTCCTGAGAGACGACTGGGGGGCATGCGTGCATCCGTGCAGTGAAATACACACTAGGGGACAGTGAGCACACTCGGGCAGCCCTACCCACAGTGCCAGGGGGCAGGTGTCTTGCTCAAGGGCACTTCAGTTGTATGCTGTTGGTCCAGGGGATCAAACCACCAACCTTACGGTCACAAGACCAGATCCCTAACCTTCAGCCTCACAACCAGGTCCCCCATTTACCCCCACCGCTTCCAGCTGCTGTGTTCAATAAGGCCTTTGTTTTAAGTGTTATGTCTTATTGTTTCATGCCGAGGGAGCTTTCTCAATTCTGAGTTTGTTACTGCACTGCTAGGACATGCTCAGGTGTTTTCCATTAAAAAAAAAAATCCACCTTAGAAACAGGTCATAAATCTCCAGCACTCGAACACAGTTAAGCTGACAGACAAGTTTGTGTTATTTTACGCAAGTCCTGTGATGTCGTCACTGCCGCTGACTCAGAGAGAGAGAGAGAGAGAGAGAGAGAGAGAGAGAGAGAGAAAGAAAGAGAAAGTGAGGGAGGGAGGAGAAAAGACCAGACAGAATAATGAAAGAAGGTGAATGAGGCAGGTATTGCTCACAGGAAGTTGGTGGTGTGTAACAGAGAACACTTCTGTGCTTCCTGCCATAACAAGGCCTTCCAGTAATATCCAGAAACTTAGCTTTCATTTCCGGATATGAACAAAACAGCTACGGTCTTTCATAACACGTTTCCCTGAGACAACTCGTAGAGAGTAAACTGAGTGTAACACATTATATCCCCCAATATCAACTTTAAACACCAGTTATTAAGAATATATGAATGAAAATCAACAAATGATGTATAAATAGAAATCAACAGAGAACATGTGAACAGAGATCAGCAAAGAATATAAACAGGGACCAATGGAAAATCTCCAATTCTTCATCAATAAGGAATCTATGACTGGAGACCAATGAAGAATTTCCATACAGTGATCAATGAAGAATCTCTGTAAGGTGATCAAAGGACAATAAAAGAAACCCCTATATGCAGCTCATTGGAGAATCACTGGATGGAGATAAAAAAGAAACCCATGAATGGGGGTCAATGTAGAATCAACAGAGAATGGATATCAGTGAAGAATCTCTCTGCATTGTGATAAATGAATAATCTGTAGATGGACAGTAATAAAGAATCTATGAATTGAGATCAACAGAAAATGTGTGAAGGGAAACCAGTGGAGCATATGTTTAACAGAGATCAGTAAAGACTCTTTGAATGGTCTGAATGGTGATCAATGAATGATCAACTTATGAAGGAATGTTAATGGGGAATCTTTAAATACTGATAAGTTAAGTATCTAGGAATGGAAATCAATGCAGAATCTGTAAATGGGGTTCAATAGAGAATATGTGAAAGGAGACTGACTGAGCATACGGAGAGGTCAATGTAAGAATGATGATCAATAAAGAATCTAGTAATGGAGACTAATAATCTCTAAATTGAGATAAATAGAAAATAATCTGTAAATAGAGACCAATGGATATTCAATCTATGGAATTAATTCAGTTGGAAATTTGCAAATAGAGACCATTTGGGAATATAAAAAAGGAGATTATATATGAGTCAGTAAGAGTGCTTAAATAGAGGTCAATAAAACATCTATGAATGGAGATCAAGGGATAATCTATGAGTAGAGATCCAAAAGCAAATCTTTGACTGGAGATTACTGGAGAATCTTTGAACAGAATACACTGGAGAAAATTGGTGAATCCACATTATTTGAGAATGTATTGAAGTCAATTGACTAAGAATATGTAGGTCAATGGCAAATCTATAAACATAGATCAGCAGAAAACTGATTTTACAGCATGAGAGTGAATGATTTAGCATAGTGCAAATTCTAGCGACTCTTGAATTGAATAGCATAATGTATTCACTCAGGATTGAGAGTGTGGAATGGTGTCACATGATGTCCAAAAGAGTGTTGGGGGACTTCAGATCCCTGTAGACACTTGGTATTGGGCATGGTGACCTCATGTGTGATTGCTCCAGAGCATATTCTTCCATTGATCAGTACTTTTCTATGGAGACTGTACAAGCAAAGTTTCAGCAATGGGTGCAACCTAAAGTAGCTGGAATAACTGATTAGAAGGTGTGACTGGATTCCAGTGTATAACAGTATACTATGGTGGTAGTGATTCACAGGAAGAAGAGGGATAAATCGCAAGTCCAGCAGCTCATGAAGCTACACTTCTAAACTCAAAAGATTTCAGAAGTACAATCTGAAGAGCTCCTACAGTGACGTTTCTTGCTGCAGCCTTTAGAATACTGGCTGTATCAGACTATGACTGCGATTGTGTGGGGTGGAGGTAAGGTTGCCTACACAGTGAAGTCTTGAAGTAGTGTCAAGGTGAGGACATTGAGAAGAAAGGTAAATAGGGATAGAAGAATTGAATATATACACATATATACACATACTGTCAATTTGAATGCTTAAGTTTATTCAAAAGCGGAAGGTTTCATAAGTTTACTAAGATGAAAGGTTAAAAACCAAAGCTAAGAAGAAACAAATTACAGTCACACACCAATAATTTGATCCCCTCCATAAAAACCCCGATCTGTCAATATCTCGCTAACCTAGAGGTGCAAGAAGGGTTAAATCATGTTCTTTACTGGAGCCCATATTTCCAATAACACATATGGCCAGTGTGTTTGGCTGTGCCTTTCCCTGCTGTAGCTCTGTAGCTACGTTTGGTTGTTAGCAGATTGGAAAACACTTTCCAATCATATGCGAGACTTACTGCGCAGATACGTAGGTCCCCACCAATGTCAGGAGCCAATCTACACCCTTGAATACAATACAAAGTAACATGAATATCTTATTGTGAAAGAAGTAGATCATATCTTGAGCTCCGGCTTGAAGAACAAAGTGTAGTTCCAGATTTCTTCTGGACGCCCCAGACATTGTATGAATGTATTCAGTTCCTTCAGCAGCAATCTTGATTTAGCTTAATGAAGTACTGAGCAGTCAAAGCAGGTATTAGATGAGAACTGTAAATAATACTGGGTTGTTTATAGAAGGAGAAGCTTGCAAAGGGTTAAATAAACACGCTGACAATGCAAAACTACTATGTACTGTAGTAATATTATTTGAATATTTAAACAAATATATTTTGCACAGTACTGTATGTATTAAACATATAGTGATGTTTACCACAGGCTCTGCGAGACCATGAACAGCTTAAGGAGTGTAACCATGTGAGCGGCCCATATCTCCTTGTTAAAAGGTCAGTGTGTTGTGACTGCTGATGTCGCTGGGTGGTTTAGTCTGTAGTTAATTAGAGTAATTCTAACTAAGGAGGTTGAGTTACAGGGTGTTGAAAGCATCTAGCAACCTCAGATGTCATTTCCTCCTGCGACACTCCCTTCCCTCTGGCCTGTGTTGGGGTTAGCACTGGGCTGGGCAGGTCTTTAGCAGTGGCTGTTCAAAATAATCATGGCTCTGTTGCTGCTTCTACAGATATCAATGGAACAAAGAGAAGGGCTTCCCTCTTTGAGTCTGGTTCCTCTAGAGATTTCTTCCTCTTGATCTGAGGGAGTTTCGTCTTGCCACTGTTGCCTCTGGCTTACTCTTTGGGGGGTTTGGGAGCAAAGTTGTCTGTAAAGCTGCTTCGTGACAACATCTGTTGTACAAGGCTCTATGTAAATAAATAAACCTTAACCTTAACCTCAAGTAGCAGCCAGCACTTCGGCCTTCATCATAACTTTATGTTAAGCTATCAGAGTCCCTAAGACAACACTGTTGCAGAAGAAGGTAGGTAGTTGGTTATAACCTTCACACAAATAAACCTTCGCCAGTGCTTGAAAATATTAGTGGCCCCTTTTTTGCACACGAGGGGCACGGCTCCTCCAAAGTGCCACAGGTTTTAATCAATTAACCAATTCATAACATTCGAACAGCAGTATTTACGTGACCATAATTTAGCTTGATGTGTAAACTGAGGCCCTGCCCACTGCAGTGGCATTAAAATGTACCCGCCCTCTTCTGATTATTTCTGTCTTTGCATATTTGATCACATTTGATTGTTTCAAATCTTAAAATAAATCTAAATATAAAGACAGAGTATAGTTACAGAATACCTTTATTCAGGGTATGAAAACTAGGGGATGCTGAAGGGTCCAGGGCCCCTTAATTAACGGGACAGGTGTTCGGTTATTACCTCAGAAAGAGAAAGGAGACAGAGTTAGTTCTGGTTTGGATTAGTACAGAGACAGAGTTAGTTCTCGTTTGGGTTAGTACAGAGACAGAGTTAGTTCTAGTTTGGGTTAGTACAGAGAACAGAGTTAGTTCTGGTTTGGGTTAGTACAGAGACAGAGTTAGTTCTGGTTTGGGTTAATACAGAGACAGAGTTAGTTCTCGTTTGAGTTAGTACAGAGACAGAGTTAGTTCTGGTTTGGATTAGTACAGAGAACAAAGTTAGTTCTGGTTTGGGTTAGTACAGAGACAGAGTTAGTTCTGGTTTAGGTTAGTACAAAGACAGAGTTATATCTGGTTTGGGTTAGTACAGAGACAGAGTTAGTTCTGGTTTGAGTTAGTACAGAGACAGAGTTAGTTCTGGTTTGAGTTAGTACAGAGTTAGTTCTGGTTTGGTTAGTACAGAGACAGAGTTAGTTCTGGTTTAGGTTGGGACAGAGACAGAGTTAGTTCTGGTTTGGGTTAGTACAGAGACAGAGTTAGTTCTGGTTTGGATTAGTACAGAGAACAGAGTTAGTTCTAGTTTAGGTTAGTACAGAGACAGAGTTAGTTCTGGTTTGAGTTAGCACAGAGACAGAGTTAGTTCTGGTTTGAGTTAGTACAGAGACAGAGTTAGTTCTGGTTTAGGTTAGTACAGAGACAGAGTTAGTTCTGGTTAGGGTTAGTACAGAGAACAGAGTTAATTCTGGTTTAGGTTAGAACAGAGACAGAGTTAGTTCTGGTTTAGGTTAGTACAGAGACAGAGTTAGTTCTGGTTTGGGTTAGTACAGAGAACAGAATTAGTTCTGGTTTGGGTTAGTACAGAGACAGAGTTAGTTCTGGTTTAGGTTAGTACAGAGACAGAGTTAGTTCTGGTTTGGGTTAGCACAGAGACAGAGTTAGTTCTGGTTTAGGTTAGTACAGTGATAGAGTTAGTTCTGGTTTGAGTTAGTACAGAGAACAGAATTAGTTCTGGTTTGGGTTAGTACAGAGACAGAGTTAGTTCTGGTTTAGGTTAGTACAGAGACAGAGTTAGTTCTGGTTTGGGTTAGCACAGAGACAGAGTTAGTTCTGGTTTAGGTTAGTACAGATATAGAGTTAGTTCTGGTTTGAGTTAGTACAGAGAACAGAATTAGTTCTGGTTTGGGTTAGCACAGAGACAGAGTTAGTTCTGGTTTAGGTTAGTACAGAGATAGAGTTAGTTCTGGTTTGGGTTAGCACAGAGACAGAGTTAGTTCTGGTTTAGGTTAGTACAGAGATAGAGTTAGTTCTGGTTTGAGTTAGTACAGAGAACAGAATTAGTTCTGGTTTGGGTTAGTACAGAGACAGAGTTAGTTCTGGTTTGGGTTAGTACAGAGACAGAGTTAGTTCTGGTTTGGGTTAGCACAGAGACAGAGTTAGTTCTGGTTTAGGTTAGTACAGAGATAGAGTTAGTTCTGGTTTGAGTTAGTACAGACACAGAGTTAGTTCTGGTTTGAGGAGTGTTTAGAGTGTGGCTGGCGAATCTGGTTATAAACAGAATGAACTAAAGGAAGAGAAGCTGCACAGGTGCTACATCTGGAGGATACAGTAATGCAGTCGAGGTGAAGCAGATGACATAGATGAAAAGGAGAACCGGTTAGTGCCAGGTGACGAGGAGGTACTGATGGTCAGTCCTCCAACAGTATTTGGCAGGACAGGTGGACGGTTATTACCTCAGAAAGAAGGAGAAAAAAAAACAACAAGATTAGTGCAATAGGGAGTAGGAGACACATTAGGGAGTAATAGATACATTGGGGAGTAATAGACACATTAGGGAGTAATAGATACATTAGGGAGTAATAGATACATTAGGGAGTAATAGACACATTAGGGAGTAATAGATACATTAGGGAGTAATAGACACATTAGGGAGTAATAGATACATTAGGGAGTAATAGATACATTAGGGAGTAATAGACACATTAGGGAGTAATAGATACATTAGGGAGTAATAGACACATTAGGGAGTAATAGACACATTAGGGAGTAATAGACACATTAGGGAGTAATAGATACATTAGGGAGTAATAGATACATTAGGGAGTAATAGATACATTAGGGAGTAATAGACACATTAGGGAGTAATAGATACATTAGGGAGTAATAGACACATTAGGGAGTAATAGATACATTAGGGAGTAATATATACATTAGGGAGTAATAGACACATTAGGGAGTAATAGACACATTAGGGAGTAATAGATACATTAGGGAGTAATAGACACATTAGGGAGTAATAGATACATTAGGGAGTAATAGACACATTAGGGAGTAATAGACACATTAGGGAGTAATAGACACTCAAGTGCAATTCATTGTTGGCTACAAGCTTCTGTCTTTGACAGACTAACTGGGACTAACTGTTCTGTCTCAGAGTGGCGCTGTTGCAAACTGATTCACCCAGTTGGTGCTTTATAGCTCGGCAATGGTAGCTATACCCAGGATCACTCTCACAAAAAAAAGAAAACCTTCACTGATGAAATTAATTGCCCATCCATGGGCTTTAAGGTTTCAACAAGCTGCACATAATGCTGTGATCAAACAAATTCCTGAAGAGATGAGGAAGGTATTGAAATGGATCTGTCTGGAAGGAGGCCAATTCTGAAGCTCTGGGACTCAAGCAAACCACACTGATCGTTTCAATTCATTTAGTGTTTTGTGTTTCCTCGTGTTCTGTTCGTGTTCTGTTGCTTTGTGTATGAGGCTCTGAAAACACTGAGTGTGACAAATGTGCAGAAACAGGGGATGAATGCTGAAGGGAACAAATTATTTTTTTCGCAGCACTGTATCCAGATGCATTTAAAAACATATTTTTTTCTGGTGCATTAAAAAAGGCTCAGTTTTCAAATATCAGCTCGCTAGAAAGAGTGTCAATCTGCGACTGGCTGAAGATACAGCAGAAGAGGCAGCGTGCCAAGGAGCTTGGACAGTGGCTGATGGACCAGCATGGTGGCCTGATGTTTATAGCCATTGGCGTTTGGGCCACATGACCTCCAGCCCACTGCACGGGTGGGTTCAATGCAGAGGTCAAATTTCTCCAGTGTGAAAAGCTAGAAGAACTCAGTTTCTGTTTCAGATGTTTCAGATGCTATGGTGTAGCAATAGCAACATCTTCAAGTAGGAGCAAGCGGGTGATTTGTAAGCTTTTTATTACCACGCACTGATTACCTCTACTGACTAAATATACACCCCCATTCGCACACCATTTCCGCGTCGAACAACATTGCACCCACCACCTCCCCTTCCCCCCCCCCCCATATTTCATTCTAATCCCAAAGATTGTAGGGGGCCACGTTCATGCACAAGCACTGAGGCCACCCCGAACTCCAGCCCCAAGCCTTCTGAGTTAGCCCCCTCCGGCTCATTTCTGAGCATGGGCCATGCTAGCAAAACACTAACTTGATGGGAGCCAATGCTCTGCAGATCAAACAGGCCTATAGCTGTAATAATCCAGGGTCACCTCTGCTTCACCTTCGCACTCTATGTTTTTAGACGTCTAACATCAAGTTTTACGAAATGTTATTGCCACATAGTGAGCTATCGTGCTCAAGTCTTCCTGTGTGGATGGAGACATTTTCAAAAATGCTATTAGTGCGACAAAGAGATGTTTTTAAAAATATCTGGATACATGGTGCAGAGGCTTTAAGCCAATATAAAGCCATTGGCTCACATGTAAACATAATGTGTTTTCTAAAAAATTCTAAAAGAAGTGACAAGGATTTTCTACACTGTCAACATGTACTTGTACAACCTATAAGAATTACTTCATAACAAGCAATTGAACTAGTTTTACTTTTAAACTTAAAAATCAACTTTGACTGTGTTGTAACTTCTTTACTTGCTATCAAAATGAAGACGGAGTTCAGAGTATATGCTTTACTTTTGAAACTACCACAGTAAGTGCATGCAACTGCACTTATAGGTGTTACGAAGTCAGGCCGCAACACATGTAATGAAAAATGGGAAATTGTTGAAGTGACAGACAAGATATGTATTGTGACTTATTTACAGGTGAACCAGATAGTGACTTCAAGAGTGACCCAGTTCAAAATAACAAACAAACCCCACACTAGCAGTTTGACCAATACTGACAACAACAGACAATACCGCTACAACAAAAGACAAAACAAAGACACAATGCTACCCTCACTCCCTAGCTACTCCAAACTTAGACAAAACCCAGTCCCCAAACAAACTGGCAGTCACTTCCTACAACTGGTTCTATTTACAAATTTACAATAATTACAAACAAGTAATCAAACCAAAAGAGATAGACAAAAGATCAAAAGTCAAGAAATAGCAAGGTCAATAACAAACAGGGCAACAGAGTATACAGCAACAGTTCACAGTCAGAATGAGGATAGTCATGGGGTGCGTGAAGTTGGCGCCTCTTTTAAAGGGGAGAAGGAGCCAAACTATGGAATGGAGAAGGATTCTGGAGTGGAGCAGACAGGAATCCCGGACTGAATCCTAAACAGTGGATAGAAACACAGAAAGAACACCCCAATACATAACAATATCCATGCCTATAACATAGGCCTGCCTCCATGTTTCATGTGGCCCATGTGACCCTGCTAGACAAGTCGTTATCTCCTGGATTTGAGGCAGGTTTCCTTCGGAGGTTCCTGGTGTGGAATGATGGGATTTGCTGAGCCGTAAACTTCTCATAACCTCTGTAGCATTTGGTGTGACGGCCATCTGTGTCTCAACAGCCTCACGTCACCAGAAGGGCATGGCATGTAAGAAGTACTTACCAATACTGAAAGAACTGTTAATTCAAACTATGTTTTTAGGTAGAATTAAACTAGTTCTATGGCTTGTGACCACATTAAGTCATTTCTATAGGTTGTACCAACGAAGCACTGTTTACATGATATAACAGATAACAGATATAACAGATCTGATGAGGTATAACAGATCTGATGAGATATAACAGATCTGATGCTTTTCCCACTAATGTAGAGCTGGAGACCCTTCACCTCACGTAACCCATCAAACCTGTTTAATATGAACTGACGTGTGACAGTGAATCAAAGGTTCTCAGCGAGCTGTAATGTGTTCATCAAGAGCGTTTTGTGTCAAAGCATCACCGTGGATCTGTGAACGCGAAGGCCCCAAGGCACGCACATGCTGTTCATTTATCAAAGTGAGATATGAGTGAAACTGTTCATACGAGACGCTCATGTAAAGAAGACCTGACGTACGCAAGGCCTCAGAGAAACAGCAGCACCCAGAAAAACCCCTCACCGCTGAACGGTTTCGGCTGAACACTGCGTGTGTCATTTGTTATCCATCTCGTCATAGTTTAGGGTTATAATTAACCTCTCTGCCTATCCAGTCACACGGTACAGCACTCAGTGTCCAAACCTCAGCGTGTCATTATTAGCTTAATCAAACCAGCCCAAGGCTATGACAAAAGATTTTGTAATGCAGTCTTACCGCTTCTTCTTTTTATTACTTTTCTTTTTTTGGGGGGGACCAGCAGGAGAAGAAATGAATAACTAAAATGAATAGATGCAATGCAATAGCAGAATCTGTGTCCGGAGCAGATAAAGGCTTTGCTATTGACATCAGATGTGCCCATGATAAACTCTTTAAAACCCTACAAATAAGGGATTACTAAAAAAGACTATCTGACGTAGCTTCATCATTGTGCCCAGCAGGAGGTTGTGCAGTA
Organism: Megaleporinus macrocephalus; assembly: GCA_021613375.1. Lineage (NCBI taxonomy): Eukaryota > Metazoa > Chordata > Actinopteri > Characiformes > Anostomidae > Megaleporinus > Megaleporinus macrocephalus. The sequence continues at coordinate 59,734,803 of CM038702.1, read as the reverse complement.
CGCCGAACCTTGAAAGCAGAAAAGGCGATGCAGATCTGATGCTGCATGCTGAACAGTGGTTTCGCAGAAGGCTACTCTTAACTTTCCAGGTAACAGAACAGAATCACACATTACTGGAAGGTTTTCCCAAATTTACGACATACTACGCAACCAACAAAGCAAATATTCAACACCAAACTATTTTTCTACTAAATCATTTGGCAATACATTCTTTTTAATCAGTTTCTTTTTGGTCTTTTTGGTTCTTTTGATTTTTTTATTTAAGCAAACCAATAAAACCACAAGAACTGAGATCAATCCAATCATTTGATTTATTTTAAAAAGGGTTTTTTGTGGCCTTTATGGTCCATATCTGCCAGAACGTCTGATTTCCTAATTGCTTTTAATAATAATAATAATAATAATAATAATAATAATAATAATAATAATAATAAATATAACAATAATAATACTCAAATATTACGCATATATTCAACACCAAATTTTGGACAGTTTCTTTTGGTACAGCTTGATTTTTAGTTTACACAAAACAATTAAAACAACAAGAATTGAGATCAATCCAATCATTTCATTCATTTAAAGGGTTTTTTTGAACACACTGACACACTGACTTAAACACACTGACGTATGTAAAAGCACTACTTACTCTATTAATACTGTTTGAAAAATGTTTTGCTGAGCAAATAAAAGCTTCCTGTCTGGAAAAATAGCTTTTTAAATACAATAATGTCCCAAGTTACCTAAAACATTTGCATAGTACTGTATATATTAAACATATAGTGATGTTTACCTCAGGCAATTCAAGACCATGAGGAGCACAGAGGGGTGTAACCATGTGAAGTGGCTCTCTGAGCGGCCCATACCGCCTTGTTAAAAGGTCAGTGTGTTGTGACTGCTGTTGATGTCGCTGGGTGGTTTAGTCTGTAGTTAATTAGAGTAATTCTAACTAAGGAGGTAGAGTTACAGGGTGTTGGAAGCATCTAGCAACCTCGGATGTTATTTCTGCCAAAAAGACTCTAGAATAATGGGATTTGAAAAGAGTCTAATCTTTGATAAGTGCACAATGAAAGAATGGATTTGTCTAACATTAAGAGACAGTCTTTGGCATAGGCTCAGTCCTAAGTCCAGGTGTTTAAGCGTGCCTCCCTCACAGATCCTGCTGACATATGCAGCAGGGGTGAAGTCGCCTCCCAGGACGGCAGGACTGGGACCCAACTGGTGGTGGTGGTGGGGAGGAAGGAGGAGTCTGAAGAACGTTGATACCTGGAAGTAGCAGAGAGGGAGCGAAAGCTGAGTCCTTTTAAAGACATGTGGCAGGCTGCGATTGGATGGCGTGGTGAATGATGTAGTGACGTGCATTGGAGTCTTCTTGGCAGAACTTTAGCTTTAATGTCCTCTCGCCGCACCCCCACCCTCTGGCCTGTGTTGGGGTTAGCGCTGGGCAGCCTTTCTCAGTGGCTGTTCAAAATAATAGCATTTATGTTGAAGCAACACTAATAATGGCTACAGTCTTGCAGACTTGGTGTTACTTGCAAGCCTCTGTCCCCAAGTGGCTAAAACCTTTGCACAGTACTGTATTTATATATATATATATATATATATATATATATATATATATATATATATATATATATATATATATATATATATATATATATATATATATACAGCCAAAATGCACTACAGAACGCCACAGGAGGTCATTCCTACCAGTGTCTATCAGACTTTATAACTCCTCTCTTCACGTACGACACCTTTCACATGTACAGTAATAACAATAGAACTATAATTTAATTATGTGTGCAACAACTCAAATGTGCAATAACTTTCCTACTTCTAAACTCTTACTGTATACAGTATATCTGTACTTATTACTATAGCCACAGTCACTTTATATTTTATTCTTCTATTGTAATATAAGACTTTATATATGTGCCACAGTCACTTTATATTTTATTATTCTATTGTAATATAAGACTTTATATATGTGCCACAGTCACTTTATATTTTATTCTTCTATTGTAATATAAGACTTTATATATGTGCCAGTCACTTTATATTTTTTCTTCTATTGTAATATAAGACTTTATATATGTGCCACAGTCACTTTATATTTTATTCTTCTATTGTAATATAAGACTTTATATATGTGCCAGTCACTTTATATTTTTTCTTCTATTGTAATATAAGACTTTATATATGTGCCACAGTCACTTTACATTTTATTCTTCTATTGTAATATAAGACTTTATATATGTGCCACAGTGACTTTATATTTTATTCTTCTATTATATTATAAGACTTTATGTATGTGCCACAGTCACTTTATATTTTATTCTTCGATTGTATTATAAGACTTATATATGTGCCACAGTCACTTTACATTTTATTCTTCTATTATATTATAAGACTTCATATATGTGCCACAGTCACTTTACATTTTATTCTTCTATTGTAATATAAGACTTTATGTATGTGACACAGTTACTTTACATTTTATTCTTCTATTGTAATATAAGACTTTATATATGTGCCACAGTCACTTTATATTTTATTCTTCTATTGTAATATAAGACTTTATATATGTGCCACAGTCACTTTATATTTTATTCTTCGATTGTAATATAAGACTTTATATATGTGCCACAGTCACTTTACATTTTATTCTTCTATTATATTATAAGACTTTATGTATGTGCCACAGTCACTTTATATTTTATTCTTCGATTGTAATATAAGACTTTATATATGTGCCACAGTCACTTTATATTTTATTCTTCTATTGTAATATAAGACTTTATATATGTGCCACAGTCACTTTATATTTTATTCTTCGATTGTAATATAAGACTTTATATATGTGCCACAGTGACTTTATATTTTATTCTTCTATTATATTATAAGACTTTATGTATGTGCCACAGTCACTTTATATTTTATTCTTCGATTGTATTATAAGACTTATATATGTGCCACAGTGACTTTATATTTTATTCTTCTATTATATTATAAGACTTTATGTATGTGCCACAGTCACTTTATATTTTATTCTTCGATTGTATTATAAGACTTATATATGTGTACATATTGCAAATTTCTTTTTTGCTGTAAATTATTGTTTAGTGTTTATTCTTCTACATAACCGGCTTCTACTGTAAGAACTGTCCCCCTGGGATCAATAAAGTATTTCTGATTCTGATTCTGATTCAGCCAGGACTGGACAGTACAAGAGTTCAGAGGTTTTCCTCGCCACTCTAATCTCTCTCAGTGTGAACTCAGGCCTGGCACTGCACCAGCACTTTCCTACTCCACATATTAGCATCCATTCAGCTGCCTGCGCAGTGCATGCTGGGAGTGATTTAGCTTCATTCATAAGAGTGGCGAACTAAGCGTTCATTCATTCATGTAATGTATGTCATTCATTCATGAAGTGCACTGTTTGTGTGGCGCAGTTCATTGATACGGCGCGGCGTGGACGGGTTTACGGGACAGACACATAATGGAGATGATTAGTATGTGTTGTTCTGCGCATGTTACGTATTGTGTTGAGCTGTAGTCTGCGTATTTACCCCCGTCGTGTGTCCGTGTGTGACAGATTGGGGGTAATTGGTCTGTATTGTTGAGGCTTAGGCTGGTCCGCCAAATGTCAAAGTGCAGCCGCATATCCCACCATTACTGATAAAGCACCGCCGTTGAGTGATCACTCAGAAACGAGTGGATAATGGCAGCGTCTGCCCGTCCGCCGCTCACTGAGCACTGGGATGACAGCGGATATGGAGGAAAGCGAATGCAAGAGTGGTCTCTACAGGACCATGTAAAAGCCAGAGACCACCCTTCATTTCTTTTATTCATAGTCAAAACGACCTGTAAGTACAGATTTTTTTTTTCAGAGATATTTCTGAGATGGCTATCAAATACACCACACAAGGAGGAGGAGAAGCGTCTGGGATAATAAGTGATGTTCCAAAATTTGTAGAAATTATTAAAGAGAAAATGGGACTCCATGCAAGACCTGGTAGACCACCAAAACTATCAAGATCAGTATTGATCGAGAACAGTTTTTGAGTGGAAGCCCTAGTGAGACACAACACCTGACCTTTGATGGAACTCTGGGTGAAATATATAGTATTTATGGTATTTACAGTAGGGCGGCAAGGTGGTGTAGTGATTAGTACGGTGGTGTAGTGGTTGTTACGGTGGTGTAGTGGTTAGTACGGTGGTGTAGTGGTTAGTATGGTGGTGTAGTGGTTAGTATGGTGGTGTAGTGGTCAGTACGGTGGTGTAGTGGTTAGTATGGTGGTGTAGTGGTTAATACGGTGGTGTAGTGGTTAGTATGGTGGTGTAGTGGTTAGTACGGTGGTGTAGTGGTTAGTATGGTGGTGTAGAGGTTAGTACGGTGGTGTAGTGATCAGTATGGTGCTGTAGTGGTTAGTATGGTGGTGTAGAGGTTAGTATGGTGGTGTAGTGGTTAGTATGGTGGTGTAGAGGTTAGTACGGTGGTGTAGTGGTTAGTATGGTGGTGTAGTGATCAGTATGGTGGTGTAGTGGTTAGTATGGTGGTTTAGTGGTTAGTATGGTGGTGTCAAGGTTAGTATGGTGGTGTAGTGGTTAGTACGGTGGTGTAGTGGTTAGTATGGTGGTGTAGAGGTTAGTACGGGGGTGTAGTGGTTAGTGTGGTGGTGTAGTGGTTAGTATGGTGGTGTAGTGGTTAGTACGGTGGTGTAGTGGTTAGTATGGTGGTGTAGTGGTTAGTATGGTGGTGTAGTGGTTAGTATGGTGGTGTAGAGGTTAGTAAGGTGGTGTAGTGGTCAGTACGGTGGTGTAGTGGTTAGTATGGTGGTGTAGTGGTTAGTACGGTGGTGTAGTGGTTAGTATGGTGGTGTAGAGGTTAGTATGGTGGTGTAGTGGTTAGTAAGGTGGTGTAGTGGTTAGTATTGTGGTGTAGTGGTTAGTAAGGTGGTGTAGTGGTTAGTACGGTGGTGTAGTGGTTAGTATGGTGGTGTACTGGTTAGTATGGTGGTGTAGTGGTTAGTAAGGTGGTGTAGTGGTTAGTATGGTGGTGTAGTGGTTAGTAAGGTGGTGTAGTGGTTAGTAAGGTGGTGTAATGGTTAGTATGTTGGTGTAGTGGTTAGTATGGTGGTGTAGTGGTTAGTACGGTGGTGTAGTGGTTAGTATGGTGGTGTAGTGGTTAGTACGATGGTGTAGTGGTTAGTATGGTGGTGTAGTGGTTAGTATGGTGGTGTAGTGGTTAGTAAGGTGGTGTAGTGGTTAGTATGGTGGTGTAGTGGTTAGTATGGTGGTGTACTGGTTAGTATGGTGGTGTAGTGGTTAGTATGGTGGTGTAGTGGTTAGTAAGGTGGTGTAGTGGTTAGTACGGTGGTGTAGTGGTTAGTATGGTGGTGTAGTGGTTAGTAAGGTGGTGTAGTGGTTAGTACGGTGGTGTAGTGGTTAGTATGGTGGTGTATTGGTTAGTAAGGTGGTGTAGTGGTTAGTATGGTGGTGTAGTGGTTAGTACGGTGGTGTAGTGGTTAGTATGGTGGTGTAGTGGTTAGTACGATGGTGTAGTGGTTAGTATGGTGGTGTAGTGGTTAGTATGGTGGTGTAGTGGTTAGTATGGTTGTGTAGTGGTTAGTATGGTGGTGTAGAGGTTAGCTTAAAGTCAGAGCAAAGTTATAGGCCAGATACTTTATTTGATAGGTGTAGATTAGATGTGATATTTATTTACAGCAAACAACAAAATTACTTTAAGTTGGTAAGCTACATCGCAGGGTTAACACGGAACAATGTGTCTGTTTTCATGCTTGTTGCAAGCATTAGAAGCAAAACACACCTGGAGGGTATTTATTCATGAAAGCAGTGCTGTGGAAACTGCAGACAAGTCAAGCAGTTCAAAGCTCAACTTGGAGAGAATCAAAATTGCTGCAAGTGAAATTCAACCATAGATCACAGAGTTAGGAGAAAACCAAACTTCAGGCTTGCTACAGATCTGAAAACATTCACAGGTCAATCAGTCAATCATTTATTTGTGTAGCACTTTGTTTTCTGAAAGCAGCTTTACAGAAAAGCAGTTTATGAAAAAAAGAGGGAAAAAAGAAGGATAGAAAGAAATAAGAGTTTATGTATAAACATATAAACATGTAAGAATATGTTTTCTAATTCAGGAGGTAATGATGTGAAAGTTTAAACCATTTCGTAGGTTCTCGGTCAGACTGAGAGATGGTGCTAGATGTTGGTGGCTCTACTGTGGTAATTTCAGTCATGCAGGCTGGCCAGCAGGAGGCAGGTCTACAGGTCAGGCAGGAGGGACAGTTAATCAGCCAGTTGGGATCGAGCTCTGGTGATTCAAGCAGCTCTGGTGATTTCCGTGTGATGACTCAGGCAAACGACAAGAGAGTAAGAGAGAGACACAGAATATGGAAAAGGGAGACAGAGCAAGAGAGAGGCAAGTTAATCTGTTTCTGGAGAGATGTTGAAGAGAGTAATAATGTAAGCAGGTGATATTAGCAGAATGCTTGTGCAAACAGGTGAGTTTCTATCCATCTTTCAGCTCTACAAAGACAATCAATTGCTATGGACCCTACAGGACTGACCACTCCAGACTTAAATATCACTGAACATGTTTGGGATCATTTGGACGGTGAGAGGTAGAAAATGCAACCAACTTCTTTGGAGGTGGGTCTGTAGGTTTCTTTGAGAAGCTGAAAGTGAGTCTCCCGAAAAGAATGAAAGCTGTAATAAAGAGTTAGATAGATACAGTAAACACAGAAAACTTGAAAAAATTATTAAAATGAATATATTAGGCGCAGACGCAGGGCATGATACTGCTACAAGGAGCGCTCTTTATTAGTGTCACCAGCAGAAAGGCACATTCAGAGGTTTGGGTCATCTACCCTCAAGCTTCACCCTCACAGGAACCCACCACCCAATCCACAAACACAGAGTCAAGTCAAGTTTATTTATATAGCGCTTTTTACAACAATGTTGCCTCAAAGCAGCTTTACAGTTTTAAAACAGACAGTTACAACATATATCCCCCAGTGAGCAAGCCAGAGGCAACAGTGGCAAGAACACCTCCCTCAACTGGAGGAAGAAACCTTGGGAGGAACCAGACTCACAAGGGGAGACCCATCCTCCTCTGGTTAAACAGTATTTACAGTTTAATAAACTAAACACCAAAGAAAAGAGTCTCTGTTTGAAATCTGGATAGCAAAGCTTTAGAAGCTGCACAGGTAGAGGCAGTGGGGCAGTCTCTGACTGGGGCAGTCTCTGACTGAGGCAGTCTCTGACTGAGACTTTAGGTAAAGTGGGCATGAGCTGAAACAGTCCCTATCTCAATGCTGCTGCATCTGGATGGCACAGTGATGTAACTGAGGGTGTAGCAGTGGACACAGATGGACAGGAGAACTGGCTGGTGATGGGTGGGGAGGAGGCCCTGATGGTCAGTCCTCCAACAGCGTTCAACAGACGGGAGGACAGTCATTATCTCAGAAACAGTAAAGAGAGAAAGTTAGTTAGTGACTGTAGAGAATATGAAAGTAAACAGATTCGAACAGCCACAGCCTCTGCCAGTATAAAACGTAGTTAAAGTAATGAGTAGTCAGAGCAGGTATTAAGTGAGAACTTTAAATAACACTGGGTTGTTTCCACAAGAAGAAGCTTAGAAAAGGTTAAATAAACACACTGACCTGTATGTAGAGCCACTACTTACTGTATTAATACTATTTGCATATTGGAAAAAGTGTTTTGTTGAGCAAATAAAAGTTAAAAATAAAAATATTTAAACATAATAATGTCTCCAAGTGCCTAAAACCTTTGCACAGTACTCTATATGTATAAGCTGGACCTGAGCTGGGCGATGGTTGCTTTCCAGCCATTTGATGCGCCTCTCTCAGTGTATGTGAACACGCCTGGTAGTTGTCGTCCATGCTGCACTTGACCCACAGCCACCATCCGCCATTAGAACTCCCAGGCCCACATCCATTTACCTGCCAGCCCAGGCTCACCAAACATTCAGCTCACACAATGCTCATATACTAAAGCCTTCAAGGGTTTGGCTTTCACCGTCCTCCCTCTTGCCGGTTCAGCCACCATCCCTCACCAGATCTCACCATGCTAACTCCAACATCAGGCCTTCTCACACCAGCTTCATGATTAAGTAAATACAATAATTGATTTTATTCGAATATTTTTATGTGGGTAGTCTAATTGGTCACATGGCCAACTCCCATATACTTTATACATGAAGATGTCTGCATCAGTGCTAACAATAAAAAGTTTGTATAGATACAACTACTATAATTGGAATAGTCTTTAGAGGATGTGTTATCGATATGTTAATACCATTGTGTTGCCACATTTTATATAACACAATTACAGGAGATATTATTTTAAGGTATTTGATGATCTACAGTGTTTTTTTTACAACTGACTTTGTTTACAATCAAAGCAAATGTGAAAATGGTTGTTTCCATGAGGGGACGTCATGCCCACATAAATATGCCTGAAATCCAAATGGAAAATATATGCATTCCTCTGCACAGACTTCAATGCAAGTGCGCCTCAAAGGTGCACTTGTGCTGTTAGCCTTAATCTGGTCTGCGGCGAGAAGATAAGTTGCTTCTGAGAAACTGCCAGAATGAGCTGAAATGAGCATGAGAAGATGGGATAATGGTTCCAGGAATGCAGTGACAGAGAGGAGACGTGGAAGTAGACTCCAAAAGCAGTGTAACAGCTCTAGTCATCTCATATGTGTGTGTGGAGAAGAAGAATAGTGGGGGGAACGTGTACGTGTCCAAAGGCCTAGTTCAGACATCCCACGGAGCATATTCCATGCAAAACATATTCCAGTGGTTTCTCATGACCTCAAATGTAGTTGATCAACCATAATATATTTCACGTCATGTTATGGCCAGTGTTATCTCTCCAAACAGCCTCAAACAGGATCAAACAGGTTATAGAATAAACCTATCATTTTGTATATCTCCAGTTCATACGATTAGTTACACATTATTATGAGCTAATATCCAGAGTGTGCAGCACAGACAGCAGCTAGAGATTCAATAAGGTCCTGGTAGGATGTGACAGGTATCTGGAGCCATGCCGACTGCCATGCATCCCACAGCTGCTGGTGGGCACATAAGGGAAACTCCATAGAGCAAACATGAGGTGATCCAACAGATGCTCAGTTGGGTGCAAGTCTAGGGAATTAGGATTCCAGGGTAGTACTTGGAGGTCTTGGTCAGCTCTTTCAACCAATGTGGGACATTTCTAGACGTGTGATGTGTCGCATCATCTTGCTGGAAGATCACATCCTCCCCAGAGAAGACCATCAGCATGTATTGATGTATGTGTTCTGCAAAGATGGATTCATAACCAAATCAATTGAGAGTGTCTTCCACATGGAAGAGTGGGTTCAGAGAATGGCAGAAAAAACATTTCCCCTGACCATAACACGCCATCCAAAGTAGGACATACGTATGGTCATAATAATGTGACTCCAACATTTAGACTTTAATGTGGCTCCTTCTAACTCCTTTACTAATATTATTTCTCATTTGTTTGTAGACAACACTTTGCACAATGCTACTTGATGGCTGTAAGCCTCCATTACTTGTTAGCTACATTTGCTTTGTAGCTCCAGTGCCTTTGTTGGATTTCCATTAAACTATTTCTACACAGCAAATTACATCTGCTACCTTCCCTGATGTTAAAGTTCCACTGGTCCTCATATCATAACTGTTTCCATAATCGTTATTTATCCAGCTTCCTATTTATTTATTATGTTATTTATTGAATTTCTTGTTTTTTTATTATGTTATTTATCCAGTTTCCTGTATATTTATGGCATTATTTCTCCAGTTTCCTGTATATTTATTATGTTCCAACTGTCTTCATATTAATGGTGTTATTTATCCAACTTTCTCCATATAAATAATGGTATTTATCCAACTTTACCCATAATGCAGTGATGCAGTGGGGCTGCATTGAATTCCTGGAAAAAAATCCCTACAGTCAGAAATAACAGCTGTATGAAATGATGTATAATATATTTCAGAATATAAAGTATGTAAATCAACACATACATTATATGTAATTTGTATTTTCATAGGGCCCTTGAATCCTGAGGGCCCAGGACAGCTGCCAACCCTTGGTGCAGAGACCAGCCTTGCCTGAGATGAAAACTGTGCAGGTGTGTGGGCCTAAGCTTACTCTTCCACTCTAAATATAACCGCCACATGTGCGAGTTGAGTGTATGCTGCAGGTTTTTCTCCTTTGTCTTGAAGATTGCAGGTTTGTATCTCCACTATCTTCTCAGTTATTTTGTATTGTCAGCAGTAACATCTCTCAACGTGATGTCACATCGACACAGATCTCACAATTACCCAGATCCAGCATGGGTCTGTGATTCAGAGGGGCATAAAAGATCTCACCACTTGTATAGACAGATAGATAGATAGTATTGCAGTCATACTGAGATAGATAGATAGATAAATAGATAGATAGATAGATAGATAGATAGATAGATAGATAGATAGATAGATAGATCTATGTATCGTATTGCTTCAGGAGGCGATAGTGAGCCACTGTAGCCTCAAATCAAATCAGTCCAACATAAGAGGATGGCGCTGCCCTTACAGCATATTCTAACCTCTTATCTATCATGTTGAAGGTTCTGCTCTTCAGTAGATCAGTTAAACACAGATAGCCAATGAAAGGAAAAGTAAACACAATGGTAGCTGAAGTTCTTGGCGAGACCACCCGCTTGCGTCACTTATCCACTTACAGCCTTACAGCATCAAATAAAAAATCACATTAATAGAAACAAAACAAGAGTTAATGCTGGTGTTGCTTTGCACTACTGGAGATGTTCTTGACGAGTAAAGGATTAAAATATGATGTGGTGGGGGGTGGGGTTGTGCATTTTCTGGTGATATGTTGCCCCCTGTTGTCCGGCGTATGAGAGGCAGAGGAACTGAGCCAGTACAGGTGCAATCTTTATATAGCGAGAACACACAGCCTGTCAGCTCCATCAGTCTGTCACGAGTAGACAGCGCGGTGAAGGATGAGCTCTGTAGTTTTGCCATGGTCTGGCTTTGAGTGGTGACACTGATTGATGATTGACTTTAGGAATTGAACTATTTTTGCATGTTTCTTTATGCTTTAGCTAGACAATGAATGCAGTTCTAACAAAAAAACTGCTACCCCCCCCCGACGACCCTGTCAAACACCAATTATGCAGCTGTTACTCACTTCTGCAGTCATGATGATGTTTGATGGTGTAGGTTGATGGCACAAAAGACATATTCATAAGCATGGACTGCTAGGCCAATTTCAGGGGGGCATTACCCAAATCTACTATTTGGTATTTGGATTTGGAAACCGTAGCCTATATTGAATGCTCATACAAGATCTACTGACAGAATGTCAACAACATGGCCATGGGACCCTTTTAGGGGTTTTTGTGAATGCCATCAATACAGTACACAAAGAATGAGGAATGCTAATGAGCAAGCCCTATTCCAGCCTATCACGTAATACCACCAGCCTCAAATCAAATCAGTCCAACATAAGAGGATGAAGAAGTTTGCTTCTGCCCTGACGGCATATTCTAACCTCTTATCTATTATGGTGAAGGTTCTGCTCCCAGGTAGATCAGTTAAGCCAATGAAAGGAAAAGTAAACACAATGGTAGCTGAAGTTCTTGGCGAGACCACCCGCTTGCATCAATTATCCACTTACAGCCTTACAGCATCAAATAAAAAATGATATTAATAGAAACAAAACAAGAGTTAGCATTGGTGTTGCTTTTCACTACTGGAGATGTTCTTGGCGAGTAAAGGAATTAAATATGATGTGATGATGAACAAAGAAATTGTCAGTGTATGTATGTATGTATGCATTTAGATACTGTGATCTGCAGCTGATGAGTTTTCACAATGTGTTTATAGGTGCCTGGATATGCAACAGTGGGCAATAACATATACTGGTATGGATCAGCACCTCAGACCTAACTAAGCCTTACTTGGTATTTGGATTTGGAAACCGTAGCCTACATTGAGTGCTCGTACAAGATCTGCTGATGTAATGTCAACAACATGGCCACGGGACCCTTTTAGGGGTGTTTGCGAATGCCGTCCATACAGTATACAAAGAAAGAGGAACGTAAACACGTTCCAACGTCACATCACTGACCCCCAGCATCCAAAGTCCAAAAGCCACAGTTTGCTGAATATTTATCTCTGGTTTACTGACTGAAGTGTTAAGTCCTCAAGCAATGAGAGAAGTGTTAATGCATTTGTGTCTCATCAGATCTTACCGGAGAAAAGGCTCAATTTCAGGCCTCCCGGGCTGCCACAATCAAAAAGAGCAAAAGAAGAACGAGAGAGAAAAGAAATAAAGAAAACGTTCTCAAAAGAGAGTGATTTGAATCTAATGAATCTTATTATATGAGATACAATGGCCTGCAGACACACAAGAGACTTCCAACAGCTTCACGCTGCGGAGTGTTTATCTCAATCCTCAAACCTCATTTGCCTATTCTGCCAACCCCCCCACCCCCCGCCCCAACCAACTTTGCTTTATTTGCATCACTGCCTTTGAAAGCATTTGTATTTTTCCTTGCAAAAGGATTAAAACCTTTAAAAAAAATGAGTAAAACGTTCTCAAGAGCTTGCAAAAGAAAAAAACATTTCTTTGGGGTGTAACGCAGAAGCCCACCTGTTTTGTTTGTGTAACATGAATGATCTGAAGCTTTTGGATCTGTCTTGACCTTAAAAGCCTTAGGCTTATCACAAGGTATGGCTTATTATTCAGTAATTACAGAGAAAGCGATGTAAAATGAGTGAGTTATTCATAAGCTATAGGCGAGGGGAAAGGAATCCTGGATGTGCAGGTGGGTCCCGGCCACTTAAGGGGTTAACCTTTGCCCAAAAGAATGAAATAGCGCGGCGACCAATCTAAATAAATTAGCATTCCAACGCCATGCTGCCTTAACCCCCCCCTGCAGCCATTTAAACCTTTAATTATTAGTACGCTCATCATCTGTTGATGAATATGCAGATAGTGTTGTTAGGGGAAGCCGGTGCGTCACTATGGTGAACAGAACCGACGGGCCACAGGGTGAGAGAGAGACAGAGAGAGAGAGAGAGAGAGAGAGAGAGAGAGAGAGAGAAAGATTGACGCCCACCTGCAGCACCTGACCCTGCGGCTAACGTCACCCCAGCACGGATAAACAACAGACATCAGGGTGTGAATATATTCACACATACACAAAGAGGTGACCTGTTTCTTAGGACACTTGGTAATGAAGATCTTTGTGTCCTGCAGCTCGCAATACTCCTTTAGTACACAGTGATGCATAACAACTTAGTAAGTAATTGATACTATTAAGCAGCAAACATGACACCTGGGGAGTATTTTTTAAAAAGCAAGATATCTAAATTAATCCTATTAAATTCACAGGGCCATCAATCCAGACTGCAATTCCTATAACTTAATAATAGCACAGCTGTTTTTCATGTAGTTACTGAATAACAAGCCCTAGAATGTGAGGGTTGGGGTGAGTGGTGGGATGAGGGTTGGGGTTAGGGTTGGGGATTAGGGTTGGGGTTAGGGTTGGGGATTACGGTTGGGGTTAGGGTTGGGGATTACGGTTGGGGTGAAGGTTGGGGTAAGGGTTGGGATGAGGGTTGGGGTAAGGGTTGGGATGAGGGTTGGTGTAAGGGTTGGGATGAGGTTTGGGGTGAGGGTTGGGATGAGGGTTGGGGTAAGGGTTGGGATGAGGGTTGGGGTAAGGGTTGGGATGAGGGTTGGGGTGAGGGTTGGGATGAGGTTTGGGGTGAGGGTTGGGATGAGGGTTGGGGTAAGGGTTGGGATGAGGGTTGGGGTAAGGGTTGGGATGAGGGTTGGGGTAAGGGTTGGGATGAGGGATGGGGTAAGGGTTGGGATGAGGGTTGGGGTAAGGGTTGGGATGAGGGATGGGGTGAGGGTTGGGGTGAGGGTTGGGATGAGGGTTGGGGTGAGGGTTGGGATGAGGGTTGGGGTGAGGGTTGGGTTTTAGAGTTTTGGGCTAAGGCTTCATAAGACTCTTAAGGAGAAACTCCTTAGAAACATGAAGAGGAATCACAGAGGGACATAAAGACTCATAACGAAAAAACTCCATAGGAGAATGAAGAAGAACCACTGATGGGAACCAAGACTCAGAAGGAAAAACTCCCTAGGAGCATGAAGAAGAACCACTGAGGTGGAACAAAACTCATAAGGAGAAACGCCCAAGGAGCATGAGGAAGAACCACTGAGAGAAACTCATGTTGGGAAACTCCATAGGAGCATAAAGAAGGCTGCTAAGTAAATCTCCCTTCAAATTTGGAGGTGCACAGCTATACGTTGTATGATTTTTAACATGCTAACTCTTAAGCTCTCTTGTCCAGTCATATCCTCTCTTGTCTTTTGTTCATCCCTTGTTCTTCTTTGCTGGGTTGGTGGTGACAGAAACTGGTCTGCAGGTTCAAACTTTCCAAAGAGTGTTTTTAAGCTGCAAAAGAACTGACACATGATTTAGTGTAATCCAGTCCGAGACCCCCTCTTTTGTTTGGGCTAAATGTTGGTCCTTTGGTCAAGATAATGGTCAGAAGCACCTGCTGTTTTGGTTCAGATGAAACTGGAAGGTCTGATAGTCCAAACAAAGTAGATGCGAAAGCATCCTTTAAAGAGAAATTCCCTATAAGGAAGAATCCTGGACTCAAACCTGGAAAACTCACATGTAAGCTCCGCGACTCCAGCAATCGAAAGGTTGTTGTCATTGGAATTTTAGGTACCTCCAGATACACACACACACACACCCCTCTCACCATGGCAACACAATCACTCACAGCTGACATTCATCAGTGCTAGCGGCATCAGCTCGTCAGCACTTCCTATATAGCCTAGCAATTGTTTCTCTGCTCTGAGATACTGTGTGGTTTCAGCACCTACCTGTCTGTGGTTTCTGGGCCATCACTTTAAAGGGTCTCTTCACAGGTCCAACCAGACTTGGCCTCTCCACAGCGGGGTCCCGTCACACTCCCTGGAGCCCAAGAGGATTTGCAGTCCCTCTGACCTGCCCAGCACTCACCATCATCTGGCTGAGTCTTCCCACAAGCGTCCCCGTGGAGTGAGGTTGGTAAACCCAGGGACTTCTGGACTCGTTCCCCGTAGCGAGTTTGTTCCCTGGCGCTGCAGGTCCAATTGATGACTGTTTTTAGTTAGCGTTATCACTGGAATGTCACCCTTGGTGAGGGTGCTCTCTCGGTTCGAGGCAGCCACCAGAGCAGCTCTGCGACCATGGTGAGGAGATTGTTAATAACTGCTCGAACTGTCCACACAGGACTGGTTCCTCTCTTTCCTATCTGCAGGACATGAGGTACTGCTCTGGTTCCCCGTGCACAGCCTGGAGACCCAGTGGTGATCCAGCTAGGCATCGAGTCTACATTCACGGTCCTGTATTCCAACCTGCCTGCACCCAGGAGTGCATCTCTTCCTGTACCAAGCCACTGCTCTCATAACTCCTGGACTCCTCGTGCTAGGGAGCCTCTGGACTTTTTTTTATTATTACTGACTGCTCTGATTGAATAAACCTTGCAAATGGATCGTATAACACCTCTTGAATCACAATATCAAGACCTTGCTGTTCTTGTGATTTGGGGATTATGTGTCTATATGGTAGTTACGGCCATGAGCGTAACTCATTTCTGTAAAATAAATAATATCCATGTTTATAATGACTCATACATGCATAGTAATATGTTTTGAGTGTATTTCTCATGGACATGGCGTTCATAGTAAGTGTGTCCGAAGCTTCTTCGACTCTTCGTGGTTCACCACGTTGGCTGTGTAAGCGTGCATGCTTTACAGTTTCAGATGAAATGAAAGAAAGGAACGCAGGGTGGGATTTACTTAATGAAAATTTTCTGATAGAGCCACCTGCTGTCGTCTCCTCATGTTTCAATTAGGCTCAGACGGCCGCGGCACAAAGGCCTTCTCGCGGGAGCCCCATCCTCCGAACCTGCCCTGATCCCAACAGCTGCACACAAAACGCCGCTGCCAGACAATTACCTTTTACGACAGGAAGTGCTTCATCAAAGACGCCCGCTGGGCCTGCTGACTGTGTGTGTGTGTGTCCATTTCACCTGCTAACAAACCGGGGAAGCTGTGAAGGGAGTGACGGACTCCCTGCGGTTCTGAACACGTGAGCAGTATTTGTACACACACACACGTCACTTACCTGCTGTTCCTCGGCCTGTTGTTAGCCAGCATCCTATTTTGAACGCAGGTGCATTCAATAGCTGCTAAACAAGCAAGCTATAAAAGGAAAGAATTGGTTTGCAATATCGAGTATCTTCTTCTGAAACTTCCCCTCAAAACATTCTGTTCCTTCTGTGCTTTAAATAGATCGATATTCCGCTGGAGCTCTTAGAGCTCTTAGAAGTTGCAACTCTGTGTATGTTCAAATTAGTTTTCAGTTCATCTACGGCGGATACACCGATGAATCAGAACATTCATTCTCTATTTTATCAGCTCCGCTTACCATATAGGAGCATTTTGTGCATCCACAATTACAGACTACAGCCCATCGTTCCTGCCAATCCTGTTATGCCTACACCTGTCTCTACAGACGCACTGCTGCAAGAACACTACGGGTGTGTCTCAAATCCTAGTGAGCTCCTACATAGGCAGCATTTTACGTCATAGTATGCACTCCTGACATGTAGACTGTCCCAATTCTTACATACCTTAAACATGCTGTCTACTGAGAAACCTTATTTAGATCTGATTTCAAAGAAGCATCGAACACTTCCTCAGCCGCTAAGCTAATCCCATGATGCAACACAGGCAAATCTACGAGCAGTGAAGTAGTTTTAAAATGTGAGTTATTTTGATTTTATCTGGAGTTTTAATGAGTTTCTGGTCATATAATCACACAAAACAGTTTTTATTATCAACTCTGTAACGAGTCCTTCACCATTTAGCAGTTTTATACTCAAGCCATTAGCATTTATG
Source organism: Megaleporinus macrocephalus (assembly GCA_021613375.1). Taxonomy (NCBI): domain Eukaryota; kingdom Metazoa; phylum Chordata; class Actinopteri; order Characiformes; family Anostomidae; genus Megaleporinus; species Megaleporinus macrocephalus. The sequence goes on along the minus strand of CM038702.1, from coordinate 59,717,766 downwards.
CTAGCAGATTTTTAAGCCTTGGGCTATTGTTTTGGATGCAGGCTGGTAGCGTAGCAACCAGCTAAACCACCGGTCGCGTGCTGCAGTGGGCGGGAACAAGCCGTGACGCAGTCTCTCTCTAACTAGAGTCTCAGTAATCTGTTTTATGAGGAGAGATGAGGAGAGAACACTGCTACTTAAACAGATACCTACCTAGACAGCCTACTTAGACACTCACTAGGATTTGAGATACACCCTACACTACCCAGAGCATCACTGATGATCACATGATCCCTATCCAAAATCACATGACTTTTCTCCAATCAGGGTCACCTGTTTACTGATTACTCCCACCTGTTATTCTGGCTTTATATACCCTAGGTACGTCTGAAATGGGGTCAGTAGGTACTGGATTAGAGTCAGTACGTACTGCTCGAGCGGTAGACTGGTAGGTAATTTCAGTAGTAGTAGTAGTAGTAGTAGTTTTAGTAGCCACACAAGCTCAGACTTACTACGTCCACCATATTGCGAGCGTCCTGTGACGCAAGACGACAGACCACCACTGTAAAAATCCTGCTATTCATTTAAAAGCTCTGTTTACAGATTTAGACTTTTTGTGACACTGATCTGTGTTTTTATCTGAATATGTATCAGACTGTGTCGAGCTGTAGCTCAGAGAAGACTAAACGGGAGGAATGTAATCATTGTTTATCTCAGCAGTAGCACTAGCTTCTGTAGCAGCAGTTCATTAGCTGTAGCTACATACACTACATACACACAGCCGACGTTCGTTTTAAATTAATAAAGTACCTCAAAAGAAGCCTTGCATTAATTTTTTTTTTCAACTATTTTTGAAACATTTAGAGTTAGCTCTGGTGCTGCTGTCCACCACTGGAGATGCTCTTTGTGAGTAAAGGAATTAAGTTTGATGCTGCAATGTTTCTTCTGGACTGGTAGGGAGTGAAGAGGGAGGAGGAGGGTCTTATGCTCAGAGTGGTCACCACAACCACCACTGGTGATATATGGTCCTCTGATTTGTTTGGAGTTTAAATTCAGCAGATTGGATCACCTTCGAATAGCTCTTCGTCGCTGTCCAACGAAACACAAACATCTTCAAAATGGTAACTTTACAGGAGAGAGGAAAACGGTCTTTACTTTCAATGTAAGTCTATGGAACCAGATTTTTTTGCATGCTATTTTGGAGTATTTCTATTGGTCCATTCATTATGAAGTTTTCACACAATGTAAACGACTGTTATCGTGGTTAAACGATGTGGAAAAATAAAAACAGACAAAAAAATGGACAGAGACGTCTTTTAAACTCTTTGAATTAATCCGTGGCTCCAGGTGAATCATGGGATAGCACAGTGTGTTGTGTTCACCAACATAAAAATGTCTGCCGATTCAGTAGGTCATCCGGGTACCGTTCACCTACTACTCGATGCCCACTAGGTATTCGGACATACTAGCCGTGCTCGTCTACTGATTTCATTACTGAGTAGAAGGTAAGTAGGCGATTTCGGATGCTCCGCCTGTGTTTTCTGTTTGTCTATGCCGAGTATTGCCGCTGGTTTCCCGTCCCTGTTATAATTCTATTTTTGCTTAATCGGGTTTTTGGCTGTGGCCTGTTTTCCGGCCTCCGTATTTTGCTTTGCCCTTTGGACTCTGTTTTGGATCTTTTGGTTTTAAACTCTCGCTTCCCTTACTCGTCTGCAGCTCTAGTTTTCACTTTGCCTCTAGTTACAGACTTGGACTGTCCTCGACCTTGTTTTTGGAATTCCCTATTGTAATAAAGCCTCTTCAATTTATCTGCACGTGCCTGCCTTTAGTCTGCACGTGACAATCTGTTTCTCTGTATACCCTGTTCTTCAATGGTCAGGACCCACACAGGACCACCACGAAGCAGTTATTATTTGGGTGGTGGATAATTTCTCAGCACTGTAGTGATACTGCAATGTGCTGTGTTAGTGTGTGTTGTGCTGGTGTGAGTGGATCAGACACAGCAGTGCTGCTGGAGTGTTTAAACACCTCAGTGTCACTGCTAGACTGAGACATCCAGACAACAGTGTCCTGTGGGCAGCGTCCTGTGGCCACTGATGAAGGACTATAAGATCACAAACTATGAAGTAACAGATAGAGTGGTATAATAGAGTGGACGGTGAGTGGACACTGTGTTTAAAAACTCCAGCGGGAATATTCCGTGTGACAACAGATTTAAATTAGCCAGTGGCCAACCAAGGGTCACTCACACAGACACTTTCTAGGACACTGCAGTTATTGTTATTTTTATTGATATTTCTTTTTTCAGGAAATATAACTTGGAGCCAATTCCAGTGTCATTGGGCAAAGGCAAGGTACACCATAGACAGGCCACCAGTCCATTGCATGGCCAAGACACACTAACAGCTATGGGCAATTTAGATCAACCTAACATGCATGTGTTTGGACTGTGGGGTGAAAGTACACACACTCTAGCATGGGGAGAACATAGAAACTCCACAAAGAACCACCCGGATTGGGAATCAAATTGCTCCATTATCAGTACTTTCTACTTCTTACATTTACACTCCATTATCAGTACTTTCTACTCCTTACATTTACACTCCATTATCAGTACTTTCTACTCCTTACATTTACACTCCATTATCAGTACTTTCTACTCCTTACATTTACACTCCATTATCTGTACTTTCTACTCCTTACATTTACACTCCATTATCAGTACTTTCTACTCCTTACATTTACACTCCATTATCAGTACTTTCTACTCCTTACATTTACACTCCATTATCTGTACTTTCTGCTCCTTACATTTACACTCCATTATCTGTACTTTCTACTCCTTACATTTACACTCCATTATCAGTACTTTCTACTCCTTACATTTACACTCCATTATCAGTACTTTCTACTCCTTACATTTACACTCCATTATCAGTACTTTCTACTCATACATTTTAAACATAGTCTCGTTACTCCTATTTCATTCACAGCATGTTTTCATTCATGTACATTTACATTCCAGTAAAGATTATTGATAATGCTCAGTAGTACACAGATATGTTTCTTTAATATATTTACATTCTATTAAACTACATTCATGTTCAATGGGCGTATATGCAGCTGAAACAGGAAGCCTAGCGCAACCCAAGTTTATCAACATTAACACTTTAATATAACATCATAGTCATTATGGCTTTTAGAAGAATGGGGTTTTTGGGGAGGTAGGCTAGTGTACTATAGACCCCTGTGGTGCGACCTAAGCTTTTGTCCTTAATGGCATTTTTTTCCTTACGTTACTTTTAAGTAGTTCTGAAAGCAGTACTTTTACACTTTTACTGGAGTAAAAAGCTTGAGTTGCTACTTCAACTTCTACAGAAGTATTTTTAAACCCTAGTATCTATACTTCTACCTGAGTAATGAATGTGAATACTTTTGACATCTTTGTAGGTTCTTCAGGCTTGCACTCATCATTTATAAAAGAGTGGTTCTTTAGAGAACTTTTAATTGAAAGGTTCTTAAGGCAAGCAGAGGTGGTTCCTATACAACATAGAACCCAAACTTCTTGTCTTAGTGGGCCAAAGTCTGGAGGCCAGAAAGATGTCATCTTAGCCAGATCATGTAAGCAGCTTTTCAGAAAGATGCCATGTCAGATGCCTTGTCATCTCCAAAATCGCTCCAGTATCGTTCCATCCTGGAAGCCGGACTGTCCAGTCCTTCTCTTTCACACTGATTACCTTGTGTCTGGGCTGTGGAGCTGTTTAGCAGACCTTACATACCAGAAACTCTGAAATTGTACAGATATTACATTCCATCCATTTTGCTGCGCCAAGGATGACGAAGAACACGTGCTTAGTTTACCATCTGCAGACTTCTGGCCTGTGATTGGGCCGTCACTTCAAGCCTCTACCTTTATACAAAAATCTGTGTAGCGCGAAATGTTTAACTAGTTTTACATGTAATAAATAATTCATAAAATTAAGGGAAGACACAGAGGACCTGCAAACGAGGAGCGAACATGGAGCAGGAAACAGAAAAGCCGGAGTGAAGTTAGAGTGATGAGTGATTACAGACAGAGAGGAAATCTCACTAAATAAAAGAGGAGCCTGGACTTGTATTATAGCTCTGTATTATAGCTCTGCTGAGAACGTCTGAGCGGCTAAACTCATTCACTAGGTCTTCAAGAGAACTGTTAGAGATGGAACGCTCCAGCAGAAACACTGGATGACACTGTTCTGAACTATGAATGTCCAGTCACCAATAATAGTGCTGCTATACTGTTGCGTCCACGAGTCAAGGAGTGGCCATATACTGAGCACCAGCAGAAGGACACATACAAATAGTGCAAGCGAGGAGTGAGCATGTAGCAGGATATACAGAACCCAGAGTGGAGTCGTTACAGAGTGCTTCACTCCACGCACATGTTCTGCTTTTAGCAAGAAAAGAGCTGAGTATTGTTGAATATTTGTTACAGCCTATGGTGTCTGTTATAAGCTTGTGGACACTGATGACACACTGAACGCTACAGGGTTTACAAGATGGCGTATGTCGTTTAGGGTTTTGGCTTAGCAGATTCTACCCATGCCCTAAACCTTGGAGATACGGATCTGGCCTGACGGGTTGAGGCTGGTTGACGTGTTGTCAGCCTGGACTTAAATACAGTGTGTTGCTAGTTTGAAGTTAGACCATGTTTGAAGTTAGACCATGTTCAGACCATACCAGGGTTAAGAGCTCTCAGAACGTCTGTACCGTTTACCTAAAATAAAGATTAAATCCTGAACTGGTCTCTCTCTTCATTCTGACGACAAAAACAAAGTTACGGCAGTGTAGAGCAGGTTCCAGGTACTCTAACAAAAGTGGAACCCTATTTTCTAACTGTTTGTTAAAGAACTCTATACACAATAGGTCTTCCACCATTTGCGCTCTCAAATGCTGTTGTTTTCTGGGTTCTTGCTGAAAACTACTGTTTATATGTTTAGGCCTATGTTTCTATTGGTACAGTGACACTCTGGTCAGTGAAGTTTATGTGATATTGAGTCAATTGATACTTAATTTATCTTTTTAGACTGTATGTTTTGTTAGTTAGTCTTTTTAATGAAAAAGAAAATGTTTGTTCTCTTACTGGATGTGGGCGGGGTTTGGTAGGTTATGAAAACAGTCTATCAGGCCAAATCAGACATCCTCAAAGGCCATATTTTGGTCATCCTTACTGTTCTATAGCCTAGTTCCCAACCCGGCTTCTGGAGGACCCACTGTCCAGCTCAGCTAGGTGTTTTAGGTGATCTCTAGAAGGGCTTGTTAACTGGTAGATTAGTTGGATCATGGGAGTAGCTGGGAGTAGGCCAACACTAAAATGTTACAGGCAATGGCTCCTGCAGAGGCAGGTCTGGGAACCACTGGCCTAAGCACCCTTTATTAAGAGTGTAGGTTTGTGGGCTTCTTCTTCAGAGCTTCCCATTTTACTGCTGTCAGCAATGGGTGAACCATAAAAAATCTGAACTCACTAATTAAAAGAGGAGCTTGGACTTATTATAGCTCTGTGTTATAGGTCTGCTGAGAACGACTGGGCGGCTAAACTCAGCAGTCCACTAGGTCTTCAAGAGAGCTGTTAGGGATGGAACGCTTCAGCAGATGTATATAAATGTATAGTCACCAACAATAGTGCTACTATACTGTCGCATCCATGCCACAGCGGAGACCATGAGTCTGATGCAAGTAGTGGTCATTATTAAACACCAGCAAGATACCACATACACACACACACACAAAGTTGTGGGTGATACACAGTCAGGTCTCAAGAGCTTCCAGAGGCCAGCACCAGCCGGTAGTTGGTCACTTCTTTACAAATTATTCTGGAGCCCCACAAACCCTCTGAGAATCCCGATGAACTCATTCAGAAAACCACGCGCAGACTGAACTGTATATGTGCCTTGCTTTCTCGCAGCAACTCAAACTGTTACCTGCTTGCTTTGATTTGTTTGTCGGGTTTAGACCCGTCAGTTCCACAGTTCGAACTTTGAAATGAAAACTTTGAGAGAAGGTAGGGCGAGCTGAGGTGAGTCAGTTCATTTCATTTTCAACCGTTTGCCATTTTGAGCAGCACTAAGTCGAGATTATCTCTGGTAGAGCCTTCTTCACCGCACCGCACCCTTCCAGCACCACCACAGCCAGTTCAGTGGCATTTACTTTCTCATATGAACCTCAGGCTGCACGAGCAATGCTCTTGTTTCATAATCTCCAATTCAAAGACACAGTCAGGCAGCACTGAGGCAGTGGGCCAGTGGAGGCCTCCGAACAGCTCCATTTGAAAAGTTAAGCATCCCGCTACTTCTTATGCAGCCACAGGAGCGCTGAGCAGCAGTTCTCCTTTATTGTCTTTTCAATAAAAAACCACTGTCAAGGTCAATGTGGCTCATGTCTTCTTCTCAGCTCACACGACAGTATATAATTCAATAATATACATCATTGTTAAGAAAATACTTTATATCCTGAAAATACTGTATTTCTACTTTATAGAAAGGAAAAAAGCATACATAATCTTAGCAGGAGTCTGGCCCTCCAGCATCAGAGTTCTATGATTATCTGCCAATGTATTATTTAAACTAGAGATATATGATTAAATAATATCAGTACAGAATAATTTCATCCTTAGAACTTCCTTCTCCACTCCACCACCCAGCAAACTCATTAGTTAGAGAAAAACCTGGTAGTCTTCCAAGAAAGTTGGTATCGCTAGTTCTCAAATGCATTTAGTTCTTGCAAGAGTTTAATTCTCGTGTGTTCTTGTGATCAAAAAATCACAAGATTTTCTGGACAGCAGCCAAAATCGTGTAATCTGTGACCCCATGTAGTCGGTCAGTCATGTAGTGTGAATGACACAAAGACCTGATTACTCATAAGGTCGTGTAGTATCTGTTTTAAAATCTTTTAAAGAGGACCTATTATTCTAATTTGCAGGTTGTATTTTTGGGGTCTACTAGAACAGATTTGCTTCAGACATGCTTCATTTTTCTCACAATACAATATTGTTCTCATATTGTACATCTGTATTTACACTCTTTCTGTTATAACCGGTTAACCCATCAGAGTGTTTGAAAGTGGTAGCAGCATCCTGCAACAAGTTCTGGCCCCACAGGATGACATCACCTTGTAACAGAGAAAAGAGCCGGAAACGTGGTTTCTGGTGGGTGAGAGTTCCCCCCTCTATTTATATTCTGGACTTTGCGAAGTATTTACTTGCACAAAAAGCTACAATACAACTAAAGCTCCTATTATGTATTATTTTTCTATTTAATGGAATATTTACAGGATTACCTATTTTGTTCAATCAGACTGCTCTATTGCAATATATGCATTTTACATCAAACCAATCTGACTGTTTATGTCTTAAGCATAACTTTATGCAGATCTTCTTATAAAAAATATTCTTTTAGACTTTCATTCTTTTTTATGCCCAGCATTGGCAATTTTATCATTCTTTTAGCTCTTTTATTCTCTTCTCTGGCTCGCCTGTCATGATTTTTAATTTTAGAGTTCAAATTGAGCTAAATTACTCTGTGCAGTTAAACAGAATTATTTCTCTACCTAGACAGAACAAAGGGTCTGTGCTCATGAAAGATCTCTGAAGTGAAATGAATAGCATTTTAATTTCTTAGCCGTGCATACAATGCTGGCGTTAATTTGCAACTCAGTTGGTTTTGCCACATTGCTTGTCTTGAAACTGGTCAGCTTTAACCCAGCCCTCTGAAACGATGAAGCGAATGCAGCTACCAGGCTCAGCTACCAGGCTAGAATTCCTCAGCTACTTCAGCAATTACTCTAATTACGAAGTGCTAATTAGCTGGCAATCATTGTACTGAGGTTGTTTGCTGGAAAGCACGCACAGTCTGTGGGTTTCGTAGTTAGCTGTTGAGCGAAAGCTCCAGACACACAGAGATATTTGGGAGATATTGTGACCTCTGTTCATCTTCAACTGCATTCCCTCAGCAGATAATGCAGTGTGGGCTTCAGTTTGTAGCTTTTAAGCAGTGGTAGGCCAGCTGTGGGAACATCGTTTTGTTTTCTCTGCTCTAGCATACCTGAATCGGCTCAAGCAGGGTTGGGCAATTAGCTGTGGAGAAACAGAATTTGATATATAAGAACAGAAAAACAACAGTGCAGACAGGGTAGAGGACAGATAGCATTCTGTAATTGCATAGCACACAGTGTGAAGATGATGTACTCCTATTGTTCAGACTAGACTTACAGTGTAGGAAAGGAAAACATAAGCAGGACACCAGCTGAAGCAGTGATACATGTTTGTTTAGGAGCTTATCATCATTTGATTCAAGATTCAAGAGTTTTATTGTCATATGTACAGCAGAACAGACAGTTATACCAATAGATAAAGATAACAAAAAATAATTTAAAAAAAAGAAATAATAAAAAATATATACAAAATATAGAAAACATAATAATATAAGTTGAAGTAAATAAAAGTATTTTTATAGTTAAAGAATAAAAAATAGAAGTTACGTGTGCTTTTGTGTGCAAGTATGAAGAACAGCAGCCATAAAGTGCAAGTTGCAGTAACAAATGTAAACAATAATGTTTGTGCGAGTAGTGAATGTAAATTGTATTGTATGTGAACAGCAGTACAGTGAGTGTTAGGTGCAGTTAAAATCAGACCAGTTAAAACCAGTTCAGATAGGAGAGGTTAGAGAGGTAGTGCGTGAGGTGTTCAGAAGCCTGATGGCCTGTGAGTAGAAACTGTTTGTCAGTCTTGTGGTCCTGGACTTCACACTCTTGTAATGTCTGCCTGAAGGTAAAAGTTATATATATATATATATATATATATATATATATATATATATATATATATATATATATATATATATATATATATATATTTTATATATATTATATTTGTTGCATATAGAAGCAGTTCTGTAGTCAAAATTACTAGAGGTAAGTCGGAGCCAACTAAACGAGACCTGCATACAGTCTTCTAAAATTCCTTTGAGGTTAATTAAAAATTCATCATCATTCATTATGCATTATGTGATTTATACTGTGCAAAAGTGCCTAAGCATTGTCTTTTTATCTGTGTATTTTCACCAGTAAGATGTAAATAAGTTTAAAGAACAATGTTTAGTTCCGATTTTCCTAGGCATAGTATGAGTTTATTCAGTTCAGCAGCAATCTTGATTTAGCTTAATGAAGTACTGAGCAGTCAAAGCAGGTATTAGACTGTAAATAATACTGGGTTGTTGAGAAGCTTTTAAGGGGTTAAATAAACACACCAACATATGTAAAACCAGTAGTTGTTGTATTTGTGATATACTGTATATACTGTATATATACATATAAGTGTGATAATTCATTATTAGTCATTATTTAACATCAAACAGTATAAAACCTACATCAGGGGTCTCAAAGTACAAGCCTGCTGGTTCCATGTTTTTGATTCATACAGGACACATGGGTCAGATGTTGTAGAAACATTATAATAACCACCTCCTTGTTTCTACATCATCTGCCTATTTTATCAGCTGAACTTACCACGTAGGAGCACTTTGTAGCTCTACAATTACAGACTGCTGTCCATCTGTTCTCCGAATACTTTGTCGATGGTCAGAACACCCGCTTGACCACCACAGAGCAGATATGATTGAGTGCTGAGAATTGAGAGCAGTAATTCTGCAATTCTGAGTAAATTAATTTGATCCACACTATATTAACCAATCTGCCCTGAATGAATCAGACACATGGCAGACCAGCAGGCCTGTACTTTATAGTGCTCCATGTTCAATAATGTCTAATAATGAACCTTATGAGAAGGCATCACACTTGGCTGGTCTCAAGAACAATTTCTAAATCTACATTGCCCCAAGAACCAAAGCTCATTTTAGGTTCCTGGGGTAATGTAGACTTAGAAATTGTTCTTGAGACCAGCCAAGTGTGTGTGTGTGTGTATATATATATATATATATATATATATATATATATATATATATATATATATATATATATATATATATATATATAAAGGAGTCCAAGACAAAGACCAACTGAAAACTATGCTGTCTTTGTTGACTAATTTAAAAGCATACATTTTCATTTAGCAGACGCTCTTATCTAGAACGACTTACATAGGTGCTATGTGTTCAGTCAGACATTTAATATATGTGATAAGACTTTGTCTAGCAAACCTCACCTGTTGGGAAAGGTTGGGCCTTCATACTCTTACAGAATCCCCATACCTCCAAATGTACCTGCTGATTTCTTCACTGTTACATGGCACTGTTAGCATGCCGCACAACTGTACATCTGAAGAAGTTGCTCTGGGTACCAGCTGGAAGTCTATGGCCAAACAACAGCTGTTCTGAGATCAACTGAGAAGCAGCCACTGTAAAGTCTTAACACTGTTTCTGTACAATCTAAAACTACCAAGGACCTGTTTTAAACATGAGTAGTGCTGATAATGAACTGAAGGCTCAAAGCAATGGCGAATATCAGCAGTTGCAAAGCAGTCATTGTAGGACTGAGGCTTTTATTCTGTAACAGTGCTCATAGAAAGCAATCGAGCCTCATTATCCTGAAAAAGAAAGATTAATAAAAAAAGATTATCTTGCATAATGAATATCCTATTCCCTTTTGATTAGTTAGGCCTGTGGCTGCGCCTTGGAGTAGACTACTCTGTTATCAGATTGGCACTGTTTCTACATTAAGTTTCATGAATGGAGCAGACTCCATATAGACACTTATCTAATACTTAATCCATGCTTCTATGTCACCCCTTAACCTTAAATAAATTGGTGTAGGTGATCTAACAAGACAATTTTTGATTCTTTTATTTAGAACTGGAGCTGTGAGGCTCAAATGTCAAACACAGTCAACAGCTGTCCAAAGAATTTCTGTAAATACATCTTTAAAGCATTCATCCACTCATTCCAACTGCATCCAGGTCTTCATTCTCCAGGAAGAGTCTGGTACCATTCCTCACTTTACATGGCCAACTACCTACTACTGCAGGGAAAGGACATTTGACTGTCATGCAAAGTGACCAATCACAAGCCTGAAGAAGGAGGCTGTCTTGAAAATGAAGGCATGACATAAACAATCCCTCAGGATTCACAGCAGTATATGCTGGGCTTGGCCTCTGTGGCTCAGACTACTGTTTACTAGACTGAACCTCTTGTTGATTCATATCAGACCAGTATAATAGACAGAAGTGTGTACATAGCCAGTCAGAATGCACCAGGCCAGGTACATGCACTGAAGATATCAGACTCTCTGTCTGCTTGTGAATTAGAATTTAGAGCTATTTCAGAACATCTGTACATATGTATACACTAGTCGGACACACCAGGAGGCAGTGAGCACACTTGCCCAGAGCGGCGGGCAGCCCTATCCGCAGCACCTGAGGAGCCGTTGGGGGTAAACGCTTTGGTCAAGGGCACTTCAGTCGTGTCCTGTTGGTTCAGGGGTTCAAACCTTCCAACACAAGGCTGGTTCCCTAACATCCAGCTTACAACTTCCCCCAATCCAAACCATGACTGCCCCCAGTAATCACCCAGTTGGGGGAGTGTATGTGGCTGAGACTGTCATTAGGGTCACATGGCATAAGTAATGTTGTTGAGAACACCTTATGGGAACAAAAGTATGAGAACACAGTACGCGAATGCTGCCATTTAACATAACAGGAGTCAAACCATATACACTATATAGTCAAAAACGTTCACTCGTCTGCCTCCACACGCATATAGACTTCCTATTCTTAATCCGTAGGGTTTAATATGATGTTGGCCCAACCTTTGCAGCTATAACAGCTTGAGCTCTTCTGGGAAGGCTCTCCACACGGTTTAGGAGAGTGTTTATGGGAATGTTTGACCGTTCTTCCAGAAGCACATTGGTGAGGTCAGACACTGATGTTGGACGAGAAGGCCTGGATCACAGTCTCCGCTCTAATTCATCCCAAAGGTGTTCTATCAGGTTGAGGTTAGGACTCTGTGCAGGCCAGTCAAGTTCTTCCACACCAAACTCGCTCATCCATGTCTTTATGAATCTTGCCTTGTGCACTGGTGGACAGTCATGTTAGAACAGAAAGGGGCCGTCCCCAAACTGTTCCCACAAAGTTGGAAGCATGAAATTGACCAAAAATTGTTGGCAATTGGGTGCCAAGCCCACCTCCTGAAGAACAACCCACACCTCTGAAAGTTAGCTGCTGTTGACCCTGCTCAGTCGTTTTACATGGCTACCACTTTGTGGCTGAGTTGCTGTCGTTCCTAATCACTTCCACTTTGTTATAACACCACTGACAGTTGACTGTCGACTTTAGTAGTGAGGAAACTTCACAACTGGACATGTTACACACACTGTTAACCTGTAATTTGTTTCTGTGCAAAGATTACAAAAGTTTTATTGCAATACTTAAAATGTTTTAGTATGTTCTACTATTTTGAAAATAACGCTAATATTTTTAAGCTGAACAAATTTAAAACATCAGGTTTTAGCTTTGACCACACCCCTGTAGCACCTTGCCAGATTATCATTGCTCAGTTTAATCAAGACTAGTTTGAGCTTGTTTAGTGGACCTTGTAAAGGTTTCAAAGTCTTTTTCTATTTTTCACACTGTGAGATTTGGTGTTTTCTACGTTTACCTTATTTTCCTCGGACAGAAACACTGTAGTGCTGGGATTTCTCTACAGTGGACATTTTCTCCATTGTTTTCTTTTCTTGAGGGGCTACAGAGGACTATAATTAACCAAGGCGCCATTTTCCCTTTCTTTTTTTTTACATTCTGGAACTTGGTAAGTTTCCATATTCAAGTCATATAAAACTGTTGTTTAGCAGTTGATGCTAATCTAAAGTTAGCAAATCTAAAGCTAATCTAAAGAAAATGTAATGTACTGTGTTTTTATCATTTCAATGTGTAACTGCATTTGAGAATTATTGTAAGCCAAACAGTATTCTAACTAGACCAATCAAAATCAGTCATCGTCACTACTGAAGCTTTCAAGCGTCAGTATTATCCTAGATGATCCCAGTGATGTAATTTTAAATAAAATCAAACTAAATTTAACTGTTTGTGTTCTATTGATGTAGGAAAACATCACAGCATTTTATGGAGACTATTTTTAAGTTTTTCACAACTTAATTTTGATTTCGGGAAACTCAAAACTGTTGAGTTGAATTAAATGGTCAGTAGGGTTGATTTTACAAAATATTTTAAGTACAAACAATTTAGATTTCATTGTATTCAACTCAGACTCAAACCATTAGATTTTATCTAGTTTGCATTACTTAAATATTTTAAGGCAATCACTCAAACTCTTTAAGTACAATCAACTTATCCAGGTTTACAGTGCAGTTGGTGCCCTATCACGCTATCACGCTGGAATTCACTGAGCTCCTGAGAATGACCTATCCTTTCACTAATGTGTGTAGAAGCAGTCCGCGTGTCTGTTGTCATGGAAGTGATTGGAACACCTGAGTTCAATGATTCGTTTGTCTAAGTGAATACCTCTGGATTGACTACTGACTTCCGATGTCTGTTAGCAACGTTAGTCTTAGTACACTGTAAACCTGGATAGGTTGATTGTACTTAAAGAGTTTGAGGCAAGTGACTACCTTAAAATATTTAAGTAATGCAAACTAGAGAAAACTTAAATGTCAAACAGGCTGGAAGTAATCATTTGAGTTGAATACAATGAAATCTAAATTGTTTGTACTTAAAATATTTTGTAAAATCAACCCTACTGACCATTTAATTCAACTCAACATTGAGTTTCCTGTAATTAAAATTAAGTTGTGAAAAACTTAAAAATAGTCTCCATAAAAAGCTGATGTTTTCCTACATCAATAGAACACAAACAGTTAAATTTAGTTAGATTTTATTTAAAACTACATCACTGGGATCATCTAGGATAATCCTGACCCTTGAAGGATTCAGTAGTGATGATGACTGATTTTGATTGGTCTAGTTAGAATACTGTTTGGCTCACAATAACTCTTAAATGCAGTTACACATTGAAATGATAAAAACACAGTAAATTACATTTACTAACTTTAGATAAGCATCAATTGCAGAACAACAGTTTTATATGACTTGAATATGGAAACTTACCAAGTTCCAGAATGTAAAAAAAAGAGAGGAAAATTGGCGGCTTGGTTAATTGTAGTCCTCTGTAGCCCCTCAAGAAAAGAAAACAATGAGGAAAATGTCCACTGTAGAGAAATCCCAGCACTACAGTGTTTCTGTCCGAGGAAAAGAAGTTAAACGCAGAAAACTCCAAAATAGAAAAAGACTTCAAAACCTTTACAAGCTCCACTAAACAAGCTCAAACTAGTCTTGATTGATCTGACCAATGAAAATCTGGCATGGTGCTACAGGGGCGTGGTCCAAAACCTGATGTCTTAAGTTTGTTCAGCTTAAAAATATTAGCGTACTCAGTTATTCTTTCAAAATAGTAGAACATACTAAAACATTTTAAGTGATGCAATAAAACTTTTGTTTTTAAAAAATCTTTACACAAACTCTTTGCACAGAAACTAATTACAGGTTAACAGTGTAGCTCCAGCACTAAATTTAACTCCCAGTATCTTGTAGATTGAATACATCTGGACTAAGTGGTAAACTTCAGCTGAATCATGCCTTTAATCTCAGAAATGCAAAAACATTCTTGTACTTTTACTTTTTCAATTACCAGCTGCAGTTTGAGGAGAAAAAGTCTTTGCTTCATCTGGACCAACCAAAATCCCCTACTCGCTTGTGTTGTTCATGTTTTTCTCATCATTAAAGTCCCTTCATTTGGGTCCCACAAACACAGGGTCTCCGATGACGTCAAGGACAAATCCGGCAGGGAGCTGCATCACTCTTAATTGCGTGAGCCCATATGCAGCTGCTAGTCATTGCGCATTCCTCTGGTCATTCTGAATGGAGAAATATGCACAGGCATGCGTACATGATGCACCCACTCTCCTACCCACGGCTACCATACACGATTACTCCTGCCTTCCATCTGTGACAAAGGTACGACGGCAATTAAGGGTGCACTAAATCAGCTCTGGTGCTTCTTTAAGACTGTTGAGCTGCTGTAAAACGAAGCCTCCAGAGAGAGAGTGAGTTTAAATTACAAACAGAGGAGTGAATTAGTTTTCATATGCCTCCATACAGGTGTAATACACTCTACGCAGGACTGTGAGTCACATGATCCGGTGACTCATCCAGGAGCCGGTGTACATGGGGTTATTGATACAGAACAGAGCTGCACAGCCTGTGGCCTGCAGGCCAGAGTTGGGTCATGATACGGTGGCTTCTGTACACTTTAGTGGTATTTAATACAGAAGAAATGTGTTCATTTTCTTTTAGGTTTATTGTATCAGTTCAGACCATACAGAGCACTTTGTAGTTCTACACTTACAGACTGTAGTTCATCTGATTCTCTGTATATACTGTTAGCCTCTTCTTTAATGGTCAGGACCATCACAGAGCAGGTATTATTTGGGTGGTGTATCATTCTCAGCACTGCTTTTTGGTTTTGTTTTGTTTTTATTTTAAACTCGACAGATGGTTCACTTAAATGGTGTAAATATGTCATGATGAATGGACCAATAGAAATGCCTCAAAATTGCTTTTGTCCTCTCCTGTAAAGTTGGCCTTGTTGATCTCCGGACAGCGTCGATATGTAACTTATTGCATTTGTAACCTATGTCACTGTGAGCTGCAGCATAGAGGGGCAAAAGCATTAATGGGCAATGATAGAATGGTGGTCTGGTGGCATAGACATGTACTGTCCCTTTATTAACTTAGAATGTTGGTCAGAAAAAGTCAGTCGGTGCTGTTTTCTTTAAATTACTGCTGTTTTGTACTGAGAGGATATCAGTTTAGGGTTTTAATGATTTATGTCTTAGAAAATACTTTGAAATAGACAGTCCCCACATGCCCCTGCTTTTAAATTTGAATGCTTGTGCATGATACACTGACAGATCCTGCCTGTTTTTTTCACACACACACACACACCCACACACACACACACACACATACATACATACATATATATATATATATATATATATATATATATATATATATATATATATATATATATATATATATATATATATATATATATATATATATATAGTCACTGTTTAATGAAAAACAAGAATTGCAACTTTACAGGACCGAAAACATACTTTACTTTTAAGTCAATTTTGGAGTTCTTCTATTGGTCCATTCACCCTGAAATTTCACACCATGTAAAGGACTATTGGTGTTTTCAAATGATGTAAAAAATAGATATAAATAGAAAATTATATATTACTGAGCTACATTTAAACCGGACTGCCCTACTGCCATCACTGAGCTACATTGTTGTCTCGGGATCATCAATTCATCGCCACAGACCCATCTTCAGCTACTGGATACCTCTTCACCTCTAGGATCAGGGACAGAGACGTTGTAGTGTGAAAGGCCGGTAGGGATTGAGTGCACTCAGGAGAAGGGAAATTGTTAAGACTTGATAATTACAGGAATATTTTAGTTATTTTTTTATTGATATCCCCTTTTTTTCGTTGTTATTATTCCTTTGGTTTATTTATTTTTAATCCAGTGTGTATTATTGCAAGAGTTGATATGCGTATGAAGATAATACACACCAGATTATTCATAATTGCTGTCCTTTGTCATCCTTGGGATGGAGGATTTTTTGTTGTTGTTGTTTTTGTTAAGATTCATCCCGTGCTTGTACTCATTAAGAGCACATGGCTACACAATGATTTTTAGTTTAAGGAGCTTTAATAACAAAACATTGTTTAATGTCATAAAGTTTTATTTAGAATAAAAAACTTGATTTGAAAGCCAGTTATCTTCTTGTTTTGTGTATTATTTTGCATTTCAGTCCCTCAAAAAGTTTGAGCACCTCGCTCTCAGGTCAGAGGATGAAAAACATTCTGCTTTTGTGTAACGGATCAGTGTTTATCAGCACATTGTCATTAGCTAATTTATAAAAATATCAGTGGAATCCACTTTGCAAACGCCTAGATGAAAAAAATCACATGCAAAATTTAAAATTCAGTTAATTTTTGGTTAAATTGACACACGTATTTGCCTCCTCCACCTCTCCTGCTTTGACTGTGATGATCTCTGAAAGGACTCCAGGCTTTTGTGTAGCAGTTCTAAACCTCCAAAAACAGAAGAAATGCTAATGTTTGCAGCGTCAAAGCATTTTAAATTATTAATTAAAAATAAAAACCTACGTATGTGGTATCTGGTACTGAAAACAGTAGCAGCTGCTCTTGAATATGTACACATGACTATGTAAATGAGGTGGGTAAAGATATTGTGATACAAGTCTTACACCTATATAGACACAATACACTATATACACAACACAGTACACTATATAGACACAACAGTGTACAGCATCCATCCATTATCAGAGTCACGGGGGTCGTGGAGCCAATCCCAGCGTCATCGGGCGAAGGCAGGGTACACCATGGACAGGTCGCCAGTCCATGGCATGGCCAACACACTCTCACATGCAATTCAGAGTGAGTGATCAACCTAACATGCAGGAAACTGGAGTACCCGGAGGAAACTCACTCAAGCACGGGGAGAACATACACATTGAAGCCTAAATTTTGTCTCTATTTCTGTCCATTGTGTATGTGTCTAATGATTGAATTATGAGTTTGTGTGCTGATTGGTTGGCTTTATCCTTCTATTTCCATTCGATACATTAGCCTCATAGCTGAGAATTTATTAGTAACATTTATTTTCCAGTTGTCACATTAACTTAGCTAGCGAGCTATGCTTCTGCTGACAATAAAACTGTTGCATATCGTCGTTGTCCGGAGAAAAATATGTATTTCCATTTTTGTCGATTTTTATTTTTCTACATGATTTGAACATGACAACAGCCATTTTCTATGGGTGTATATGTGGCTGAAACAGGAACCCTAGCGCATCCCAAATTTATCAACATTAACATTTGAATATAACATTATAGTCATTATGGCTTTTAGAAGACTGGGGTTTTTGGGGAGGTGGGCTAGCGTGCTATAGACCCCTGTGGCGCGGCATAAGCTTTTGTCCCCAATGGCATTTTTTTCCTTACAGTACTATTACTTTTATACTTTAAGTAGTTCTGAAAGCAGTACTTTTAAACTTTTACTGGAGTGAAAATCTTCAGTTGATACTTCAACTCCTACAGAAGTATTTTAAACCCTAGTATCTATACTTCTACCTGAGTAATGAATGTGAATACTTTTGACACCTTTGCATGTAATATAAAAATAGTTTTGTATATTATATTCTATTTCTTTAAATAGAGACCCTCTAAATCTTACACACTGCACCTTTAAATGATGTATATATCCAGGAATTACTGTAAGAAATTATTATGATGTCATTAGTTTGTTTATAAGGAAAAACTATTCCAGCATTTTAGTCAATATGAACCAAAATATGACTGCAAATATATATCTGTAGTTCCAGAACAGATGCTTTCAGTGCCCTTCCACTGACTTTTCCCTTGTTGCCCAGGGCAACCAATAGGAGGCTGGGCTTTGGGCTGTCTGTGATTTGAGCCTCACTGAGTGCAGATCTGCTTCAATTTAACACGTGCAGCTAAGGCTCATGTTGCTTCTCCAGCCGTCTCCTGGATTCTTAATATACCATCTTAACCCTAAACGCGGCGAGTGAAATCCTCCCCCACAGCATCACGTCTTTAAGCAGACGATGACTGTAAATAGGTGTGGTGGAAACCTGCTAATTAAACTCTAATGGACCTCTTACGTACTATATGATTCACATCAGGACCTCCTGTGTTGGTCCCGGAATTACAGTAGCCCTTATGAGTGCAGTCAGTGGATGGGTCAGGCAAGGATACATCACTTATGCTAATCTCAATGCTAATGAGAGCAACAATAGCACAATTTCTCCTACGTTACTCCCACAGTCAGCTCTGGCTCTCGCTGCTGCAGCATTCATCCAGTTTTCAGTTTAACAACATTTGTTCTTACTATGGAAAACGATACAATAATTGATTTAACTAAACTTGAAATTAATAGCCTTCTTTCGGTGGTCTTCTTTTCTATGATAGGATCGGGTTGTCCATGCTGATCTTAAGTAGATAACTTAAAGATATCTTAAGATGCCTTAATAGTCTGAGTATGTCAGAACTTTAGAATTATACAACACTTATCCCAGAAAACAGTGCCAGCTCTCAGTGTTGGCTTTTAGGACCCCGCCATGGAAGCTCCCAGAGATGGTCATCCAGGGCTAGGTCAATGGTTTGCTCTAGAGCCAGCATCCCAGTTCAACATCTAGCCAGTCCTCACTACTGGGTCCTTGCCAGAACCTTTACTCAGACCTAGGCTCTGTCCTTGCCAATCCCCTGACCCAGCTTCCTTCCCTATCCCTCATCCTGACCCAGGCTTTGTCCTTGCCTTTGCCCAGTCTAAGGCCTTTTCCCAATCCTGGCTCCTTCTCTGGCCTTTGCTCTGACCCCGTTCTTTCCTGGCCCTTGCCCTGACCCAGGTTCTGTCCTCGCCCTCATCCTAACCCAAGCTCCTTCCTTAGCCCTAGTCCTGACACAGACTTTGCCTTTCATCTTCGTCCTGACCCTGGGTCCATCCCTGATCCTCACCTTTTCCTTCACTAGCCATCGCCCGGTGATCTTCACTTGCCCTGACCTAGGTTCCTTCTCTTGCCCTTGCCCTGACCCAGGATCATTCCTTGGCCCTTGCCCTGTTTCTGGCTCTATCCTTGCTTTTGCCCAAACCTGTGGCTCCTTCTCTGGCCCTTGCCCTGACCCAGGCTCTGTCCTTGCTCCCATCTTGACCCAGGCTCATTCCCTGGGCCTCATCCTGATCCAGGCTTTGTCTTTGGTCTTCACTCTGACCCAAGTTCCATCCCTGATCCTTATCCTTTCCCTGTGCCCATCCCTAGTTCTCTTACTGTCCCAGGCTTCTTCCCAGGCACCCTCCCTAGCCCTTACCCTGAAGCCAACTGTGTCCCCCGTGCAATTAAAACAACAGCAATATGAATTCATTCATATTCTCATGAATATATGAATTAATAGCAAAAAACACAGGTTTATTTGCTAAGACATGAGTCTTTATTTTCCAAACTTGAGTCGGTGAGGCTTTAAGAAGACTGAATGGACCTGTGTGGTTGTTTGCAACACGTTCATTTCTGCCAGCAGACTCAAGAGGCAGCAGTGAAGAAAGATAAGTTTGATCTTGGGTATGATTCAAGAATGTGAAGGATACAATTATTTGACGTAGGTCACCTCAGTATGTCTTGCCGGATCAGGAGGGTAGGCACAGAGCCCATCCCCATCGACAACTATGCAGGGCCAAACCAATAGTGGTGGGGAGAAAGAAGTAGAAACCTAAAAGCAGCTAGAGGGATCGACAAGTAGAGTAATTGTAATGACTGGTGTAGGCCAGCGATTGGTTGGGGGTAATAACGTTAGTAACATAGCATTAGAGTCTTCCTGACAGAACTTTCTCTAAAGCTTCCATTTCCCTGACACAAGCTTGGCACCTGAATCACTGGCTTATGCCACCTCTCATGGCTCTTGTTAGTGCCTGGGGCTCTGGAGCTGCCCCCATGCTGCCTTGCATGGTTCTTGTCAGTGTCTGCCACATGCCATCATTAGCACATTTAGTACATTGAGCGGGAAAGGTTAATTTGTCACATAAACAATTATCCTGCTATGTAACAGCAGATACTTTTTTTTAGATGTGCTGAGAAAGTCCTTGTTTCTCAGCACATCAGAACTCTGTGTAACACATTTTATACTAAAATCAGTCTGTCTAAGCGTAAAAGCCCCCCAAGAGGAATTAACCATTTACCAAAACCCATTTTCCAGCGCAGGGTGTCTTTAAAGTGTAGACGCCAGCATCTACAGCACTAGGGGGCCTGCCTAGCTGAATAAATGAATAATAGCTGGAGGATCTGCATGAGATAACAGAGCGAAGACATTATGAGAGTGGGACTCTGACTAAAGAGATGAGTGTTTTTCAGGCAGGAAAATTCCTGATTTAAAATCATTTTGGTTCACGCTTAGCGTGGTGTACCGCAGTGCCAACAGTGACGTGATCGCTGCGCTCTCCTGGGGGAGCCAATACGTCGATGCTGACAGGAAGCCGCTGGTGATTCAGAGGAAAGAAAACAGTGTCTGAGTGTACCTGATGTTCCGGGTTATTGCTGTTATTGCTTGGGAGGACATCGGGGTGGGTGAGCGAGAGTGTGTTTTGACAGGGACATCTAGGTCTTCCCCGTGTGTTCTCTCACAGGTAGTTTCGTGTGACACAGGTGAATTCTGCAGGCTCACCGCTGTTCGATTAACATCAAGCCCCTCCACAGTGTGTTCTCTATGAGTCACTGCTCAGTCCGACGGCCTTGGGCCCTTACACACATACAGAGATTTTCCCTTTAAACCAAAGCGTTTCCGGTAGTTTCCACTGAAAAGAGGCGATCAAGGGCATTTCCTGCTGTGTCTTTATTTCTCTCTCTCTCTCTCTGTCTCTCTCTCTCTCTCTCTCTCTCTCTCTCTCTTTCTCTCATACAGGGAAACTATTTGAAAGGAATATTCATCCAATACATTTTTGCGATGTATTAAAATGTTGTGTAATGTGGTTTCGTGCCTGGAATGTATTTTGTAATAAAACAAAGTATTTGAAAAGTATTTGTAATCAATATTTTAGAATAATAACTCAAATTTATGAAGTGACATATTATTGTTTTCTAAAGTATTTCATTTTTTTATGCTTTCTAAATAACCTGGGTCAATCATCTACATTTAGATTTATGGAATTTGGTACATGGTCTTATCCAAACCTGTACACAGGTAGGTGAAGGTAGTGTTACAGTTTACCTGTATACAGGTAGGTGAAGGTAGTGTTACAGTTTACCTGTACACAGGTAGGTGAAGGTAGTGTTACAGTTTACCTGTACACAGGTAGGTGAATGTAGTGTTACAGTTTACCTGTACACAGGTAGGTGAAGGTAGTGTTACAGTTTACCTGTACACAGGTAGGTGAATGTAGTGTTACAGTTTACCTGTACACAGGTAGGTGAAGGTAGTATTACAGTTTACCTGTACACAGGTAGGTGAAGGTAGTGTTACAGTTTACCTGTACACAGGAAGGTGAAGGTAGTGTTACAGTTTACCTGTACACAGGTAGGTGAAGGTAGTGTTACAGTTTACCTGTACACAGGTAGGTGAAGGTAGTGTTACAGTTTACCTGTACACAGGTAGGTGAAGGTAGTGTTACAGTTTACCTGTACACAGGTAGGTGAAGGTAGTGTTACAGTTTACCTGTACACAGGAAGGTGAAGGTAATGTTACAGTTTACCTGTACACAGGTAGGTGAAGGTAGTGTTACAGTTTACCTGTACACAGGTAGGTGAAGGTAGTGTTACAGTTTACCTGTACACAGGTAGGTGAAGGTAATGTTACAGTTTACCTGTACACAGGTAGGTGAAGGTAGTGTTACAGTTTACCTGTACACAGGTAGGTGAAGGTAGTGTTACAGTTTACCTGTACACAGGTAGGTGAAAGTAGTGTTACAGTTTACCTGTACACAGGTAGGTGAAGGTAGTGTTACAGTTTACCTGTACACAGGTAGGTGAAGGTAGTGTTACAGTTTACCTGTACACAGGTATGTGAAGGTAGTGTTACAGTTTACCTGTACACAGGTAGGTGAAGGTAGTGTTACAGTTTATCTGTACACAGGTAGGTGAAGGTGGTGTTACAGTTTACCTGTACACAGGTGGGTGAAGGTAGTGTTACAGTTTACATGTATACAGGTAGGTGAAGGTAGTGTTACAGTTTACCTGTACACAGGTAGGTGAAGGTAGTGTTACAGTTTACCTGTACACAGGTGGGAACAGTAGATATGTACTATTTGTCTGCATAAACAGGATTCAACTCATTAGTGTGAAGGTTCCCCGGATCTGTATCTTTCTCTACACTTTCTTTACACACATAAGATTCCGCAGCTTGCTGTGCCTTTCACTCAGCTGTAGTGAGAACTGCACGTTGGCCCGGTCTTAGAAACATTTCCAAAAAAAAAGCACACTTTATTTGACCTTGTAAGAAAACATGAAATACTTGAAATACAGTGGACAGAGAAAAAAGGGATAGACAGACTGTGTCTGTGTGTCACTCAGTGAGTGTAAGTACAGTTTAATTAACCCACATCCAGCCTAATCCCCACTAACAGAGCTGGAATAACAGCTGAGCTGAGCTGAGCTCATATACAAAACGCCCTCTCCTTGCTCTCTGAACAAACAGCTCTATCCAACATTGATTACTGATCATGACTGTTACTGATAGCAGGGCTCCAGGCTAATGGCCCCCTCAGGGTTTAGACAGTCAATCCCTGACCACTGTGTACACAGTGGCAGCCACAGCCTCTTTTTGTCGTCTCGTTTGTCTCACTTTGTTTCTTCCTGCTCATATGGAATCAGTGATCCATATTTATGAATCAATACTTCTCAACACTGATCTGGGGTGAGTTCAGGCCCTTTACACAGTGTGTGGGATTACATGTCAGTGTCAATATCAAATAAATTTATAACTATTAAAAACAACAGCTGCTGGTCAAAGTGCTGAACAATCAGTGTAAATAGGCTCATGAGGCCTTTTCTTCTGATTGCAGAAAAATGTATATGATGCTTCTACACTCTCAACCCAATTTATCAATTTATAGCATAAATTGAATTATTTGGAGAGCTGGGGCGTCCCTGTCCGTATACCATAAAATAT
The DNA here is from genome assembly GCA_021613375.1 of Megaleporinus macrocephalus. Taxonomy (NCBI): domain Eukaryota; kingdom Metazoa; phylum Chordata; class Actinopteri; order Characiformes; family Anostomidae; genus Megaleporinus; species Megaleporinus macrocephalus. The sequence goes on along the minus strand of CM038702.1, from coordinate 59,694,019 downwards.
CATAAAAATTTGTTCCCTATTACATCCCCCAGTACATCTCCCCAACCACCCCACCCATGCTACAGAGACATTCAACGTTATAGTTATATATATATATATCAGGGGTGTAAGAAATATCGAATATCAGATTATTATGTTTATTGATACTGTATCGATTCTCAAAAGCACAGTATCGATACACAGGTTCCTGACAGACAGTGAATCAATGTGTGTTAAGTTTAAACCTTTGACCACTAGATGGTAGTGTTGTAATCCTTTTACAGCTCCACTCCAACATTAACAAGTGGCACAAGGGCGCAATGCTATTGTAAACATTAACAAACCTGTTCATATAGTGGTGTGTTTTAATAGTAGGTTTTGAAAAATCGCAGTATATCACTTTGCTAGCAGTATCACCGTATATTGTGATATATTGAATCATGACCACTGATACGTATTGTATCTTCAGGTTCCTGCAGGTACACAGCCCTGATAAATATATATATATATATATATATATATATATATATATATAGAGAGAGAGAGAGAGAGAGAGAAAGAGAGAGAGAGAGAGAGTGGAACTGGGATACATCCGGGATACATCCAAATGCAAAATATTGTTAACAAGTGTCAAGTTCACAGACACCTACCCAAAAGACAGATAAACATTATATTTGGGAAAATATATATATTCCTAGTGTTCCAGTGACACTGTTATATTACCAGGGATACAGTATCAGTCAAATGTTTAGGCACACCCACTCAGATTTTTCTTATTTTATTTTATCACAAAAATGTTTCAACAACAAAGATTTTAAATTTACATAAAACTGGCAATGCATATTTTTTATAAGACCTATAAAACCCTACAAGACTGTTCTTTAGAACAAGATCTCAGCACATATAGTATCTTCTTCAGACCTATTAGAACAGCAGCTCATGTGGCTCCTCATGAAGCTGCTGGCCAGAATATACTCAAAGTATGTAAACCTGCATTAAAGCAATGATTTGATTATATATATATATATATATATATATATATATATATATATATATATATATATATATATATATATATATATATATATATATATATATATATATATATATGACTGATCAGCCAAATGTATCAGTTTTATGGTATATGTTTAGGTATATGTTAACATCATATAGCAGGTTCCAGTAAAGTGTCCAGTAAAGACTCTACACTGGATCACTAGAGTACATGAGTGTCTGTCTGAAGGAGCTGAAGTGAAGCAGATTGAACTGAGCTGGCTCCCTCTAGAGGAAGATGGTATGCATGCTCCAAGCTGGAGATCAGGAAAGCAACAAGCTAAAGTTTCGCCTCTATCACAGCACGGAGGCACGTTCACTCCCTGGCAGGCTCTGTTCTGTTCCGACAGACTTCACGCTGAGAGCAGATCTGCACTCGAGATGTTTGTGTGTCCTGCTAGAGGGAGAGAGAAAGAGGGGGGTACAGACTTCACCATTCAGCGACTGCCAGATATTCTATTAATACTGTCTACAGATATTTACAGATTATGACATAAACAAGCCGAACAGTCCCGGAAGTTTCAGAACACCTGCGTCTCAGTAACTCCTGTATACTTCTCCATCACTTACTAATCCAAAGTTAATTGACGACTGATCCAGATGCTGCTGGTCTGTGTGTTTGTGTTTCAGTCAGGATGTAATTAAAATAAGTTCCGCTGGATAAGCACTCTTTTCTCCTTCAGCTTTCATACACTTTTCTTCTAAAGGACCTCTGGACAATGTCTGACCTGAACAGTAAGACTCTCGTCAGGTGTTTCAGAGATGCAGGGAGGTGGCATTGTGTAGAGCAGCACTGCATTGTGCAGAACGAGTGTGTTTTCATGAACTGCACGGAGTACAGGGCAGCCGGAAGGGGTGAGAGGTCACAGAAAGGGAAAGTGGAGCAGACTGAAAGACTGAATGGTGATTCTGTATTGTTATTGCTGTTAGCATTAAGCACTCCTTCACTGTTCTAACAACAGTTCAACATTCCAGTTCAGACTAATGAGGCCTTTCCAGTCTGGAGAGAGAGAGAGAGAGAGAGAGAGAGAGAGAGAGAGAGAGAGAGAGAGAGAGAGAGAGAGAGAGAGAGAGAGAGAGAGAGAGAGAGAGAGAGAGAGAGAGAGAGAGAGAGAGAGAGAGAGAGAGAGAGAGAGAGACTGTGAAATAGTAGGGCCAGAAGAGAGAAAGCTAAAGCGATGGAGAGAGAGTGATAGAGCTGTAATGAGAGAGAACAGCATTAAAGATGAGGTAATAATGAGGGAGAGTAAGCGAGAGAGAGAGTAAAAGAGAGAGAGAGTGGGGAAAAAGAATGAAAGGAATAAGAGAGAGTGAGAGAGAGCAAGAGAGAAAGGGTAAATGAGAGAGTAAATAATGGGTAAATAGAGTGAAAAGGAAGGAATGAGAAGGTTGAGAGAGATAGTGAGGGAGAGAGTAAAGGAAAGTGAAAGAGAGAGAGAGAGAGAGAGAGAGAGAGAGAGACCGTAAAAGAGTGACAGGAAGAGTGAAAGAGATGTAATAAAATAGAGAGAACAGCATTAGAGATGGAATAATGAGGGAGAGTAAGCGAGAGACAGTAAAAGAGAGCGAGGGAAAGAGTGTGAAGAGAGAGTGAAAGAAAAGGAATAAGAGGGAAAGAGAGAGAGAAAAAGAATTAAAAGAATAAGAGAGAGTGAGAGAGAGCAAGAGAGAAAGGGGAAAGAAGATAAAAGAGAGTAAAAAAGGAAGGAATGAGAAAGGTTGAGAGAGATAGTGATGGAGAGAGCAAGAGAGAGTGAAAGAGAAAAATTGAGAGAGAGAGAGAATGTAAAAGAGTAGGGCCAAAAGAGAGAGAGCTGAAGCGATAGAGAGAGAGAGTGTGTGACAGTATCAGAGAGAAAAAGAAAAGAACAGGGTGATATAGAGACAGAGAGAGTGAAATAGATGTAATGAAAGTGAGTGAACAGTACAGGAGATGGAGGGAAATAAACACTTGAGGGAGAGACAGTAAAAGAGAGAGATTGGGGAAAAAGAGTGTGAGGAGAGAGTGAAAGAAAAGGAATAAGAGGGAATAAGAAAGAGTGAAAGAGAGAAAGGGTATAGGAGAGAGTAAGAGAGAGTAAAAGAGAGAGAGAGAGACTAGAACAGTACTGGACTCTGCTGAATGCAGTCTGTCCTTGCTAACAGGAACTCCTTATATGGGCACTGAGCCACAGAGTGGTGAACTTCCGGAGGAGATCGCGGGAAAAATCTCTAAAGGGAGGGGCTAAAAAAATGAAGAATAGAGGAATGAAAGAAAGAAAAAAAAGAAGAAAAAAAGAGTTGCCTTGAGAGGTCTGGCCACTCAATACTTGACTCTAATTGCTGCAGTAAGCCTGTGCTTAAGCGATTGCAGTGGGTGTTAATTTTCCCTCATATTTCCCCTCAGCCGTCCTTTCCGCAGACCCCACTGACGTCAGAGCGCCGGAGAACGAGAATGAAATAAAAAGACAGAGTCCATCACACACTGAGAGCAGCTCATGCACACACACACACACACACACACACACACACACACACACACACACACACACACATACACAGCAATAAACGCACACACAGGGTTTTGCAAAGGATGCACACAAACATGCACACCCACTCACACACATTTGCATGCAAACACACATGCACATGCACACACTCGCATGCATGCACACACACACACGCACACTCAGAGTGAGGGGGCTGTTCGTGGTTATCAAGGACGCTGTCTGTGTGAATGACAGCACATTATCAGAACGAGAGACACAGACGTCATCAGAGGGAGAGAGGGAGGGAGGGAGAGGGAGGTAATGGTGGAGAATAAGTGAATGAAAGGGAGCAAGACAGAGGTAGAAAAAAGGAAAAGAAGCTAAGCTGAAATAAACAATAGGCAAGAGCAAGAGAGAGATATGTAGAGAGAGAAGGCGCAAAAGAGAGAGAGAGAGAGAGAGAGAGAGAGAGAGTAATTGAATGAACTGGTGGAACGCTGAGAAAACAAGAACATAAGACAGCAGAAAGAAGACAGAGAGAGAGAGAGAATAAGTGAATGAAAGGGTGTGGAAATGAGGCAGAAAAATAAAAAAGGAGCGGGACAGAAAGGTAACGATGGAGAAATAGAATCGAAGGGAGTGAGGCAGGAAAAAAGAAAGCAAAAGAGGCAGAAAGATAACATAGTACAGAAAAAGGAAGAGAGAAAAAGAGAGAGTAGTAGAGAGTGAGCAGGAGAGAGAGAGAGAGTGGGACAGTGGTGGAGAATAAGTGAATGGCAGGGAGGGAGAGTGAGGTAGAAAAAAGAAAAACAAGCAGAAAGAAACAGAGAGAGAGAGAGAGAGAGAGAGAGAGAGAGAAAGAGAGAGAGATATTGGTGCATAATAGGTGAATTAACAGCAGCGAGACTGCTAGAACATGAACTGGGCAGAAACATGATGATGATATGAGTGAATATGAGGAAGAGCATGCAAAACGTGTAAATATGGATAAATAAAACAATAGAGTGAGAGAAGGTGAGAGCGAGAGAGAGAGAATGATAGAGAAAGACAGATATAATGTCCTATCAGGTTTATAATGGACAGAGTATGAGGGTAATGAGGGTCAAAGCAAAGAACCTTTCTAACAAAGTTAAAGTCAGTATGTGTGAGTGGTCTCATCAGCACTTGGGGGGAGTAGTTTGACGTCAGTATTTGATCATACACACCTGTCCAGACATTCCACTCAGCCTGTCGCCATGGGGATCGATAGCATTGCCACCACTGATCAGTCTGCTCTGATTCCGGTCAGTGTGTATGTGTGTGTTGCAGGGATTTGCGGGTGACTCAGGAACATACCAGGTGGCGACTTTGGGCTGAATTTCCTGGATGAGGATAAAAGATGACCAACATCTCACAGTGTGCGCAGCAAAATCCTCACCCCACTGTGAACGCTACCGTGGTCAGTCCAGCTGGACTGAAATGAAGACGGCGGGTGGTAATTCAGCGGCGTGATCAACCAGCGGCGGTGCTCCTCTGTCGGTCAATCTGCAGGTCCCTCTCTCTGCCTTTCTCTGGTTTACCTTTCCTAATGTCACATGCAACAAGTTGTAGTGGAGCCGAAATTAGATTTCAGGGGACACTGGACCAGTTCATGCCATGTATGTGTCCTCACCCATGTATGTGTCCTCGCCCATGCATGTGTAACCACTCCACCACTCCACCGCTTCCATGCCAAGTTTGAAGAAGTTCAAACCGAGGATGCACACATTCTGTAAAGGCACGAGCTCATGCTCCCCCTGACCGGGAGCGGCCTCCTTCTTCTCAGTTGTCGACCTTAGAGTTGGCTGGTCACCGCTTCCCTGTTGGCAGATGCAGAGCATGTAACGCCAACACCGATGAGTCATGGTCAGTGAGGGCAGACAGCTGTTTCCCATCGATGCTGCCCATCAACCCCAAGTCTTCCTGGCTGGCTTTAGTTTTTTCCTGCCAGCTCAGGGTCAGGTCATTGACTGGTGCAGTGTCTCCTTTTTCCACAGTGCTAGCACATCAGTCACTCACCCACCACTCGCTTAGGGACTGCTCAGGTATTTCAGCTGCCCCCCAGGAGGAGGATACACTGAGGAGCCACCATGCCAAGGACATGGTTTTGAGAGAGGACTAGCAGCGCTCCTACTGAGGAGTGTGCACCCTCTGACTCTAGTGCTGGCCGATGAGCCGAAGCCGCTCAACGTTGTACAAGTGAATCCAGAATTAAACGTACAGAGTGAGCTAACAACTCTAAATTAAAGTGTCCAGGATCTTGTTAAAGATGTGGGAGCTGAAGTTGGTCTCCTGTTTGCTTGTTTCAGAACTTTTTCAGTTCCACCAGTTTCAAATGGCGCCTCTACAAGTTGCAACATTGAAGGTGGAACTCAAGATTAAGAAGCTGGTGACTAGCAAGCAGCCTCAGCCTCACTGAAAGATCAACATCAACCATGCTTGTTGTCTGCTAGGTTCCTTGGGATGAGTAAGAAAAGCGGCAACAGAGTATGAAGCAATTACTTCAAACAGGCCGCTGTGCTCCAAATAAATATTATAGAGTCAAGATTGTTATGTAACAAGATTTAGGAATCGGCTCATTTTACTGTCCCTCTTTTATAGATGCAGGATGTGTATTTGAAGAAGGAACAACAGAGATAGATAGACAGATAGATAGATAGATAGATAGATAGATAGATTTCTGCCAAGAAGACTCCAATGCTAAGTCATTCTTTTATTATTCCAACCAATCGCAGGCTGCCACCTGTCTTTAAAAGGATTCAATTTACGCTTCCTCTTTGCTCTACCCTCCTCCCCACCACCACCACCAGTTGGGTCCCAGTCCTGCTGTCCTAGGAGGCAGTCCATATCCAGCATGATCTGTGAGGGTCTGCATGCTTAAAAACCTGGGCCTAGGACTGGGTTTATGCCAAAGACTGTTTATGTTCTACAATAACTAACCTTCCAATCGTACACCTTATTGAAGATTAAACCTTGTTTTTCATTCCTCTACTATTTGAGACTTTTTGGCAGAACTAAAGTACCAAGTGGTTGAGATTAAGTGACCTGTTGTTCATATATACATGTGTATACATACATTAGCATGTACATGTGGATGCATACTCCATCCATATGTGTGGAGGAGTAAAATCAATGAAGTGTAACTGGATTAATCTGTCAATGTTGCGTCCTCGAAGGGAAGAGTTAAAAAGCCTGGATGTAAAGTAGTTTGTCCAAAGTCCTCCTCTCTGCCCCTGTTACCAGGCATTCCAGCTTCACTCCAACAACTGACCCAGCCCATCTGAGCAGCTTGTCCAGTCGTGTTGCATCTCTTCTCCTCAGGTCACCACCTAAGCACACCCCAGCATGAAAGAGAATGCTGGCCACAATAGAGTGGTAGAACATCTGCAGGAGCTTCCTACAGCTGTTAAAGACCCACAGCCTCCTCAAGTAATAAAGTCGGCTCTGACCCTTCCAGGCTTATCATCCAGCTGCAGTCCAAGGTACTTGTATGCCCTGATCATCTCCACATCAACCCCGTCAATGGCCCAGACCTGCGGAAGTCCACCACCATCTCCTTGGTCTTAGACATATTCGGCTGCAGTTGGTTCAGTTGGCACCATACAAAGAAATCATCCGCCAGTCTCCTGTACTCCTCCTCCTGTCCACCCTTGACACATCCAACGTGAATACAGTTTTCTATTCTATGGCGTCTGTTTTTTCGGGGTACAAAAGTGATTAAGAACCAGTATTTGATTTGAGCCTTGATATAAAGTGGTTAACTTGAACGCTGGTTTAAGCCATGGTCCCGTTCACCCTGCTGGGCTGTTGTATTGTCTGGATCGATTGTTAGTCTAGACTTCTGTTTACAAACCAATTAACCTGGCCTGGACTGTGCTAACAAGCGTGTGTGTATGTGTCCCAGGGTTGTGTAACACACGTCAGCGCGGTGGGTTCAATCCCTGTGGCCACCCTGAGCTGCACCGAGTCCACTGTGACCAGATCAAATCTAACAATTACCAGCAGCGGCAGCAGCAAACAGCACTGCAAAAACAACAACGGGGCTGAAAAAAAGAAAAAAAGGAGTACTGGAGGGAGAGAGAGAGGGAGAGAGAGAGTGAGACAGAGGTGTAAAATACATAATCCCCCCATTAAGCAAATTGACAAACAGGCTGACACGTTTCATTTGCCGTGGTTTTTGTCTTGTTTTGTTTTTCGCTTCGCGCTCAGCAAAGTTGTTTATCTCTGGAAACACCCCTTGACAAAACTCATGCACATCTAATAGCATATTTGTACAGAAAGAACAGCTTTTAAAACTTTCTCTAGACAAGAAATGGCCACCAGAGACTAATAAGCAACAGGTATTAGGCCAGCTTCCAGGGTTATGGGTCATGAAGGCGTCTTTTGGGCCTTTGGGTAATGTACACTACCCGTTTAGTACACTACCAGTCATACGTTTTAGATCACTACCAGTCAAACGTTTTAGTACACTACCAGTCATACGTTTTAGATCACTACCAGTCAAATGTTTTAGATCACTACCAGTCAAATGTTTTAGATCACTACCAGTCAAATGTTTTAGTACACTACCAGTCAAACGTTTTAGATACACTACCAGCCAAACGTTTTAGATACACTACCAGTCAAACGTTTTAGATACACTACCAGCCAAACGTTTTAGATACACTACCAGTCATACGTTTTAGATCACTACCAGTCAAATGTTTTAGTACACTACCAGTCAAACGTTTTAGTACACTACCAGCCAAACGTTTTAGTACACTACCAGTCAAACGTTTTAGTACACTACCAGTCAAACGTTTTAGATACACTACCAGCCAAACGTTTTAGTACACTACCAGTCAAACGTTTTAGTACACTACCAGCCAAACGTTTTAGTACACTACCAGTCAAACGTTTTAGTACACTACCAGTCAAACGTTTTAGATCACTACCAGCCAAACGTTTTAGATACACTACCAGCCAAACGTTTTAGTACACTACCAGTCAAACGTTTTAGATACACTACCAGTCAAATGTTTTAGATCACTACCAGTCAAATGTTTTAGTACACTACCAGTCAAATGTTTTAGTACACTACCAGTCAAACGTTTTAGATACACTACCAGTCAAACGTTTTAGATACACTACCAGTCAAATGTTTTAGATCACTACCAGTCAAACGTTTTAGTACACTACCAGTCAAATGTTTTAGTACACTACCAGTCAAACGTTTTAGATACACTACCAGCCAAACGTTTTAGTACACTACCAGTCAAACGTTTTAGATACACTACCAGTCAAATGTTTTAGATCACTACCAGTCAAATGTTTTAGATCACTACCAGTCAAATGTTTTAGTACACTACCAGTCAAACGTTTTAGATACACTACCAGCCAAACGTTTTAGTACACTACCAGTCAAACGTTTTAGTACACTACCAGTCAAACGTTTTAGATCACTACCAGCCAAACGTTTTAGTACACTACCAGTCAAACGTTTTAGATCACTACCAGTCAAACGTTTTAGTACACTACCAGTCAAACGTTTTAGATACACTACCAGTCAAACGTTATAGATACACTACCAGCCAAATGTTTTAGTACACTACCAGCCAAACGTTTTAGTACACTACCAGACAAACGTTTTAGTACACTACCAGCCAAACGTTTTAGATACACTACCAGTCAAATGTTTTAGTACACTACCAGTCAAACGTTTTAGATACACTACCAGTCAAATGTTTTAGTACACTACCAGTCAAACGTTTTAGATACACTACCAGCCAAACGTTTTAGTACACTACCAGTCAAACGTTTTAGATACACTACCAGTCAAATGTTTTAGTACTCTACCAGCCAAACGTTTTAGATACACTACCAGCCAAACGTTTTAGTACACTACCAGTCAAACGTTTTAGTACACTACCAGCCAAACGTTTTAGTACACTACCAGCCAAACGTTTTAGTACACTACCAGTCAAACGTTTTAGATCACTACCAGTCAAACGTTTTAGTACACTACCAGCCAAACGTTTTAGTACACTACCAGTCAAACGTTTTAGATACACTACCAGCCAAACGTTTTAGTACACTACCAGCCAAACGTGTTAGATCACTACCAGCCAAACGTTTTAGTACACTACCAGTCAAACGTTTTATTACACTACCAGCCAAACGTGTTAGATCACTACCAGCCAAATGTTTTAGGACACTACCAGTCAAACGTTTTATTACACTACCAGCCAAACGTGTTAGATCACTACCAGCCAAACGTTTTAGTACACTACCAGTCAAACGTTTTATTACACTACCAGCCAAACGTGTTAGATCACTACTAGCCAGACGTTTCAGACCTCTTCAGTAGTTTAGTTTCTGAAGATACATATGCAGGTTTTGCTATGTACTGTACGTGTGGTCAATTACACTCCACCCACATCACCATGGTGCACTGTAGAAGGTGTAAACAGGGTCTGATAGTGTATTAGTCAGCAGGAATGAAAGTTAATAAAACCAGCATATGAGTCATGAGTAAAACCAGTATATGTTGTGTTTTGGAAGCTGTTATGTTGGTCAGCAGCCTTGGAATGTTTGGGTTTTTTCTTAGCAAGTAAGACGTCAGGACTTTGACGTCATCACTGTTTACCCTTCACTTACCTGAACATCAGAGATGCTGGATAGCTGTGTTGCACTGATACGACTGACACTGTGTGCATGGGTACTTTCTAAGGTTGCTTTTACAGTCAGACATCAACTGACATCAAACATACACCAACTCAGATAACAGCTCCAACTGTATGACCTGAGGGCGATTCTGAGTGTGCTCACTGCATATTAATCAAAGGCCAACAAGGTACTCAAACGAGAGAGAGAGAGAGAGAGATAGATAGAGAGGGGAGAAAACTTAGTGACTCACTGCTGTAAACCACTATGGAGAATCCTCCACTCCCTGAATAGCAATTATAGAGAAAGATGGGGCATCAGCAACATGGTTCTAGATACCAATTAAGTGTATATGTCTTTATTAAAGTGCAGGAAAGAGAGAGAGAGTGTAAATGGAGGAAAGGGATGGACTAATGATTAAGTGAGTCAATTGTGTGGGTGTAATATTTGCAGGAGGTCTTCCAGGAATATGGTCAAGTCAAGTCAGTGTACAGCTCCTTCTGTTTTTGGTTCAGACATTTATAGACCAGTAACAGAGCCTATAACAAAATCTATTGTGTAGCATACTGGTATCCAGTGTCAGTGAAATGGCCAGCTAGTCTCTCATTGCTACGTATAAATAAAATCTCTGTTTTATCTTTTTTCAACTTGACCCATCTAATTAGTGATGTGCTCAAGGCACTTACACAATGAGTAAAGGGAACCAGTACTGTTTGGGCACTGAGCCAAAGTAGTCTTGGATATACACTACCGCTCAAAAGTTTAGGATCACAGTGAAATGTTCTTGTTTTCAATGGAGTATCTTCTTCCTTAACACAACAATGGACTGACGGGTCTCTAAAGAAAGTTGTTTCTTTCTGGTCATTTTGAGTCGGTCAGCAAGCCATCAACTGCTGATGCTTCAGATACTAAACTAACTTAGAATGTTGTTCTCCCTTTTATACTCACTTATTAGTAGAATGTTTTTCAGCTGTGCATCACAATTGAGCAAGAGTGTCCTAACAACCAATTAACCCAATAACATCCTTAACTTGGATTGGCGGCCGTACCAGGAGATTTAGTCAGAGGACTGAGAATTGCTGATAATAGGACTATATGTAAAATAAGCCTCTATACAAAAATAGACTTTAATACAAACATTTTTATTCTTTAAAAATCATCTGATACACTTACATTAATTATGAAATGCACAATATTGTTTGTGAATTGCATGAAATGAAATTCTAAATTGATTTTAACTTTTGAGCGGTAGTGTAGCTGTGGTGAGATATCCCATATGTAGGATTTTGCCACGAGGAAGCATATATAAATTAAGTAGGAGTGACCCAAGAATTGAACCCTGGGGGACACCACAGTTCACTGGCACGGTTCCTATTTCGACAAAGCAGTTTCTAGCTAAACCATTTTACAAGCGTTTGTAAGAATCCAACCCAGTTATCTAGTCTATCTATGATAATTTTATCTCAGATATCAAGCAGTAGTACAACAGAGAGTCCGTATTTAAACGAATATCATTGATAACCTTAATTAGAGCAGTCTCAGTGCTGGGACTAGGCCTGACTGGAATTTGTCTAGACAGCTATTTATGGACATAAAGGCTTTGAGCTGCTTGAAGACAATTTTCTCAATGATTTTTTCCCCCAATAAAAGCCTGTAATTACATAATAGAGTTGTATCTAGATGTTTCTTTTTAGAGAGAACCTGCAGTTCTAATGTGTTTGGAAATCGCTCGATGGGAATGAGGTATTTACTATTTGAAGTATGTTGTAATGTGTTGAGACTGCAAGTGGATTGTTTAAGATGACTCACTGTATTATTGATGGCAATTCCTTCTTTAACAGCACTAAACAGGGACCATGATATTCTTTAGTGGTGATGGAGCAAACGCACGCTCATTGGTGGATACAAGTGTCCTAAAATGAGAAGCGAGCAAACACCAGACAATACAATAATAGACAAATCCGACATGGGCTAGGCTAAACAAGAGGAAAACGATAAACAGAAAAACAAGTGATAAAGAGAAGATCAAAACACAGAGGAAGCTCAGTATACAATATCTAGGCCAACTGGCAATACTTCACAATGAGACAAATATATACACATCTACATAATGAAGCACAGGCGCCATGATTTAGTACTCCAAGGAGGAACTTCTGTGATTGGCTAAAGATGGACACAGGATGGCGTCTTGTTGGTGAGGGGTATCATTGGAATTGGAGTTCGGAATATGAAGCCCAGACATGGGACAAAAAATCTATTTATTTATTACATTTCTCAGTTTAAACTATATCAGGGCTCATATATCTGGGTGACTTTGTTAGTTTGTCAACTACAGCAAAAGTATAGTACAGTAAAAGTAAAAGTAAGAGTATTTTGCTGTTGTTAATGTTATTATTAAAAATACTGGAGATGAAAAACTGTCTGGCTTTGCATATTATTATATTACAATCTCGCAGCCTATGTATATTATAATCAAGCCTGGCCTTTCCATATTCTCTTCTATGGAGCTGAACTGTAGTAGCATTCCTCCACGGAAAGCTCTCTGTTCAGATAGTATGGTTTGAACTCGAACTGGGGCAATCTTTTCAATAACACTAACAATGTCTGAGCTGAAGCTATTCAGTAGAGCAGTAACCTCACAGACCAATCACGCGTGTAGTAAAATCACCAAACACGCTCCTGAGCCAATCAGATCAGGAGTGTGGCGCGCACACAGGCGAGAAGCAGCAGTCGGAGAATAAAGCGAGTCAGACGGTGTACTGTAAAAAAAGAAAAGTCGACAGTGAAAAACCAGGAATCAACCAGGAATGGAGCGAGACAGGGATGTTTATACTTCCAACAGGCAGCTCCAAACCAACATCTCATATGATCTGAGACTGTGGAGCTAATTAAAAGGAGCCAAGTATCTCATATCCATCTATCCATCCATTATCTTCCACTTTGTCCCGCTAGTTGGGGTCATGGGGGGCTGGAGCCAATCCCAGCATCATCAGGCTAAGGTGGGGTACACCATGGACAGGTTGCCAGTTTATCGTATGGCCAACACACAACCACTCACACCTACAGTCAGTTTAGAGTGAAGATCAATCTAACATGCATGTGTTTGGACTGTGGAAGGAAACCGGAGTTCCCGGAGGAAACCCACTCAAGCACGGGGAGAACATACACACTCCACACAGAACGTCCGGATATCTCATATGTGTGTGAGAATGGTCCTAACACAATTTCAGCCCAGGTGTATAAAGTCCTGGTACAACAACCAAGACAACTAAACAAGAGAAAGTGTGGAGGAATACAAGAGAGAGATAAACTGTACTGATGTGAAACTCAGTTAACAAGACGAAACATTTTATTTCCCTTTTTTATTAAAAATAAACACTATATGATGCACTTTTTTGAAAATCATTTTAAATGTAGACTTTGTTTTTACTGAAAGTGATGAAAAAAACATTTATTAAGTTTAGCATTTCAGTTCAGCATTTAAACAGTAAATATACTGAAATATACTGAACGGGATGTGTGATGTGTTGGTGTTTCAGTAGATGATGGTATAAGATGCTGATACTAGGCCACTTCAGTAAACAGGATATGACATTAAATCATAACACAGTTTAGAAATGATGACGGTCCGGACCTTGGCCTGAAGAAATTTCTTCTAGGTGGACCTCACTGAATTCTAGTTAAATATCCTTGCAGTAGAGTATCAACAAAATCGGATGGTTTGTATGGTTTGCTCTTAAAAGATGTAGCTGTGCTGTCATTTATAAAGCTGTTCTTAAAGCTGCAGTGTCTGGGCTTGATGTCTATTTCAAAGAATATACAGTAACGTTCTGATAAACATCTATAACCGTGGCTGATATGTTAAGAACCTTCGAGATGACCACATCCGGAGTGTCACTGAAACAGTGTGTGCTTCCATTCATGTGGTAGGAGAGTCCAAAACAGTCAAAAAATGCCTTTAAGTCATAAATGTCTTTGAGATTATCAATACACGTGTCAGAATCACCAGCAATAAGAAAACAATCAAACCTAATAGAAATAAAAGATAACATGTTCAACAATTAAATTGTACAATTACTAGTAATATTCTGGGGGCCCTTTAAAAACTGCTCAGAGATGTGAGACATTTAAAAAGTTAACTTTTGGTGGAGCCGAACCAATTAATGCGTTTCACCACTACGTGTTTTCTGTCTGAAGCAGAAAGTCAAGTCTACAGGCTGTAATAAAGTCAGTAATTAGATGAGACCTGTTTGTAGGAGATTGAATCTTCAGTAGATGTAAGTTAATAACTTGAGCACTTTCCTCCAAACGCTGTGAATTAACATCTTACACACTGCAGGCTGAAAACATTCCCACCGTCTGACCTGTACGCCCTGCTTTCTCTCTTTCTGTCACATGCTGAAATACCAGTACTCCTCATTCACAATGTTCTCCTCATTTACAATGTTCTAGAATGTTCCCCCCATTCACAATATCCCAAAATGTTTCCCCATTTTCACATTACAAAATAGACTCTTCATTCACACTGCTCTAGAATGTTCTCTCATTTTCACACCTTTCCAGAATATTCTCCTCATTCACACTGCTCTAGAATGTTCTCTCATTTTCACACCATTCCAGAATAGTCTCCCCATCCACAATATCCCAAAATCTTCTCTCATTTTCACACTTTTCCAGAATATTTTCCTCATTCACGCTGTTCTAGAATGTTCTCTCATTTTCACACCTTTCCAGAATAGCCTCCCCATCCACAATATCCCAAAATCTTCTCTCATTTTCACACTTTTCCAGAATATTCTCCTCATTCACGCTGTTCTAGAATGTTCTCTCATTTTCACACCATTCCAGAATAGTCTCCCCATCCACAATATCCCAAAATCTTCTCTCATTTTTACACTTTTCCAGAATATTCTTCTCATTCACGCTGTTCTAGAATGTTCTCTCATTTTCACACCATTCCAGAATAGTCTCCCTATCCACAAAACCCCAAAATCTTCTCTCATTTTCACACTTTTCCAGAATATTCTCCTCATTCACGCTGTTTCCTATTTATATTGACCTCAATGTTGTCATCCTTTCACACTGTTCTGGAATGTTCTCCCCATTTACACTGTTCTGGAATGTTCTCCCCATTTACATTGTTCTGGAATGTTATCATACTTTTTAACTGGAATGTCATCATACTTTTTTGAATGTTGTCCTTTCATACTGTCCTGGAATGTTCTCCTCATTTGCACAAATATAGAATGTTCTTCTTCGTTTACACAATTCTAAACTATTGGCTTCCAATTCACACTGTTTTAAATGTTCTGTGTTCACGCTATTCTAGAATGTTTCCACATTCTCACTCTTCTCAAATATTCTCCCATATCTCTGTTCTCGAATGTTCTCCCTATTTGTACTATTCAGGGATAGCTGCACCTATTCTAGAATTTTCTTCCTTAACTCACTCTGTTCTAGAATGCATCCTCTGTTCACTCTGTTCTGGAATGTTCTCCCATTCACACCGTTCTAGATCATTCTCCTCTTTCATACCATTCTAACATCCTCCCCATTAACACTGTTTATTCAGAAACATTTGTTCTCAACATGCTGCTTGTACATCAAAGGTGTCAGACTGAGTTTCTTCCGGGTCACAGCTCTGCAGACCTTCCCGTTCTTCTCGTTAGACAGAGGTGGATGCACTGGCCAGTTTCTTACAGTAAGTGGTATAAGCAGTTGCTTAGAGTCCTAGAGGGGCTCTAAAGTCTTACATAAACTTTGTTTCTCCAAAAAACTTTACAAAGAACCAAAAACACTGGGTGTGTCTCAAAACCTAGTGAGGGTCTACATAGACAGCATTTTACGTCATAGTATGCACTCCCGACATGTAGACTGTCCCAATTCTTACATACCTTAAACATGCTGTCTACTGAGGAACCTTATTTAGACCTGATTTTAAGAAAAGCATCGAAAGCTTCCTCAGCCGCTAAGACAATCCCATGATGCAACACAGGCTAATCTACGAGCAGTGAAGTGGTTTTAAAATGTGAGTTATTTTGATTCTTTCTGGAGTTTTAATGTGTTTCTTGTCATATAATCACACAAAACAGTTTTTTATTATCAACTCTGTAACGAGTCCTTCACCATTTACAGTTTTATACTCGAGCCATTAGCATTTATGCTAGCAGATTTTTAAGCCTCGGGGTATTGTTTTGGATGCCAGTCGGTAGCTTAGCAACCAGCTAAACCGCCGGTCGCGTGCTGCAGTGGGCGGGAACAAGCCGTGATGCAGTCTCTCTCTAACTAGAGCGTCTCAGTAATCTGTTTTATGAGGAGAGATGAGGAGAGAACACTGATACTTACACAGCTGCCCACCTAGAAAGCCTACTTAGACACTCACTAGGTTTTGAGACACACCCACTGTGAGTGTTTACATGCACTTAGTAATCTGATTAATACAGAAAGTTGTTCAGTATCAGACTGCACACCACATGGGATGGGCAATTGCCAAACTCAACAATAATACACAGATTGTTAGTTCTGTTAGGAGTTGCTGAGAACAGGATATGGGGTTAATAATAAGGCCTAGCTATTACATAGTAAATGTTAATAACTCCAGCAGGTATGAACTGGGATTCAACTCATCAACCAACTGGCAAAGCATTTATGAGTTTGAAAACTGGAAACATGAATCCTTTTTGCAGAGCGGTGGATCAGTAGCCATCCCTGTTTTGTAAGATGAGAAGACATAACTTCTAAGCCATGACCCCAGTCAGTCTATGCTAGTACAGGAAGTGTCATCTTCTGGTCTTTTAAAAAGTTAGATAAGGTCAGTCTCACACTGTTTCTCTCCGAACACACAATGTTTTGATGCTGAATGGATCTTCAGATGCTTCAATAAGCATCTAGCAGCGCCCTAGGAAATTGGATCATACTCTCATATTACTTGGCTGAGTGTGTGCACATGTACGTTCTTCAATTGCTTTCATTTCTTTCTCTCCATTATAGCTACAATCACGTCAAGGCAAATCATGATATAACACAAACTCTACGAAACAGGGATGTGAGACGTTCCTCAAAGCAATTTAAATCCACCCAACGGATAACATGGTTATTGATATCCAGGTATATTTGAGCCTGGCAGATTTTATTATTGTTGCCAACATCAGCATTAGTAAGTTGCCTTCAAGCATATCTGCACTCAAGCAACATCAGATCGTATACCAACAACAGTGGAAGAGGAGACCTGCTTTACAGACACAGCACAGTTAATGTATTGATTTGCATGGTCCGGCCAACCGGCCCACTGGAAACGTCTCCGGTTCTCCTGATTGCCGCTGTGACATTGGAGCTCAGTCTGAACCGCACCTCGGGGCTGTATAGGACTCTGCAGATGACAAGCCCTGGACGGATCTGCTTTAACATCATGGATGTTGACAGAGGGCACCACTGTTAGAGTTGGAGTTGGGTTGCAATACAAATTCTGTGAGTCATCTCTTGCTCTGCTTTAACGCTGCTGATATTGACAGAGAGGCTCCGCTGCGAAAGCTGGGGTTGTCCCAGAGGAATGCATATTATATGAATTCTGTGAGTCATCTCGTATTTGTAATCTGCTTTAAGATTCCTGGAAGGCTGCTGACGTCCATTGGAGTGCGCATGGCGCCCATAACACTTCTGTCAGTATACGAATCCTAACGCACAGTTCAGAGCTGAGTACAGACACGGGAGCTGGAGTAGTGTCTCGAACTGGTTGACTCACTCGACGTTTTGCTGAAATATCTCCATAATTAAATCGTTAAGAGAGAAAGGTTGGATGTGGGGGCGCTGCTGTCTCTTCAGCACCCCCACATCCACCCTTCCTATCTTTCAGACTTGGGTAACAGCGACTGCTGAAAACGACGCCGAATGAAGATCTGAACTTGACACCAAGTCGAATGCAGTCATATAGATCTGTTTCTTTGTGGGTGTTTTCATGTTTTTATGTTCTATTCCTATATTTATAAACCTGCAGCAGCCATAAACTGTTTACGTTAAGAATGTATTTTCAGCACAGTGAGTCAAATCGCTTCCCACTGCTGGCCCCTTCAGGGGTGGGTCACCAATGACGGAACCAGACTACACCATATTTAGTCTTTCACAATGTTCACTATGTCAGAGTAGACATTCAGATTAGGGATAATAACTGAGTTGCTGCAATACTGTGCTTATGTGATGCCTACTACTGGGTGGAGCTCATTAGCATCATCGTCTCAATGATTTAATTTTTCAATATTTAATTATTTTAGTGGTAAAAGTTCATTCACCATCAGAAATCACACCGGATATCAGGTTACTACTTTACTGGCAGCTCTCTGGTAGTGAGCTGAAAAGTCTAGGCTGTAATGTTAGCTGGGATCTGTTAATATTAAAGACTGTAATGTTATATACTGCAGCTTTCCAGAGCCTATAAGAGGCGTAAAAGTTGATGGGGCTTTGCGATGCGCTTGGAAACTGAAGAGTGCTCAGACTGATAGAGCAACGTTGTCTTATTGCTCAAGACTTGAGAATTAAAACAGATATTTACACATAGAAACACCTGAAATAGACAATATAATCTGTGGTAAGGTTAACCTCTTAACCTTATCTTATCAGATATATTCTTAAATACATTTAAGAATATATCTGAAGATCTACAGTTCCACCAAGGACAACCAAGCTTAGAAAGCTTAGCATATGAAAGCTTAGAATCTCTACTTTTCAATCGTTTTGCCATTTTCTCTTTAATGTCATTCAGAAAATAAGTATTTTGATTAAAATAAATTTTTTTTGGACAAAATATTAGGTACACTATGAACATTTATATTTTTCGTAAAACCATTTTTAGCCAATGTGGACATATTATACATCAAACGAACGGGGAGACCCTCTGGGTTACGATGGTGTAAGCTATTATACTAAAATGTAGGAGTATTGAAATAAAAAATAAAGAAATGTTATTCCAAAAAGTAGAACGCCTCCCCCCTAGCGCCGCCACAACTTCCGTGTTGTTGCAACGCGTAATGACTCTCAGCTTTCACAGAGACGCACCACCAAAACAACAAATATCCAGCAACATACCTCAGACTGTCAGCT
The DNA here is from genome assembly GCA_021613375.1 of Megaleporinus macrocephalus. NCBI lineage: Eukaryota > Metazoa > Chordata > Actinopteri > Characiformes > Anostomidae > Megaleporinus > Megaleporinus macrocephalus. The sequence goes on along the minus strand of CM038702.1, from coordinate 59,674,766 downwards.
TCAAAACGAGACCAAACTTGTGTTTTTCCATCAATCCAATCGTTAAGGTTGTGGGTGGGATGGGGGAGCAAGTTTGGGTGTGGGCAAAGGGGAAATGGGGGCGAGGTTGGTGGTGGGACAGGGGGTGACTGTAGTCTTGTTTGATATAAGTTTTTCACTGCAGTAAAAACATCCACACCATCACAGGCCTGATCCTAGTGCCATACATTGCTACCGTGGTTTGGTTGGAAGACTAGCAATACTACATGCTTGATGCCAAATGATCGTCTTTCCTATTCCCAGTTAGCTTTTTATGGAGGCCCATCAAGGAATCATGAATGCTACAGAATGTGGGAGTTCTGAAAAGAATTGGGTGTCAGGAAGCGAACAGTGTGGATGTCTATCCTTTTGTGAGAACATATGAATGTCTATCCTTCAACAAAGTAACGAGTGTGTTAACATATGAATTGCAGTTCCACTTCCACAGAAGTGGTTCTAATTGCAGTTGTAGAGAGCAATTATGACAGTGAGCTATAATATTGTGTATATTGTGTATTGTGATTGGCACTTTGGTCCTGTATTTGCAGCACTGTTGTACCTGTTATTGCGATATATGTGATCTGTGGCTGGTTATTTCACCTGACAGCTGTAACAGAGCATCCCCCTTTCTATGCCATGCAATGCTCACACCTATGCTCACACCTATGCTCACACCTATGGCAATTAAGAGTGGGCAATCAATCCATGTGTTTGGACTGTGGGAGGAAACCGGAGTACCCCCTGGATTGTTTTGCTGTGAGGTGACAGTGCTTACCACTACACCACTGTGCCACCATAGTTTTGACATTAATGATAGTGAGCACATTAAGGTAAATCAGCCAGAAGAAAACTTTCCGGTTATCAACGTTGCATGTTAAAACACGGGTAGGTTCACTGCTCACGCTGGAACGCCAAAACAAAATAACTATATTTCTGTGAACATGTCTGGAGAACTCTGGTTCCTGTCACCACCATTGTGAACAATTCTGACTCATTTCCTTTCACATCAAACCACTCTGAGTCATGTTGTTGACAACTTAACAATTTGGTGCTGAAGATACTTTAAAAATATATAAAACTTTATTCCATTTGTTCCAGAATGACTCATGAATGACTTCCTCAGGAGTGAAGGAAGATCATTTGGGTCCTGGATATGATTAAAGAACGTTAAGGATACCATTTTTTGGCATTGGCCCGTCCTCAGTCCAGGTCTTGAAGTGTCAAGACCTTTGCTTACCTTGCCACATTGGGATGGCGGACAGGCCTAAACTGGTGGTGATGGGGAGGAAGAAGGGGAACGCCAAAAACATCGGCACCTGAAAGGAGCTGGAGGAATAGACAAGTAGAGTCATTTTAACGACTGGTGTAGGTCCACTATTGGTCTGGAGCTTTTGAGTCTTCCTTGGATTATTTCTTTTGGTCCACACATCACAGAGTCAACACCATGTTGATAAGACAGCAACACATTTTTGTCTGGGGAACGTTCTGTCTTGAGAAGGATTCCTCAACGTCATGCAAGTGACCACAGCAGCATTTTTAGGCTTCTATTCTTAGACTAGGCTTTGCCCCAATAGCCCATTGATAAGCACCCCTGCTGGCACTGTGTACTATAAATAGTGGCAAATAAGCAGTGCTGAACCGAATCGCGAGTGAAGAGTTTGTCTGATTGCGACTCTGGGCCTAGAACTCCGCAGGAGGTGGCAGCGAGGGTCTGATTATTCTTCCTCCTCCAGCGTCAGCCCTTCTATTTCCTGCTGACTGTAAACAGCACTTCAGCACTGATTTCTGCCTCTCTGGCCACAAGCTGGAAGAATCAGACTTCATCATGAGCCACCAAGTGCCCTGAAAAGAAGCAGACGACTTCGCAATTTTAGGTCTGGACATCAGATATTAAAATGTTCAGACTTCGTTCAGATCGCCTTAACTTTTCTCTTTAAAATATTATTTCATTCATCGTCTGTCTTCCATTTTACTGCCTGTCTGCAAAGAGACAAGACCCATATGTGCAGCCTGATTAAGTAACAACAAAGGGAGTGCCATACAGCTGAGCCAATGGAGTGTGTCCCCTCTGCAAGGCAGTTTCTCATGTCAAACAATGTTTTAATGTTTTTTTCTGCTTTCTATCTTTCAAAATCTTTCTAAATATCACATTTTGTTGGTACGTCCAATCTGGTCTTAACCTAGGGGTCTGGACATGGTCCCAGGGGTGCTGCCCAAAGTACTTGCCAGAGGGAGAAACTCTCTCCCACATAAACCACTTTTCTCAGCTTTCTGAAACACCTTAAAGCAGCCCTGTTCTCTGTTACAAGGTGACATCATCACATTACACAATTCTGACTGACCACCTACCAGCAAGCGTGGAGCATCCTCACACAACGCACAGTTAAAAACAGCAAACATGTACCACTCGGAAACGTCCTGCTCTGGTTTAGCTTGAGAGGGCAGCTCAACCTTGTTCTGCCTGACTTTCAGAATCAGACTCTGACTCAAACTGATACGATGGAACTGACGCTGTTACAGAAATAGCCCCAGTGATTTGGGGGCGAAGTGTGTGGCAGGATGCTGCTCTGGCAGTTGACCAATGAGAACAGAGTGGGCGAGCTGACCAATCAGAGCACACTGGGCTTGTTGAGCGAATATAGATGAACAGTATGAGAAAAAAACATTGTGTTTTGGGAAAGTATGTAAATCTACTCTAAAAGTAGACTCCAAACGTAAAATTATGAATAATGTGAGTTATAATGAATTATGAGTTATAACAGTGGGTCTCAGATTAAAGGAGTGGAGCATTTTTTTTTGCAACGCCTTAAACAGCAGCAGTCTGTGGAAGGGCCATATCTCCTGACCTCTGATCAGCTGTGAGGCTGAAGTTTGCGGTGGGTGTGGAGAAAACAGAAGGCAGCTGTTAAGGTAATTAAAAAGAGAGGGAAAAAGAAGGAAATGAGCCTTACCCCTCACACCCTATCACAGCTTGCACCTGTGAGGCTCCTGTCGCTGCTCCCCACTCAGCTGTGTAGCAGCAGATGGATCTTTGACTAGTAACCCATCCATCGATTATCTTGCGGTTTATCCCACCACTCACAGGGCTACTGGAACCAATCCCAGCATCATCGGGCGAAGGCAAGATACACCATGCACACGTCACCAGTCCATCGCATGGCCAACATGTACAAGCGAGCGTGTCCTAGAGTGACCAATTAATATAACATGCATGAGACAGTGGGAAACAGGAGTACCCGGATGAAACCCACTCAAACACAGGGAGAACATACAAACTCCACTCAAAACGTCCCCAACCGGGAATTGAACCTGGATCGTCTAGCTGTGAGGCAACAGTGCCAACCACTACACCACTGTGCCACCTTTGACTAGTAATGCTTATATCAATATCAATAGTTTTGGTTTTAGTGAGCCAGCCTGTATGTGATGTCTATAAGTGGCAACCCAGATAGCAGAGTTGGTACAAATCTAGGCCACACCAAACATTCACATGAAGCCCACCTACCTCATGAAATGATGGCCCAGGAGGGGGTTGCCAGAAAACAGTCAGTTCATTAGAAGGCCGCACCTCGGCCACCTTTAAACAACCACTGCCAGAACCGACCCTCTGCTCAAATCCACAAGCACAAACATTTCCTTGTTGGATGGGACTTCCATTGGTGCAGAGTGCCAGCAGGATTAGGGAGTGGAGACTACTATGTGCTTCTCACTTATTGACCAGCTGTGGTGCTGATGGGATTTAAACTAATGATCTGCTGAAGATGGGGCAGATACTTAGCCTATTGCAGCACTTGCGTACTCCTATTCATAGGTTTATGTTCAGTGATTTGTATTGCTCTTTTAACTTGATGCTTGTTGAAGCAGCCACAAATCATTTTAAACTATGTTTTACTTAAACTGCAAAATAGGATATACAGTAGAGTTGCTAGCACTGAGACAGACTGTGTTGGACTGATGGAAACAATTTAACCTAACGCTGTTCATTGTGCAACAAAGACAAACAGGGAACCGTGTCATATATTGCAGAGATCTGAATTTAAACTATGCACCACCACAACCCTTACAGAAAATAAGTATACTTAAAGTTAATTTTATTAAGTATACTGAAATTACTATACTAATGTCATTGTACTAGTAGTACACTTGTATATGTACTGTTTTAATACTTCTTGGGACTAAATTGGCCCACTTTCTAGTTTTTAAAAGTATACTTTTAAGTACACTTTAAGTGTAAGAGTAGTAAACCAAGTATATAACTAGTTTACATCTTTTGTACTGCAACTACACTAAAAATAAACATAAGGGTTTACTGTTAGTTTACTAGCTCGTAAGTTTTCTTTAAGTGAACTTAATACTTATAATTTACTGCTTATATTATTGTTGTACTTTAAAGTATATGACTAGGTTTAAGGTTTTTTTTCTACTTAAAATAGAACTTAACCATGTTTACTTACTCACCAGTGGACACACGTAAAATAAACAAGACACACTTAGATTAGGAAACATATTTGTATCTTTATAAATCTTTATAAATCAAATTTTAAATAAATATTCTACTGGATGTGTTTTTGTGCAGAGCTAAAATACTTACTTCTACTATCTCAAGATTAAGTACAAGTAAAGGCCAAATATACTTAGACTGTTCTATACTTGTCAGTATAACCCCAGCATACTTAAGTATAACTGAGTTTAGTATATCACTGAGAAGTACATCAAAAGTAAACTGAAAGCATACTCACTTCCTTTAGTTTAAAAGAAGTAAACCAATGGTACACTTGAGTAAACTTCTTTTTTGTAAGGGAATCCCAGCATTCAGCAACACAATGATGTTTAGCTTATTTTTAAAGGGTTACATTAAATCATACTGTGTCCTAAACTACATTAACGAGTCTCTATAACATTATGGAAGACCTGGACGGGGTTTGCATGTACTGTGAGAAGCTTTGAGGGATGAATTAACAAAAACAAATTGTGTAACTATCAATTTCTATTATGTGTTAGCAACATAACCCTTGTGCTCTCGGCTGACCAACCACCTCTTGGGTAAATGTAAAACTGTAAAAATGGCTTGTCATCAAAAATCCTTTATAATCGGTCTAATCTGGTTTGTAGCCTCTGAGCTGTGAACAGCAGGTTCGTTCTGCGGGGTGAACTCAGTGTCTGCAGTCACTGTAGGAAATAAAGCTATTTTCCGGGCTCAGTTAGTGCTCCTGACGTTAGCAGAGACAGAGGGGTCTTCCAATTGTTTCACGGTGCACAGGAACCAGCCTAACACACACCATACCGGCCACACACGGGCAGACACGCACATCCACACATACCGAGTCAGAGGCAGTCACTCTCACGCACACACACAGGAGCTCGGAGTGGGGCTGGGGCCAAACGGGTCGATTCCATACACACACAATGACGCAAATACAGCAACTAGCAAAGCACCTCTACTGCTGAGGTTCAGAGTACAGCTAGCTCTCTCTCACCCATGAACATACATGTACACTCACTCTCACTCTCACCCTTGCACACACACAAAGGCACTTCCAAAGACAAACTCATACACACACACACACAGAAACCCCAGGTATACATCTCTCTCTCTATATATATATCCATCCAACTATCTATCCATCTATCCATACATCTATATATATATATATATATATATATATATATATATATATATATATATATATCTGTAATCAGCTGAATTGAGACACAGTGTTGTTAATCTGTATTCAGACTTTAACCGAATTTTGTGATCTTACAGTCAGATTCAGACTAAATTCTGATCACGCCAAGTTTTAATTATATTAAGCCTTTTACAATAGCTGTTGTCACAAAGCAGCTTTCCAGAAAATCCGGGTCCAAGGCCCCCAGTGAAGGAGCCAGGAGCAACAGTGTTGAGGAAAAACTCCCTCAGGTCAGTTAGCTTTGGAGAAAAGTTAGTCAGCCGCAGTCAGATTCAGACAGATCAGTTGAAATCTTTGACGTCCAACCTAAACTCCAAGAAACTGTTTCATAGAAGGCGAATGATTTGTGTGAGGAATGTGTATGTAGGAGCATCTACCATGCTGGTGGTCTTTTGTTCACCAATAGTTCATCCAGGAATGCTTTTTGGAAATCAGTAGTAACAGCACAAATGTATACAGGTAATCTAGGTACTCCACCTTATTGCTACTGTATACTGTCTCTGTGATGACTTATCCTTTGATGTTTCTTGGTTCTGTTGTAAATATTTCTGAAATACTATGCCTGTCTGCTAAAGTGAGTCAGATACAGATGGCAGTCATATAGTTTATAGTTACGGAAATCTGCCCCTGAGCCCATAAGATAACGTAGCCAGGTGAAACACTGAGGCAGGCCTATAAGACTGTGCAGTTGCTGGTTGAATTCAGTCCTTTCCCAGACCTTCTCAGGGCTTGCGTACCATGGTATCTTCAAGAATAAAGCATATACTTGTCTCTCTCTTCATTCTGATGGCAAGAAAAGAAGTTACAATAAATACTGGTGCACCAAGGTTCTAAAAAGCCTGAATGGAACCAGTCCGAGAACCTGAGTTCTTGTGGTGAAAAAGGGCCTAGAAGACAATCCCAACAAACATTAAAAGGAACCAAGACTCAAAATGAAACATTCTCAAAGCTCACCAGACTCCATAGGGAAAACATCCAAAGAGAACCAGGAACCATTGACAGGAGCCAAAACCCAAAATGAAACATTCCCAAAGCTCATGAGACTCCAAAGGGAAAACTTCCTAAAAGCAGCAGGAATCACTAAAAGGAGCCAAGACCCAAAATGAAACATTCCCAAAGCTCATGAAACTTCAAAGGGAAAACATCATAAGAGAACCAGGAACCATTGATAGGAGTCAAGACCTAAAATGAAACATTCCCAAAGCTCATGAGACTCCAAAGGGAAAACATCCTAAGAGCAGCAGGAACTACTGAAAGGAGCCAAGGCTCAAAATGAAACATTCCCAAAGCTCACAAGGAGAAAACTTCCTAAGAGAACCAAAAACCACTGAAAGGAGCCAAGACCCAAAATGAAACATTCCCAAAGCTCACGAGACTCCAAGGGGAAAACATCATAAGAGGACAAGGAACCACTAAAAGGAACCAAGGCTCAAAATGAAACATTCCGAAAGCTCATGAGACTCCAAAGGGAAATCTTCCTAAGAGCAACAGAACCTACTAAAAAGGAACCAAGACCCAAAATGAAACATTCCCAAAGGGCAAAAGATTCCAAAGAGAAAACTTTCTAAGTGAACCAAAACAACTGAAAGGAGCCAAGACAAAATGAAAAATTCCTAAAGATCACTCAAAAGAGGAGACTCTCTAAAAGAATCAGGAACCACTGAAAGGAGCCAACACTCAAAATGAAATGTTCCCAAAGATCTTAAGACTCCGAAGGGGATATTTCCTAGGAGCACCAGAAACCAAGACTCAAAATAAAACATTCCCAAAGCTCATGAGACTCCACTACCACCCAACAAGGAAACACTGAAAGGAGCCAACACTCTAAAAGAGGGATTGCTTAAGAGCTTGAGGGCTTCAAGGGGAGGCCATCCTTCTGTAGTCCATACCATGAAGTGCAATCCAGTGTCCTGATTAGAGATTCTTCTGTTAGAGATTATTCTTCTGTGTTTCTGTTTATTGGAGAATCTATTAAGGAAGGGCTTTAGGGACTTCACTCATATCTGTTCCAGAGGACGAGCGAAAACAAATGAAAAGTTAATGATGTAAGACTAACACCCCTTCGCAGGATGAGCAGAGTTTGAAGGACGGTCCAGATGCATCTGCCTCCAACCACTCCAATAAATAATTAAATAAATAAATAAATAAATAAATGATGCACTGACTCACTCCATGTTATTCTGGATTCTTTCTAAAAGCACAGCGGATACATATATTATTGTGTTCAAACATTTTTACCTAATAGCCTACAGCAGAAGATCAAACTGTCTGCAGTGAGTCACATGACCTGCCATTGGGCGCTACCTCACAGTCTTGCACACTTTCTGAGCCAATACGGAGCATGTGAGATGCAGAGAGAGGGAGAGAGTGAGGGAGAGGGAGAGAGGAAGGTAGAAGTGGTGAGTCACTCCACATATCTCCTCCAGTGTTCCGTCCTTCACCAAAACATAATGAAGAAAAATGAAGAAAAAGGAACATTTCTCTGCTCACAGAGACCATAACAAGACTTCAGTGTGACATCATTAGTGTCTTCTGGGCGCTGTTCAAATAACCACTTCCACGTAAACACACACACACACACTCACACACTCACTCACATGCAGGACAAACAACCTTCATCAGATTTTGTCCTGAGGAGGAAGAAAAGGAGCTTTCTAGGCAAAAAAAGATAAGAAAGAGCATCGAAGGTGAGTCATCAAGGAACTGTGAAGTGATGGAGAGATTTGGTAAGAGAGAGGGAGGGAGGGAGAGAGGAAGGGAGGGAGGGAGAGAGGTAGAAGGATAGTAGGATTAGGTTAATCACTTGGGTCATAGTATCAGCGCACGCACACAGACTTTACCTCACTGCTGACGTCCAAACCCAACTTTCTCTCTTATACTGCTCAACTGCACGCCCCTCCCTCTCTCCCTCTCTCTCTCACTCACTTTCTGTGTTTCTCTCTCTCTCCCCTCTCTCTCTCCCTGTTTCTCTCAGTCTCTCTCTCTCCCTCTCTCTCTCACTCACTCACTGTTTCTCTCTCTCTTTCCCCCCTCTCTCTCTCCCTGTTTCTCTCAGTCTCTCTCTCTTTCTCTCTCTCTCCCTGTTTCTCTAACTCTCTCTCCCTCTCTCTCACTGTGTATCTCTCTCTCTCTCCCCTCTCTCTCTCCCTGTTTCTCTGTCTTTCTCTCTCCCTCTCTCTCACTGTGTATCTCTCTCTCTCCCTCCCACTCTCTCTCTCATTGTGTATCTCTCTCTCCCTCTCTCTCTCTCATTGTTTCTTTCAGTTTCTCTCTCTTTCTCTCTCTCTCTCACTGCTCACTGTGTATCTCTCTCTCTCCCTGTCTCTCTCTCACTGTGTATCTGTCTCTCTCTCCCCCCCCCTCTCTCACTGTTTCTCTCAGTCTCTCTCTTTCTCTCTCTCTCTTACTGTGTATCTGTCTCTCTCCCTCTCTCTCTCACTGTGTCTCTGTCTCTCTCTCCCTCTTCCCCCCCCTCTCTCACTGTTTCTCTCAGTCTCTCTCTTTCTCTCTCTCTCTTACTGTGTATCTGTCTCTCTCCCTCTCTCCCTCTCTCTCTCACTGTGTATCTGTCTCCCTCTCCCTCTCTCTCTCTCACTGAGTTTCTTTCACTTTCTCTTTTTCTCTCTCTCACTGTTTCTTTCAGTCTCTCCCCCTCTCTCTGAGTGTTTCTCTTAGTCTCTCCCCCTCTCTCTGAGTGTTTCTCTTAGTCTCTCCCCTCTCTCTGAGTGTTTCTCTTAGTCTCTCCCCCTCTCTCTGAGTGTTTCTCTCAGTCTCTCCCCCTCTCTCTGAGTGTTTCTCTTAGTCTCTCCCCCTCTCTCTGAGTGTTTCTCTTAGTCTCTCCCCTCTCTCTGAGTGTTTCTCTTAGTCTCTCCCCTCTCTCTGAGTGTTTCTCTCAGTCTCTCCCCCTCTCTCTGAGTGTTTCTCTTAGTCTCTCCCCCTCTCTCTGAGTGTTTCTCTTAGTCTCTCCCCCTCTCTCTGAGTGTTTCTCTTAGTCTCTCCCCCTCTCTCTGAGTGTTTCTCTTAGTCTCTCCCCTCTCTCTGAGTGTTTCTCTTAGTCTCTCCCCTCTCTCTGAGTGTTTCTCTTAGTCGCTCCCCCTCTCTCTGAGTGTTTCTCTCAGTCTCTCCCCCTCTCTCTGAGTGTTTCTCTTAGTCTCTCCCCCTCTCTCTGAGTGTTTCTCTTAGTCTCTCCCCTCTCTCTGAGTGTTTCTCTTAGTCTCTCCCCTCTCTCTGAGTGTTTCTCTGTCTCTCCCCCTCTCTCTGAGTGTTTCTCTTAGTCTCTCCCCCTCTCTCTGAGTGTTTCTCTTAGTCTCTCCCCCTCTCTCTGAGTGTTTCTCTTAGTCTCTCCCCCTCTCTCTGAGTGTTTCTCTTAGTCTCTCCCCTCTCTCTGAGTGTTTCTCTTAGTCTCTCCCCTCTCTCTGAGTGTTTCTCTGTCTCTCCCCCTCTCTCTGAGTGTTTCTCTTAGTCTCTCCCCTCTCTCTGAGTGTTTCTCTTAGTCTCTCCCCTCTCTCTGAGTGTTTCTCTTAGTCTCTCCCCTCTCTCTGAGTGTTTCTCTTAGTCTCTCCCCCTCTCTCTGAGTGTTTCTCTCAGTCTCTCCCCCTCTCTCTGAGTGTTTCTCTTAGTCTCTCCCCCTCTCTCTGAGTGTTTCTCTTAGTCTCTCCCCCTCTCTCTGAGTGTTTCTCTTAGTCTCTCCCCCTCTCTCTGAGTGTTTCTCTGTCTCTCCCCCTCTCTCTGAGTGTTTCTCTGTCTCTCCCCCTCTCTCTGAGTGTTTCTCTTAGTCTCTCCCCCTCTCTCTGAGTGTTTCTCTTAGTCTCTCCCCTCTCTCTGAGTGTTTCTCTTAGTCTCTCCCCTCTCTCTGAGTGTTTCTCTTAGTCTCTCCCCCTCTCTCTGAGTGTTTCTCTCAGTCTCTCCCCCTCTCTCTGAGTGTTTCTCTTAGTCTCTCCCCCTCTCTCTGAGTGTTTCTCTTAGTCTCTCCCCTCTCTCTGAGTGTTTCTCTTAGTCTCTCCCCTCTCTCTGAGTGTTTCTCTGTCTCTCCCCCTCTCTCTGAGTGTTTCTCTTAGTCTCTCCCCCTCTCTCTGAGTGTTTCTCTTAGTCTCTCCCCCTCTCTCTGAGTGTTTCTCTTAGTCTCTCCCCTCTCTCTGAGTGTTTCTCTTAGTCTCTCCCCTCTCTCTGAGTGTTTCTCTGTCTCTCCCCCTCTCTCTGAGTGTTTCTCTTAGTCTCTCCCCTCTCTCTGAGTGTTTCTCTTAGTCTCTCCCCTCTCTCTGAGTGTTTCTCTTAGTCTCTCCCCTCTCTCTGAGTGTTTCTCTTAGTCTCTCCCCCTCTCTCTGAGTGTTTCTCTCAGTCTCTCCCCCTCTCTCTGAGTGTTTCTCTTAGTCTCTCCCCCTCTCTCTGAGTGTTTCTCTTAGTCTCTCCCCTCTCTCTGAGTGTTTCTCTTAGTCTCTCCCCTCTCTCTGAGTGTTTCTCTGTCTCTCCCCCTCTCTCTGAGTGTTTCTCTCAGTCTCTCCCCCTCTCTCTGAGTGTTTCTCTTAGTCTCTCCCCTCTCTCTGAGTGTTTCTCTTAGTCTCGCCCCCTCTCTCTGAGTGTTTCTCTTAGTCTCTCCCCTCTCTCTTTCTCTCTCTCATTGTTTCTCTCAGTCTCTCCCCCTCTCTCTGAGTGTTTCTCTCAGTCTCTCTCTCTCTCTTTCTCTCTCTCATTGTTTCTCTCAGTCTCTCCCCCTCTCTCTGAGTGTTTCTCTCAGTCTCTCTCTCTCTCTTTCTCTCTCTCATTGTTTCTCTCAGTCTCTCCCCCTCTCTCTGAGTGTTTCTCTCAGTCTCTCTCTCTCTCTTTCTCTCTCTCATTGTTTCTCTCAGTCTCTCCCCCTCTCTCTGAGTGTTTCTCTCAGTCTCTCTCTCTCATTGTGTATTTCTCTCTCTCTCTCTCTCTCTCTCTCTCTCTCTCTCTGAGATTCTTTCACTCTCTCTTACTGTTTCTCTCAGTCTATCTTCCCCTCTCTCTCCTTCTCTCTTTTTCACTGTTTCTCAGTTTCTCTCTCTCTTTCTTGCTGTTTCTCTCTCTCTCTCTCTCTCTCTCTCTCTCTCTCAGTGTTTCTCTCATTCTCTCTCACTGTTTCTCTCAATCTATCTCTTTCTCGCTCTTTCTCACTGTGTTTCTCTCAGTCTCTCTCTCTCTCTGTGTGTTTCTCTCAATCTATCTCTTTCTCTCACACAATTTATCTCTTTCTCTCTCTCTGTTTCTCTATTTTCTCCCTGCTTCTCTTCCTTTTTCTCTTCATCTATTTCTACTATTTCTCATTCTCTTATGGTCACCTATGACCTCTCATTTCTTTCTCTTTCTAACTCTCTCTCTTGTCTCTATTTTTCTCCTTGTGGTTTTCTCTCTTTCTTAGTTTGTTTCTCTTTGAGCTTCTCTCGTTCGGTGGTCTCTCTTTCTTAGTGTTTCTCTCTCTCTCTCTCTCTCTCTCTCTCTCTCTCTCTCACTCCCTCTCTCTCTCTCTCTCTCTGTCTTTCTCTCCCACCCAACCTCTCTTTCACCTCAGTACCTGCGGGCTGTGAAGTGAGTCTGTGGAGCAGGAGGTCTGTCTGAGATAAAGCTCCAGTGTAGACAGAAACAGGCTCTGTGTGTTCAGGAGAATTGCCTCTCTTGAAAAACCTCACTGATTATTCTTCTTGCGTAAAACTGAGGTGAGGAGGTCTTTGCGTGCCCTTGGCTCTTTCAAACATAAACACACACACACACGCACAAATAAAAACAAACAAATAAACAAAAGCATAAACACAATAGGGAGGTGATTCACATTCTCCGCTGTAAACAAGTAGTTTGATGCTGTGGGTTCCGCAGGCATGTAGATACACACCGCCCTGGTAACTGGTGGCAATCGCTTACTTGACAGCAAGCATTGTGGAACAGTGTCGAGGTGAAGGACTGCTCTTCTGTGTACAGGTTACGTAAGACAAGCTGGGCTGCTGCATGATGGATTTGGTGCTAGGGCAGGAAGTCTTTGATGACTGGTCATCAAAGATCACACCAAAGCATTGAAGGGGCTATAGAATGCATTCATTCATTCTCTGATGTCTACATGGAAGGTTTGTGACTTGGATTATGGTCAAAATTGCCCAGATTTGGTTTTGCATTGGTGGGCTCATGAATAATCTCATAAACTCTGCAGGTAATGTTACATATCGTCGCTGTCCAATGAAAAACAAGTATCTTTACAGGAGGGACGAAAAACATACTTTACTTTCAGTACTCTCCCTCACTACCTCCTATTTCTTCCTTTCTCTCTCTCTCTCGTACCTTGTCTCTATTATTTCTCTCACTCTTTCTATGTTTTTCTGTGTATTTGTTTCTCTCTGTGTTTCTATCTTTTTCTCCCTGCTTCCCTTTTTCTCTTCATCTATTTCTACTATTTCTCGTTCTCTTACAGTCACCTATGTCTATCTCTCATTTCTTCATCTCAGTATCTCCAAAATTGCAACTTTACAGAAGAGACTAAAAACTTATTTTACTGTCAATGGAACAACCATTGGCGTATTAAAACTCAAAATCAACAAAAAGATACATGTTTTTCATTGGACAGCGACAATATACTAGCTACTTGTTTTCATCTCCACATCAAACACACAGTAGATTAAAGTTGTCTGTGAAGCTCTCAGTTTAAGATGATCTGCTTCAGCCAGCATGCAGTGATACACTCTCACAGCATGGCTGCTACTTACAGTCACTGTTGTGGTTGTGATGCTAGTAAAGGTGGAGCTGCTGCTCTTCAGTCTATTTACTAATGACTTCAACTCGTGGGCTACAGGTTATGGAACCAATCTATTGAACGTAAGGTCGCTGGTTTGATCCCCTGAACAGACAGGACCCGACTGAAGTGCACCTGGGAGAGATATCTAACCTCTGACTGCTCCCTGGACACTGTGGGCCGCCTACTACTCCAGTGCAAGTGTGTTCACTGCCCCCTAGTGTTTCACTGCACTTTTTGATTAAATGCTGAGGTCAACATGAGGACAGCATGGTTTCTTGAAAAGGGAATGAAAAATTCTCACATTCCTGGAATCACAGAACTCTCAGCATAGTCAGTCGTTTTCGTTGCTGTTGCTTTTTTGTCATAAGTAAGTTTTGGGGGCGTGAATATTAATTATTATTATAATTAATTCATGCATAATATTAATATTATGCATGAAGTCACAAACATGAAGTTACATAACTGAGTTTTGGAATCGGCTCATATTACCATCCCTCTTTTAAGAGAGAGGGATTTGTATTTTAGGGAAATAACAGCGATGACCAGGCAGATGCCAGGGAATCCTTCAAGGAGATAATGAGTTCATGGTAAGGAACCTGTAGTTCCAGGGATGTATAGTAGTATGGTGGTGGTGATGGAAAAATTACAGCACAAAGGAAATGGGCACCAATGGAAAAGAGAAGAGGGCCAAACAGTGAACCTTGTGGGACACAGATAAAAAGCTGAATGTCAAGGTGAAGCCCCTCCATGTTACCATATCAGAGAGCCCCTCTCCTGGGAGGACACAAACCACTGCGCAGAAGCTGAGATGAACATCCTGTGATTAACTCTCTGAAATGTTTCCCAGTTTGTTACAGTTTGGCTTAATTTAAAGTCTGTCCAGTTGGAACTGAAATAAACTAGTTCCATTTTCTTTTTACAACATTAATATGACTGAAATTGCTGGCATGTTTTATAACAACACATAGACTGCTAGATATAAGGCAACTGAAATAGCAGTAAACAGAGCTGCACACATACAGCCAATCAAATCTATCTATCTATCTATCTATCTATCTATCTATCTATCTATCTATCTATCTATCTGTGTTTGTGTGTTTGTCTACCCATCTATCAACCCTGCTGTGTGCTTGTCTACGTGTGTATCTATCAACTATCTACAGTTGTCTGCATAAGTTTTAGAAACACATTGGTGCACATTTTAAAGCCTAATCATGATAATCAGCTGAATTTTAACATGGGGGGGGATCTTTTGCTGTTTTGTTCTGCTTTCCACGTAACATTGATATGTCCTCAGAGTTTACCTCTCATTGTGAATCATTGTGCAGTGCTCTGCTGTGTTCAGTGCGTCTGCGGTAATCAGATTTCAACATACAGAATCAGACACTAGCTCAGGGAGAAGAGGTCAGAACTGTGCTCAATAAGATTCAGTGTGTTGAAGGCGCTACGCCGCTCGCAGGCCTGAGAACATTTCGTGTTCGCCTGGAGATGCAGACAAATGAGGCGAGTGAGGGAAAAGGATTTAAAGCCATTTAGTGGAGTGCACAGGTGCCGGCAGGGTGCTGCTCGCATACAGCGTGCAAGGTGGTTGACTATGAGAGAGAGAAAGAGAGAGAGAGGGAAGTAGGAGAGAGAGAGAGACTGACAGAGAGGATGCTGAAAGAGTTCAGGAGCTCTGACTCTTTCTGCCCGTGTAATTATGTGCCTGTGTAAGTGTGTGTGTGTGTGTTTGTGTGTGTGTGCATTAGTAAGCAGCACACACTCCTGTCTGTCTCCCAGCACATCCGGTTATGCCACCCTGAATACCAATGCCAACATTATGAAACATTACACAGCCTCGCCAAACCATGCCAAGCGGAAACGCCGTGGCCTCTGGAGCGGACCACCGTGAGCACGCATCCTTCAGTTATGTGTGTGTGTTAAGCTCTCTTAGTAGGGGACGTTTGCCTGCCGTCCACAGTCAGGAAAATGAGGCCAAAGCTTATCTCTACTTGTGTGTGTGTGTGAGTGTACCACACTGAGGGGAACAAAACCTGGACATAAAGAGTTGTTTCAACAAGGAGAAGCTTGGAAAGGGTTAAAAAAACACACTGACATATGCAAAAGCACTACTTACTGTTTTCTCAGTCGATTTGGTTCTTTTCTCACATCATGATTTACATTGGCATGACAACAAGTGCATTTCTCAAAACAGCAAACCGCTATGAAATACCTACAAAAGCACATACCTCACTCAGAATTCTTTGTTTTTGCCTCAAAAGCAAATATTTATGTCAATTAACTTGTCAGTGTCATCAGAATGTCTAGTCTGTATTTCATTGCCTATAAACAAGGCAGTCAAAATACTTAGTCATGTTGTTAGTGCAACAGTGTACATTGTGGGTATATTTTGATGGAACTAGCTTTTGGTTATAAGAACACCACACATTCTGTGGCATATCAATTCAAATGATAGATAGATAGATAGATAGATAGATAGATAGATAGATAGATAGATAGATAGATAGATAGATAGATAGATAGATAGATAATCTATTAAAATACAAAATTACACAGAACACAAACTTACACATGACTGTATGTGAGAGATTGACAGCAAGAAATTGAACTGGAATCAAATTTATATAGTACAATTCTTTTACTGTATTGTTCGCACTGCAATTAGTTGACAAACAAAAACAGATTCAGGAAAGACAGACACCTGTTTGGCAGCACTCGATAACACAAAGGAAAAACCACACAATTAGAAACTTACTCTAAACATCCAAAACAACCTGAGACAAAAACGTAAAGAATTCGAGTGCTTTCTTTTCTATACATCCTGACGCTTTCTATTGAGCCACATATTTTCATCCACATCACACTGGATATCTTCCCTTGCAATGCAGCATGGAAAGAATCACTGGGAGTGTGTAATCCAGCCTTTGCAGGAATCTGCTGTGATATCCTACTGTGTGTCCAGACTACAGACTGATATTATGGAAAATAATGACTAAAATAAATTAATATAATAATAAATGACTATAATAACAATTCCCAAAATGTACCAAAAAGTTTAATAGAAATGTATAAATTCTGCCTGAGAGATTACGACAACATGTTCAGAACTTTTGCATGTAATGACCTAGACAGTGACCTAAAGCCTAAATGTTTTGGAGGGTAAGACAATTCAACAGACAATCAGTAGAACACATTATGATAAACGTGATGTAAGCAATTGATAACCCAAAAAACAGCAGATAGTTGTACATGACCATTTGCATGAATGTACAAAAGCATTTGCAAAATGGGAAACACAACGAGGAATGCTATTATGATGTGCACAAGAGACGAGGTGATGTGGAGATTGAATAAATAGTTTTGAGAATTTTAATTCTGATCTGAGAAATGAACCAAATCGACTGAGAAAAACTGTAATACTGTTTCATATAATGTTCTCAAGCGCACAGTACTGTTTAATAATGAAATATTCTCATTGAGTACTTTGTTCTGTACAAAGTTGAATGTGCTGACAACAAAATCACACAAAAATAATCAATGGAAATCAAATTTACTAACCAATGGAGGCCTGGAATTGGAGTCACACACAAAAATAAAGTGGAAAAACACACTACAGGCGGATCCAACTTTGATGTAATGTCCTTAAAATGAAGCTCAGTATTGTGTGAGGCCTCCATGTGCCTGTATGACCTCCCTACAACGCCTGGGCATGCTCCTGATGAGGTGGCGGATGGTCTCCTGAGATATCTCCTCCAAGACCTGGACTAAAGCACCCGTCAAATCCTGAACAGTCTGTGGTGCAACATGACTTTGGTGGATGGAGCAAGACATGATGTCCCAGATGTGCTCAATCGGATTCAGGTCTGGGGAACGGGCAGGCCAGTCCATAGCTTCAATGCCTTCATCTTGCAGGAACTGCTGACACACTCCAGCCACATGAGGTCTAGCATTGTCCTGCATTAGGAGGAATCCAGGGCCAACCGCACCAGCATATGGTCTCACAGAGGTCTGAGGATCTCATCTCTGTACCTAATGGCGGTCAGGCTACCTCTGGTGAGCACATTGGGGGCTGTGTGGCCCTCCAAAGAAATGCCACCCCACAACATTACTGACCCACTGCCAAACCGGTCATGCTGAAGGATGTTGCAGGCAGCGAATCACTCTCCACGGCGTCTCCAGACTCCGTCACGTCTGTCATATGTGCTCAGTGTGAACCTGCTTTCCTCTGTGAAGAGCACAGGGCGCCAGTGGCCAATTTGCCAATCCTGGTGTTCTCTGGCAAATGCCAAGCGTCCTGCATTGTATTGGGCTGTGAGCACAACCCCCATCTGTGGACGTCGGGCCCTCATACCATCCTCATGGAGTCGGTTTCTAACTGTTTGTGCAGACACATGCACATTTGTGGCCTGCTGGAGATCATTTATACACCCATATATACCCCTTCATTCTCCTTGTGTGTTTGTAAAGTGTGTGTGTTGCCTATCTGAATTTCGAGTCATGTTTTTTTTTTGTATAAGTTTTCTTGGTTTTGACCGCTGCTGGTTTTGAGTCTGGATTTATTGTCTGTCAGCGTAATGTCCCCTGCTTGTCTTGACTCCTAATAAAGCCATGTTACACATGCAACCTGTTTCAGCCCCACCATTACAGAACACTGCAATAAATTATAAATTAGCTATAAACTAAAAAAAAAAACACTATAAATTAGCATTCAAAACATAAACCAAGATTTGTTTATAGTTTACAGTATTTGCAGAACAACATAAATGTAGGACATAGTAAAGAAATAGAGATGCTTTTAAATAATAAGCTATAATTTCCTGTTTCTTAGGAATTTGTTGTCACATATATACTATGAATAATAGCTTAGTTGGTGAGATTTGGTTGTGTGTTCAAAACTATGAGGCACTGTAAGTATCAGTTTGAAACTCAGTTGATCTCAGTTCTGTACAGTTTAAAACTTACAGCTCCATTTCATTTGTATGAACAAAAAAGCAGAATGAACAAAAAATACAATCATCCATCCACCCACTATGTTCTGCTTTATCTTGCTAGTCGGGGTCATGGGGGAGCTGGAGCCAATCCCAGCGTCATTGGTCGAAGGCAGGGTACACCATAGAAGGTCCAGTCCATTGCATGGCCAACATGCACTTACACTTACGGACAATCAACTTAACATGCATGCAGTACCCGGAGGAAACCCACACAAGCACGGGGAGAACATGCAAACTCCACACAGAACCAGGAATCCAACCCACTACACCACCGTACTAACCACTACACCACCGTACTAACCACTACACCACCATACTAACCACTACACCACCATACTAACCACTACACCCCCATACTAACCACTACACCACCATACTAACCCCTACACCACCGTACTAACCTCTACACCACCGTACTAACCTCTACACCACCATACTAACCACTACACCACCGTACTAACCACTACACCACAGTGCTTTACAGGTCAGAAGTTGCAGCTTTGGCAAGGCAACCCAATACAATTCAGAATATTCTTTGATCTTTATATTTTTATATTTTCTTCATTTGTATAAGACTACACAAAGAAAGTGTGTATCTTTTGTAAAGCCACTGCTTTAATTTCATCTGTGCTCAGTTTTGTGGACTGCTCGTACCGATGCCAGCTATGGATGAGTGGCTCCTGCTCAGGGATTTGAGCTGCTGGTTTAATTTAAAGATCATCTGGAAATGTTGTTTTTGACAGGCTAACATAATTTAAACTTCATCATTTGATTAGAACTAGCTGACAGGGAGTTAACGCATCTGTCCTGAATGTTTTGTTTCAGCTAGTGAAATCTCTGAAAGCCTGCTATCCTCTGGAAGCGAGAGCAGCAAACTGAACCCATTTTGCATAATTAGCTGTCTAATTGTTTTGAGGGTTTTTTTCTGATGTGAAATCCCTGCTGTCACGCTTGGCTGCGCTAATTTTTCAGTATGACGTCTGAACAGCAAAGCTCTTTTACCCACATTGCTAGTCCCTGACTGGTAGCCCCTAATGCATCACACACACAAACAATTTACAGGTAAGCAGGTCGGATAATGTGCCATAACTCTTACACAGGCTTTTCGTATACACTAGATTGCCAAAAGTTTTTATTCACTCATCCAAATCATTAAATTCAGGTGTTCCAATCACTTCCATGTGTATAAAACTAAACACCTAGTCATGTACAGCTTCTACACATATTAGTGAAAGAATGGGTCTCTCTCAGGAACTCAGTGAACTCAGTGAAGCGTGGTACCTTGATAGGACGCCACCTGTGCAACAAGTCCAGTCGTGAAGTTTCCTCACTACTAAATATTCCACAGTCGACCGTCAGTGGTGTTAAAACAAAGTAGAAGTGATTGGGAATGACAGCAGCTCAGACACCAAGTTGTAGCCACGCACAGTGACAGAGTTGGGTCAGCAGATGCTGAGGAGCATAGTGCGCAGAGGTCACCAACTTTCTGCAGAGTGAATTGCAACAGACCTCCAAATTTCATGTGTCCTTCAAATCAGCTTCATGGAATGGGTCTCCATGGCCGAGCAGCGGCATCCATGCCTTACATCACCAAGCACTATGCAAATCGACGGATGCAGTGGTGTAAAACACGCCATCATTGGACTCTAGAGCAGTGGAGACGTGTTCTCTGGAGTGATGCATCACATTTCTTCGCCTGTCAATTTGATGGGCAAGTCTAGGTTTGGTCGTTGCCAGGGGAACTGTCCTTGTCTAACTGCATTGTGCCAGGTGTAAAGTGCGGTGGAGCGGGGATTATGGTGTGGGGTTGTTTTTCAGGAGTTGGGATCAGCCCCCCTAGTTCCAGTGAAAGGAACTCTTAATGCTTCAGCAGACCAAGAGATTTTTATGCTCCCAACTTTGTGGGAACAGTTTGGGAGACAGCCACTTCTGTTCCAACACGACCGCGCAGCAGTGTACAAAGCAGCTCCATAAAGACATGGAGGAGAGAGTTTGGTGTGGGAGGAATTGACTGGCCTGCACAGAGTCCTGACCTCAACCTGATAGAACACCTTTGGGATGAATTCGAGCGGAGACTGCAAGCCAGGACTTCTCATCCAACATCAGTGTCTGACCTCACCAATGTGCTTCTGGAAGAACGGTCAAACATTCCCATAAACACACTCCTAAACCGTGTGGAGAGACTTCCCAGAAGAGTTGAAGCTGTTATAGCTGCAAAGGTTGGGCCGGTATCATATTAAACCCTATGGAGTAAGACTGGGATGTCACTCAAGTTTATATGCGTTAAAAGGCAGGCGAGTGAATACTATAGGCAGTGTAGTGTAGGTCGGTCTAGCCCCTGCCCTCTCTTACTAACCTGTGCACACTGTGATGGTTTACATTGTCCTGCTGAAACAAGCAGGGATGGAAGAAGATGTTATCTAGATGGCAGCATATTCCCTACTCAGCATTAATGATGTTACCCATGCTGTTTACATCTGCACACTCCGAGGCCATGGCAAATGCTGGCTTTTGAACGTTCCACTGGTATAAATCAGGAAGATCCCTTTCCCCTCTAATTCAGAGAGTTTACAAGTTTGAAAGTTGGGCTCATCAAGCTACAGTACCTGGTTCCACTCTGAGTCAGTCAGCCTCAAATGAGCTTTAACCCAGAGAAGTCAACAGCTTTCAAAGTGTTTATAGCTGGATAAATATCTTCTGCTCTGCTTAGTAGAGTCTTAACTTGCAATTTTATTTACTTTAACTTACAATATATTATTATACTTTATATATTTTGTATATTTTGTTATTTCATTTTATTATCTTTATCTACTGGTGAATGGGGGAACAGCAAAGTAAGAATTTCATTGTACTAACTGTCTGTTTCTGCTGTGCATTTGACAATAAAACTCTTGAATCTTGAATTTATGGATGCAACAACAAGCTGTGTTTACAGACAAAGGTTTTCCAAAGTATTCCCAACCCCATCTGGTGCTATTACTCCAATCAATCAATCAATCAATCAATCAATCAATCAATCAACCAATCAATCAATCAATCAATCAATCAATCAATCAATCAATAAATATTCATTTATATAGCACATTTTATAACCAGTAAAAAGTGCTATATAGAGAGATAGATATAGCCTGGATAGAGAGAGAGAGCAACAAAGCTAATGAGATTATAAGACAGAAAACAATAAGAAGATCAGCTTAAACATGTTTCATAAATTATTCTGATTCAGGAGATTCAGGAGGTTCTCTGTCAGAGTGAGAGATGGCACCTGATGTTGATGGTTCTACTGTTGTAATTCTGGTCACGCAGGCTGACGAGCAGGAGAGCGTCCTCAGGTCAGGCAGGATGGTCAGTTGATCAACCAGTGGGGATGAAGCTCTGGTGACTTCCGAGTAAGGACTCAGGCTTACAGAATTGTAAGATTTCTCTGGAGTCTAAAAATCTGATAATGTTGTGGACTGTAAATGTAGAAATTCCTAAATTCTTTGTAATAGTGTATTGAGAAATATGGAAACTGTGGAACTATTCACGTTCTTATGCAGTGTTTTGCAAAGTGAATGCTTCTTTGTACCATATTATGATTGCATCACCTGTTACTTATTCAGATGTTTACCTGTGAAAAGTTCTAAAATAGCTGTTGCAGATCATTCCTCAAACTTACAGTCTTACATTTCCCCTGTCCCACCTGTTTTGGAAAGTGTTGCTTCGGAATTAGCACCAAAACAACTGATCAGGTGGAATATTTCTGTTTTTGGTGCTGATGACAATGACATTTCTGCAAAAGACAGTTGACCAACCAATACTTTGTGTTTTATTTGCTGTCTCAACTTTGTTGGAATTAGATTAGATTGTTGGAATTAGGCATTGTACACGTGATGCTCGTTTCTTGACTCCTCCTGGGCCGAGTAGGTAATTGAAACTTCAATAACTAGCATCCTTTAAGTGCAGCTGTGTGATGTCTAAGGCTCATAAGTGCATGTGTCATGCATAATTACTTGTTTGAAACATCCGGAGATAATGTGAACGAACCTCGGTGACTTCAGATGTATAAAAGTGCTTCATGAAATTTCTCCCCAGACCAGAAACATGAATCACTCAGACGTGAGAGGGCACGGAGGAGGGGAGAGCACGGAAAAGTGAGGAAGTCATTTTCCAATTATCGCTCCAGGAGTGCATGAACAATGAAATCACCTGAATTACTCATTAGGTGTATTAAACGGAATCAGGACACTATATGAAAATGTATGAGATGCTCCCGTTGGGCAGTGTACTGGGTTGAAGGAGACCAAACAAAGCACGCAAACGCAGTGTATAAGCACAGTCGTTAACCCAGAAGCACTGCATTCACAGGCTGAGAATGTGGACTAATTACATTCTCTTATATACAGTCTCATTTTTCCTTATGACGCACCATATGACCACCCAGCGTTAATGCTGCCTTCATTAAGGACCTCCTTTTATATATATATATATATATATATATATATATATATATATATATATATATATATATATATATATATATATGCAGAAAATCCATCTATGAAGGGAATCCTGACTGTTAAGGCGTGCATGCTTAAAAATAGTGTACGTGTCCAGCACTACTAAATATGATGTAGAAACCATACGGAAATGTTTTATAATTGAAAAGTATGAATATTAGGTCAAATTTCTTTACTATTGGGTGACCATTGCTACATTCGGATGAAGTGGCTTTTGGGCAATGCTGTGCTCTAGATAAAGCAGAATAGGTTACTTTGGAAATCCAGATGGATGGCTGTAAGAGAAAGGGTGGAAGGTTTGGTTATTATGAGAAAATGGTACAAACTGAAATTCACAGCACATAGACATGGATCCTAAAGCTATGTGATTTTTAATGAAAGGAAACTACTATTGTAAGGATTCAGACTAAAGAGGTGTTATACGATCCATTTGCAAGGTTTATTTAATCAGAGCAGTCAATAATAAGCAACCAAAATAATCCAGAGGCTCCCTAGCGCAAGGAGTCCAGGGGTTGGAGAGCAGTGGGCCTGTGGCAGGCTGAGAGGTGGTCCTGGGAGTAGGCTGGATCCCCTTGGGCTCCAGGGAATGTGAAGGGACCCCGCTGTGGAGGAGCCAAGTCTGGATGGACCTGTTGAGAGACCCTTTAAACGGCGGCCCAGAGACCAAGGACGGGTAAGTGCTGAACCGCACAGTATCTCGGTTGAGAAACAATGCCATGCACTGGGTTGAGCGCGTGGCTAGACTATATAGGAAGTCCTAACAAGCTGCTGCTGCTAGCACTGATGGGTGACAAGTGTGAGTGATGTGTTGCCATGGTGAGAGGGGTGTGTGTGTGTGTGTCCGGAGGTACCTAAAATTCCGATGACAATGACCTCTCGATTGGCGCGAATGAGTCGCGGAGCTTACAACTATTAAGGCAGCAGATATAAGAACTACATTCTGCCTCAGCCATCCTTTTGCTCATGGATCCTTTTACTTGTTTGTTAGCTGTTGGTCGACCTTGGTACCAAGCTGCTCTATAATGACTGTTGTTTGGTTTTCTTTTACTGTTCTGTGGAGTCACCAGCAATTAAGTCATTAACATTATGACTTTTTAAATCTATCACCAGTGTACAAACTGTGCCTCCTAAATTAACAGTTAAAAAAATTTGGGCATGCATTTGCAGAAACTGTTTGCGTGACTATTGACTTCCAAGGTTTGCAACCCATGTTAGTCCCATTGCTCCAGTATTAAAGTAAAATAACACAGTGTTTGATCACAGTACAATTTATATTTCAAAGTAAATACAACAACAGCTCTGGAGAGCGGATGAAAAAGCAGAATTAAACCCTTTGTTCTAATCGCAAATGTCATTGATTAACCAACACGTGTTTGGTCTATGAATTCTGCTTCTGTAGTTTTGCACTGTAGCAAATATACCCAAACATACCCAAGTTCCAGACACTGTATGACGCATTGATATCAACAAAATACAGAAGACATTTATGCTTCAAGCTGGCTGCTGATACTGTTTAGCCTATGTGCAATGTGCAAAATAACCCCTGGTGTTTGGGGGGAGTCCCATCTCGGCTAATCAAGTTAGCTTCAATGACCACAAAATGTATTTGGTTTTCTGGAAAGCCCTTCCACACATTAACTGTTGTCTTACTCATCCTTTCTGTCATTGGTTTGAGAAATGACTAACAGTTCACTCTTTTCACCAACTTTTATAGGAAAATCTCAGGCGTAGTGACAATTGCTCAGCTATGAAGAACCAACTGGGGGAACCAGTTTGCTACAGTGCCACCTAATCTCTAGATAGCTCACCAATTGTGGGTAAAGCAGCTAAACAATGACAGCATAACATCATAGTAAGTTTATTTTTCGAGGACGCCCAAGACGTTTGAGACATTCAGGGAGTCCGAGAGGTTAATAAAGAAGTCCTAGAACCCCATGGAACCCCTGTATTTAGCATCTTCCCTTCCTTATTTGAGGAAAGAATCAGAGGTAAAATTATGTACATAGGATTTTTTTTCACTGAACTATTGCTTCAAGTTCATTCAGTGTTCCGGAGGTGCTCAGTGTAGGCAGGTTAAGCTTTGCACTCACAATGTTTATTGTGTTCTCTGAACGGTACACTCGGAGGGTGATTCTCCTCAGGATATGTGAGGGGGCAAGCATGGCAGAGATGTTTGAAATGTCAAAGCCTTTGATGTGGGTTAATAGCTTTCACTAGAACCTGTTATTTACTCAGCGTAAATTGGTGTGAAACACTTGCATAATCACCAGAGTTTGAAAGGAGTTTGACATCTGCATTGACTTTTTGATCCAAGGAACATTTTGGACTAGAAATGAACTTGAAACCCCTACAGGACGGACCCCTGGGCACACACCCAAAAAATCCATTGGATGTTCTGATCGTAGGCTATGTGTTTGATTTTATACACCTGCTAGTTATATATGTGGATGAAACACTTGAATTCATTAGTTAGGAGGGGTGTCTAGGACCTTACACACTGCTGCTTTCAGAGTTCTTGAGAAAAATCTCAGTTATTTGCATATTACTGGCATTTGTTCAGAATAAACACACTGTCCAGTAAGTTAGAAGAAGACTTCTTGACTTTACTGCTCGGTGATAAGATTTTAAGCTTGATGTCCGCTCATCATGTCATTATAGACCATCATTAATTAACTAGAAACGTGCATTGAGCAGTGCGAGGAGCGAGGGATGATAAACGGGGGCCTGCCCAGAGTGAGTACATGCAGTTTGGAAGCTGTAGAAGCTGTAAATGAAACCATGATGTATAACTATGACGTAAAAATGAATGGAACCTTATTGGGGGGAAAGGGAGATGGGTAAAAACAACAAACAGAGGATCAAACTAACACTGCAGTCATGGTCGGGGTTCTGCCCTGAGTCAGTGTATGCAAAACTGTGCCAGTCGGTCAAGTAGAAGGACCTTAGATGGTCACACATTTTTCCATCCTATTCGTTCTTTAAGTGAAAAAAATTCCGGGAAAAATCTGTTGTTTTCCGGAATCCGTGCATCCCAACAAACAGCTGTATAAGTCCGAATCACACAATCACACTGGATAATATGGAGTTGGAACGGAGTTGATATTTTGAAAACTGCCATAAATACAGCAAAACGAAACTGGAAACTTGTGACTTGAAAGGATGACTCTACTAATGAAATAGCTAGTGGCTTTCCAGTGCTGTACCTGAACTTGTGGTCCACCATATAGTTAGAACCACCAACGTTCAAGGAGGATCCAGGGCATTACATAACAGTCCCAGTCTTTATGTTACAGCCTGTATTGTTAGCATGAAATCTCATCTAATTTCCCCCATTAATACAGGACACATAGGTATTGGCATTTAGACATTCAACCCATGCGTAAAATGCAATATCTTTATTTCTCTCCACGAGGAGCTGTTATAGTGAGCAAACAAACAGTGAATCTCTATAACTTCTCCAGGTCTGCAGTAACTGGGTCAAAACCAAAATCCAGTTAAAAGCATTACTAACAGGCTCCACATGCTGGAGAGTTTCTTATGAAAAGTGGTATGATAAAGGAAAGACTCATGAAAAGTGACCATCAAATGAAGAAAATCCTCAGTTTGGACATTAGTGGACTGTACAAGGGCATTGCCAGCTTAATAAGGACGAGACAGGTCAGCCATATAAAATCAGTGCTAAGTGCTGGCACGTGAAGCGCCCCAGTTTTAATTAGGCCTAGTCTGAACATTAAAAGACGAGAAAGTCTGTTAAAGCTAATGTTTTAGAAGTGTGGTGAGTTCCGAATGGTGAAAGAGAAGTGAAATAATAGGCCAGTTTAAGCTAAGGTATAAAGTTGTGCATGAGAACGCTCACCAGCAACTGTGATCTTGTCACGCTCTGCCCTGTTTCCTTTGTCCTCGCCTGTTTGTTTACATCCTGTCTGTCCCCATGTGCTTCTGTTTGTGTTTTTCGTGTTAGCCATGTGCTCATGTCTCCGCCCCCCACCTGGTTCGTATCTGTAACCCCTCCTGTGTCCAGGTGTTTCATGCTCTTGTCCTGTTA
This sequence comes from Megaleporinus macrocephalus, assembly GCA_021613375.1. NCBI lineage: Eukaryota > Metazoa > Chordata > Actinopteri > Characiformes > Anostomidae > Megaleporinus > Megaleporinus macrocephalus. The sequence continues at coordinate 59,647,785 of CM038702.1, read as the reverse complement.
TATACCCTCTGTTTTCCCCTTACCTTGGTCTGACATTTTGCTGTGTTTTGCCATGATTTTGTTGTATCAACAAATTAAAAAAATAATAATAATAAAACAAAGATTAAAAAATAGCACTACTTGAACATGAATTTTGACCTCCTTTCCTTCTGGCCTGCAAATTTCTCAATTACATTCTTGTTGATCTAGTCATCTCTGTAGTCTTTTCCCATTTGACAACACTTTACTCCATAAACAGCTGGAGTATACCCCCAGCACCACAACAGGCTTTGAACTCTTCCTTGCTGTAGATAGTCTAAGCTCTGTCTTCAGCTTACCCTGACAGAGCACCGGGTAGGCTTTTAAGGTGTTGCTCAGTGCATCTTCAGGAAATGCTGTGTTGTATTGTTTATTGTTGTTAAGCTGGAAAAGACCCGGATGTAAGCTCGTCCTCCATCATTTGCGTGCTGCTGAGTTTGTAAATTGGGACGATTGGGTCTGAGCTCCTTTATCTGTTTTTTCTTTAAATGAACAATTTATGAAAACATTTTTTGTAAAGACTAAACTAAATTGTCTCTCATTTTGTAAGAGGCGCTGCTCCAGCCTGCAACTGTTCAACATGAACCGAGTTAACGAACCTCAGCGGAGTCAATGAGTCGATTCGGGGATTGTCCAATCCCACGATGTTTAAAAAAACAAGCCAGTACTGACACACTACCAATAAGAGTGGGTGTGTTGCGCCCTGTGGAAACTCTGAACCAACCAATTAAAAAGTTGATGCACCTACATACACTCTCATTAGACGGGCCCCCTGCACACAGGAAGTGTGCACAATGTAAGCAATCAAATACAATAATGTATGTATTCGTTTAATAAATTCTGACATGGATATTAGACACAGTAAGACTAAATACTGTCCTAATTATTTTGCAGTTTAGAATATCATTTTAATATCTGAACGATTTAAAGGGGGCGGCGCCCCAGCGCCCTCTATTGGCCAGCCACCACTGTTCTTGTTGCCTGTTATCATCACTATGGACTTTATTTAAACTCTGAACTCCGCCTCTCCAGTCTCTGCAAGCGTTACAGATCTGTTCATGTTTGCCTGGTTTGCTAATTCTTTATAAGACTAGTAGAGAAGATGGAGATTAGATAAAGCTGAAGCTTTTATCTTTTCCTGTTTCACCTTAAATGATTGAGTTGTGACATTCAGATGCATGGATGGGTGCTGGGGTGCTATCGGTGCGTCTGTTTAAGGTGGAAGAGAAATTCTAATCAAAAGCTAATGTCAGTCTGGAGAGATGAGCACCTCAAAATAATATCGTTGAGTCTGGTTCTGGCTGAACACAAGAGAGTTTATTACAGTTGCCTTCAGTTCACTATCACCATGTAGGTGTAAGCCCCGCCTCTCAGTGCCCCACAGGGCGCATTCACCCATTAACGGCTGCTGCATGTTAGCAGTCAACTACATAACCCTACATAACACTAGCCTCAGCGTGTGGCATTGTTTCCAGGTTCAACAACTTTGGCATTTCCACAGCGGGGTCCATTGAAAGTCGCCATAAGGCACTCTGCTCTAACCTTTCCACACAGGGCTGAATCTGGGTCTTCCTTCACCGTGGAACGCGAGTGCTGCTCTGGTTCCCCAGGACCATCGGACCAACGCAGGCATAAGTCTCTTCATCTACACTGGCGATCTATTATCTCCATCCAGCCTGCCCTCTGGATTAGCCGGTGGCTACCGCTAGTCCTCCTGCCTCCAACCTGTTGGACATTCTCGCCTTAGGGAGCCTTTGAACTGTTTTGGTTGACTTTTGAACTGCTCTATCACATTAAAGCCTTGCACATGGAACGTATGTCTCCTCTCAAGTCTGATTCCTTACAGAAGGTTTATGAATTCCCCCAGTTGTGAATGAGATGTCATTGGCAACCATTAAAAATATATGTCTTAAAACATCTTAAAAATTCATTCAAGGTGGAACAAAAAATGAAAATGGATAGCTTCAGCCTCTCTACAAGTCTTATTAACAATTAGCAAACCATAGGGCAAATGTCAATAGAATGTTCTTGTGCATTGACTTTATTCATTAGCTGACCCAAAACTCTACTGGACCCCTGGGAGGTCTCTCAACTCTCCCAGTAACCACCTCTGGAAGTGATGTTATGTTATCTAGCTTGGAAGCTACTTTCCAAGTTATCATATTATTATTGTCTGACCCTTTAAACCATCTTGCATAATATCACTGTGTAATGAATGACAGCACTACACTCCCAGTTGGCAAAGCTGTGTTACACAACTAGTAAAAACTGTAGTATTAGAAACAAGATTGATTGAAAGTGTGTATATACTGGCAAAAAGTGGCTGGTGAAATATGAAAGACTGAAATGGTAAGTTCCCACTCTGCATAGTGCAATGATTTCATGCTGTTCTACAGACATGTCCATGATCCAAACCATGCGGCTGATGGCAGACCGTTTAACATAAATGGCAGTGCATAATGGATAAACTCCCCCAAAGCCTATGGAAGTTAGCTCACACCATTATATCACATCCTACACTGTCTTAGCAGTAAATGTATGCATGTAACACGTCTTGAATCATGTTTTAAGGTATAACCTTCTACTTCCCCCACACCAATATAAAAATAACCAAGTTAATATAATGTGACAATGATCATTCAGCTCACGACACGATGAACCCAATGAGTCCATCGGAAAAAAGGATGGATATGGAAATGAAACAGCAATCTTCCCAGCTTCTGAATTTAGATACAGCTTGATGAGCACATTAAAATTAGAACAAGGACTTCACATTCACAAGCTATAGAACATAATCGCACCCCATGAGTGCTAAGCTGAAAATACGTTATGGGACTATTCACCGGGAGTGTGGTGTTTTAAAGTAATAGTCCAAGGTCTATATTAAAGGTAATAAGAATTTGCTGCAATAAATAGGAGATGCAGGTGGTTGGACATGAGTGCTGGGCTTTCTTATTAGCGCTTTTACACTATTCTTGTTTTGTACTAGCAGCATTTCACAGCTCAACCTCTTCTGTATGTTACAGGCTAATTTTAGCTTGCTTAGCAGTTCCACTGTCACAGCTGCAGACTGAAAATCTTACGTAGGGGCAGCAACAGGTCCAGAATTTCTTGTAGGCCTGCTTTCCTCTTGAGAATCTGACTAAATAAGATGCAGGTCAAATGTTACCATAGAGAAAATGTGTAATACATCCATTTTCTGTTTTGGTATTCTAAAGATAAGACTTTAGTTACAGTCAGTGATACAGTTATTGTGGAAAAAAGCAAATGTGTAAATAGCAGCGCAAATAAAATAGTGATAGGTGATAGTGAGTCACTGTAATACCACTATGTACCTGAAGAGCAGCACTGCTGCCCCGACGGTATATTCTAACCTCTTATTAATCATGAATGTTAAATGTTCTGCTTCAGGTTAGATCATTTAAGTACAGGTACCCAATGAAAGGAGGAATAAGCACAACAATGACTGAAGCTCTTGGCAAGTGACTGCAAAACAAAAAGAAGTGATATAAATAGGGGCAAATGTTAATATTGGTGATAGATGTTTCTTCTAGACTGGTAAGGAGTGAAGAGGGAGGTGCATTTCCTTGTTTCTTACAATCGGGGTGGACCCAACTTTCATCTGTTAAGCTGCCCCCTATTTGTTTGGTGTATAATTTGACAGGTTATGTCATCTTACAAATTGCTCCATTAACCGAGTAGAAATGATTAAGATATTTGGACAGTCTGTATTAATTACTATTGCAGGAAAATTGTCACATGGCCAAAGCATAAATTACAAGATTACTCAGATTAACGATACCAATGTGTAAGGATTCAGACTCAAGAGGTGTTATACGATCCATTTGTTAGGTTTATTCAATCAGAGCAGTCAGTAATAATAAACAAAACATCAAGGGTGATATTCCAGTGATAACGCTAACTAAAAACAGTCATTGGACCTGCAGCGCTGGGGAACAAACTCGCTATGGGGAACGAGTCTGGAGATCCGTAGTTCATCAACCTTACTCCATGGGGACGCCTTTTGGAAGGCATCCTCTTGGGCTCCAGGGAGTGTGACGGGACCCCGCTGTGGAGAAGCCAAGTCTGGTTGGACCTGTGAAGAGACCCTTTAAAGCGACGGCCCAAAAACCACAGACAGGTAGGTGCTGAAACCACACAGGATCTCAGAGCACAGAAACAATGCCACGCACTGGGTTGAAGAAAAAAAAAAGGCACTGGTCACTGTAAGACTAACTTTAGAATATATTTACTCTTAACATGGTACCTCCACAACAGAACAGTGGAAAATGTAAAAAATGACTGTGAACAAAAGAATAAAAGTATGATTATATATAATCCATTCATCCATGATCCTTCTGCCTTATCCTGCTAGTCAGGTGAGGCTGAAGCCAATCCCAGCATCATCGGGCAAAGGCCACCATGGACAGGTCGCCAGTCCATTATATGGCCAACACACACTCATGTGCACACTACAGGCAGTTAGAGTGAGCAATCAACCTAACATGCATGTGTTTGGACTGTGGGAGGAAACCGGAGTACCCGGAGGAACCCACTCAAGCACGGGGAGAACATACACACTCCACACAGAACAGCCACTGTGCTACCTGATTACATGTAATTCAAATATTAAATGGGTACTGTTAGACATAAATCCAGTGTATATTAATAATATGTAATGGTGACGTTTCAGCTCACGACATGTTGAACAACAACAGAAAATAATGACCGGCAGTAACCCTCAGTCATTTTTTCAGATCAAAGTGTTTTGATTATTGTTTAAATTAGAAACAAACAATCAAAGGGCAAGAATTTCATACACAGTGTAAAAAATTAATTAGTTCCTCCGGCTGTTATAAACACAAAGACATTTGAGGACGTTTGAGCCGCTAGCAGAAATGACTCTGGTATTTATGTCTTGGTCAGGCACTCAAATCCAGCTTTACTGTTGTAAACTCGTTCATAAAGACCATCTGAACACACGCCAACAAGACACAGGTGCCACAAATGGTAAAAGTATGAAACTACAGCAAAGCAGGAAGATCCAGGAAGGATGTCAGCTTCAGATTTAGACCTTCCGATACACACCGACCAGCCACTTCATTAATACACCTCCTTCTATCTACACTCACTGATCATTTTCCTGTTTTGTAGATCTACACTTACAGACTGTAGTCCATCTGATTCTCTGTATACTTTGCTACCCTGTTCTTCAATGATCAGGACCCCCACAGTACCACCACAGCGCAGATATTATTAGGGAGGTGGATCATTCTCAGCACTGCAGTGACACTGATACTGATGGTGTTGTGTTAGTGTGTGTGAATCAGACACAGCAGTGCTGCTGCTGGAGTGTTCAAACACCTCAGTGTTACTGCTGGACTGAGAATCGTCCACCAACCAAAACTATCCAGACAACAGTGTCCTGTGAGCAGCGTCCTGTGTCCACTGATGAAGAACTAGAGACACAAACTGTGCAGCAGCAGATGAGCTACTGTCTCTGACTTTACATCTACAAGGTGGACCAATGAGATAAGAGTTTCTAATAGAGTGGACTTTGCTGTGATTGATCCACTCACACCAACTTACCTGTCAAAATAAAAATAAAATAAAATGCAATGTACATTCAGTCTGAAAGGGATTAAACTAGACTGCCCACCTTGCAGGGCAATAATCAGGGTGGTCCTATGGTGGAGCAGCAGTGGTTTACAGCAGTGTATCAAATCAGCTGCCTGATATATGCTTTAATGTATATATTTGTATATGTATATGTGTATGTATATGATTTAATGTATATGGGTTATTCTCTATGTTTGAGGTTTTACTGTCTGTTACAAGTTAGTCAGCTTGTTAACTGCAAGGTTAACTTCACACAAGTCACAGCAGGTAGTGTTACAGTTTACCTGTACACAGGTAGGTGAAGGTACTGTTACAGTTTATCTGTACACAGGTAGGTGAAGGTACTGTTACAGTTTATCTGTACACAGGTAGGTGAAGGTAGTGTTACAGTTTACATGTACACAGGTAGGTGAAGGTACTGTTACAGTTTATCTGTACACAGGTAGGTGAAGGCAGTGTTACAGTTTACCTGTACACAGGTAGGTGAAGGTAGTGTTACAGTTTACCTGTACACAGGTAGGTGACGGTAGTGTTACAGTGTACATATACACAGGTAGATGAAGGTAGTGTTACAGTTTGCCTATACACAGGTAGGTGAAGGTAATGTTACAGTTTACCTGTACACAGGTAGGTGAAGGTAGTGTTACAGTGTACCTGTACACAGGGAGGTGAAGGTAGTGTTACAGTTTACCTGTACACAGGTAGGTGAAGGTAGTGTTACAGTTTACATGTACACAGGTAGGTGAAGGTAGTGTTACAGTGTACCTGTACACAGGGAGGTGAAGGTAGTGTTACAGTTTACCTGTACACAGGTAGGTGAAGGTATGGTTACAGTTTACCTGTACACAGGTACATGAAGGTAGTGTTACAGTTTACCTGTACACAGGTAGGTTAAGGTAGTGTTACAGTTTACCTGTACACAGGTAGGTGAAGGTAGTGTTACAGTTTACCTGTACACAGGTAGGTTAAGGTAGTGTTACAGTTTACCTGTACACAGGTAGGTGAAGGTAGTGTTACAGTTTACATGTACACAGGTAGGTGAAGGTAGTGTTACAGTTTACCTGTACACAGGTAGGTGAAGGTAGTGTTACAGTTTACCTGTACACAGGTAGCTGAAGGTAGTGTTACAGTTTACCTGTACACAGGTAGGTGATGGTAGTGTTACAGTTTACCTGTACACAGGTAGGTGAAGGGAGTGTTACAGTTTACCTGTACACAGGTAGGTGAAGGTAGTGTTACAGTTTACCTGTACACAGGTAGGTGAAGGTAGTGTTACAGTTTACCTGTACACAGGTAGGTGAAGGTAGTGTTACAGTTTACCTGTACACAGGTAGGTTAAGGTAGTGTTACAGTTTACATGTACACAGGTAGGTTAAGGTAGTGTTACAGTTTACATGTACACAGGTGGATGAAGGTAGTGTTAGGAGTCTTACCCAAGGACTCTTATTGGTACAGTGTAGGGTGGTCACCCAGGTGGGGAGTTGAACGCCAGTCTACAACATGGCAGGCAGCAGGGTAACCCATTACACTATACTGTCAAGCATGCTAAATGTCTGGAGGTGTTGACTCCAAATCCCACAGTGTGAAAGTGTTGTGACCCAGTTGTGACTGGCAGTGAGTTTGGCAAGGAGTTACAGCCAATGAGAGTTCAAGGCATATAATGAAGGGAAACCAAGGGGCTCATGGCTACAGCAACAGCGCTGTGGTCTGCATTTCTGGACGTTGTTTTCGTGACGAAATGAACTTTGGAGTCTGTATGAAATCCCAACAACTTCAAGATTCTTGATTACAGGATTATCACGACCTTGCAAGTTATGTAGCGTGTTGGTGGCTTAAAACCCCGCCACTGCTAAAAATACAAATCCACTGATCCTGCTTTCACTCAGCCTACTGGTCCAGCTGCTCCGTGATTCAGTAGTCATACAATGTGAACGACGGCATATGAAACAGCTGCTTTGTAGCCGCTCACATTAATCACACACCTTTGACAAAGGCTGAGTGAAGTGCTCTCCACAACAGAGGAGTTGCTGGATCAGATCTTAGTTTCAGGCATACGATTATGCTAATGATGCTGACACATGAGGCGATGAGTCATCAAATGCATTGATTAGCCTGGTGGGCTCAATCATTAGCGAAGGATGATGTTGACCTGTGAACACCGTTCACTCCTACCAGAGAGTGAGAGAAATCATCTGAGCGGTGGAATGTTTTCTGCTCGCTTGCTACAAATTTCAAACTGGCATATATTTACAAGTCATTAATAGCTGATGAGCAGAATAACCTAAGATATACGAAATAAATATATAGAATATTTATCAGCATAAGGAAAATCATTAAGACACTCATCCCTGAGAACGAGTGAGCTGTGTAAGAAGTGGTGAGTGTGCTCTGCTGGGTTGTTTTAGGTGGTAAATAGCATCTGAATCATTATAATTGATGATGGAAATCATGCAAGACTTGTGCTAAGCCTAACTCTAATCTTAACTGCAATCTAATACTTAAACCTAGTCCTAAACCTAACTGTAACCTTACTTTCAATCTAACACCTAAATGTAGTCCTTAACTTAACTCTAACCCTAACTTCAATCTAATACCTAAACCTGGTCCTAAACCTAACTCTTACCCTAACATCAATCTAATACCTAAACCTAATCCTAAACCTAGCTCCAACCTTACATTCAAATATAATATGTAAACCTAGTCCTAAATTTAACCCTAACTTCAATCTAATAAGTAAACCTTGTGCTAAACCTAACTCTAACCCAAACTTGAATCCAATAGTTAAACCTTACTATAATCTTAACTTCAGTTTAGTACTTAATCCTAGTTATAAACCTATTTCTAACCTTCATTTTAATCTATTACATAAACCTAGTCCTAAATGTAACCATAACTTCAATCTGACACCTAAATCTTGTGCTAAACCTAACTCTAATCTTAACTTCAATCTAATACCCAAACCTATTACTAAACCTAATTCTAACCCTGCATTTAATCTACATCCAAAGCTAATTGTAACCCTAACTTTAATCAATACTTAAAGCTTGTGCTAAAATTAACCCAAATTTTAATCCAATACCTAAACCTAGCCCTAAACCTAACTCTAACCTTAACTTTAACCCAATACCTACCTCTTGTGCAAAACCTAGCTCTAATTTTAACTTCAGCCTAAATCTAACCCCAATTATAATCCAAAACTTAGTCCTAAACCCTAAGCTTACTTTTAACACTTAAACCTACTCCTAAACTTAACCATGCATTCAATCTAACCCCTAAACCTAATTGCAACCCTAACTTTAATCAATACTTAAACCTTGTGTTAAACCTGACCCAAAATGTAATCCAATACCTGAACCTAGCCCTTAACTTAATTCTAACCCTAACTTTAAATCAATACCTACCTCTTGTGCAAAACCTAGCTATAACCTTAACTTCAATGTAATACTCAAACTGAATCCTGAACCTAATTCTAACCCTAACCTCAATATAACACCTAAACCTAGCCCTAACCTTAACCCTAACTTTAATCTAATACCCAAACCTTGTGCTAAACTTAACTCTAACCCTAACTTAAATCAATACTTAAACCTTGTGTTAAACCTGACCCAAAATTTAATCCAGTACATGAACCTAGCCCTTAACCTAATTCTAACCCTAATTTTAAATCAATACCTACCTCTTGTGCAAGCTTACTTTTAAGACTTAAACCTACTCCTAAACATAACTCTAACTTTAAACTCAATCTAATACCTAAACTTTAATACAGCTTATTACAGCTTTATTAGGCAGTAATTACTACTTTATTACTCACTAATTAAGCCCACCTGGACTCTGGAATGTGTTTGTGTGTGTGTTTTGTGGTGATTCAAAATGAGCATCTTACTAATTACTCATTACTCAGGAAGAGATGCAAACCAAGTGATTACGCTGCCTAATTAATGAGTTAATAAAACAAGACATCATATAAACGACGACTGTAAACATTTTCTTTTCTCCTCAAATTTCTCCCCCCCGACCTCACAACACTCTTCACTCCAAGTCACGATCTGTTGACTCATAAGAGCGAAGGAATCTCAGCAATTACTGTAGAGAGTCTTACCTGCACCTAGATTACTCCAGGAGCCGGGCTATGACTTCCCACGGCGTCTGAGGAGGAGTAAAGTGCTGCATTAAATCAGCCTGATGAGAAGGTTTGTCCCGCCGGGATAAGATGCATCACGTCAACACGGTTCTCCTCAGAAGTAATCAAAGTCAAAATCAAAGACAGGCCTGAGTTTGTTTGTGTGGAACAGAGGGACGAGTGTTTCTCAGGCTGAGGATGCGGAGCTCAGTGCTTACAGTGGTATTTCTCATATGGTGTGTTATTGTATTACGTGCTGCACATCTCGAACTGTTTCATAAGTGAGATCTTTAATGCGTTTGTTCTCAGTAAACATCAGCGCTTCCTGTGCTCCAGGAGACGGCCGTCCCATCTGCAGGTATCGATCCGGCCTCGGGGAGAATGTCTTCCCTGTTCTTCAGTCGCATCTCTGACCGCTCTAATCCCCTCGGCCACAGCCGAACCCCCGTCTCCGCCGAACACATCAAAACAACAACATCAGCAGCAGCAGCAGGATCCGTCTCAGAGCTCCTCAGTCTGAGCAACACAGTTCAGAGCTGCTGAGGACAGCACAGCCTGCAGCTACTCCACCAGCCAGTGCTCATCATAAAGAACCTGTCCCTCTCACTGTCTCACTGTCCCTCTCACTGTCCCTCTCACTGTCCCTCTCACTCGCTTACTGTCCCTCTCACTCACTCTCACACTCGCTCACTGTCCCTCTCACTCACACTCGCTCACTGTCCCTCTCACTGTCCCACTGTCCCTCTCACTCGCTCACTGTCCCACTCACTCACTCTCTCACTCGCTCACTGTCCCTCTCACTCACTCTCACACTCGCTCACTGTCCCTCTCACTCACTTCCACACTCGCTCACTGTCCCTCTCACCGTCCCTCTCACTGTCCCTCTCACTCGCTCACTGTCCCTTTCACTGTCTCACTGTCCCTCTCACTCGCTCACTGTCCCTTTCACTGTCTCACTGTCCCGCTCACTGTCCCTTTCACTGTCTCACTGTCCCTCTCACTCGCTCACTGTCCCTCTCACTGTCTCACTGTCCCTCTCACTCGCTTACTGTCCCTCTCACTGTCCCTCTCACTCGCTCACTGTCCCTTTCACTGTCTCACTGTCCCTCTCACTCGCTCACTGTCCCTTTCACTGTCTCACTGTCCCGCTCACTGTCCCGCTCACTGTCTCACTGTCCCTCTCACGGTCTCACTGTCCCTCTCACTTGCTCACTGTCCCTCTCACTCACTTACTGTCTCTCTCACTGTCTCATTGTCTCTCTCACTCGCTCACTGTCCCTCTTACTGTCCCTCTCACTCGCTCACTGTCCCTCTTACTCACTCTCACACTCGCTCACCGTCCCTCTCTCTCTCGCTCACTGTCCCTCTCACTGTCTCACTGTCCCTCTCACTCGCTCACTGTCCCACTCACTCACTCTCTCACTCGCTCACTGTCCCTCTCACTCACACTCGCTCACTGTCCCTCTCACTCACACTCGCTCACTGTCCCTCTCACTCACTCTCACACTCGCTCACTGTCCCTCTCACTCACTTTCACACTCGCTCACTGTCCCTCTCACTGTCTCTCTCACTCGTTCTCACACTCGCTCACTGTCCCTCTCACTGTCTCTCTCACTCGTTCTCACACTCGCTCACTGTCCCTCTCACTGTCCCTCTGTCCCTCTTACTCACTCACTGTCCCTCTCACTCGCTCACTGTCCCTCTCACTGTCCCTCTCACTAGCTCACTGTCCCTCTCACTCGCTTACTGTCCCTCTCACTCACTCACTGTCCCTCTCACTCGGTCACTGTCCCTCTCACTAGCTCACTGTCCCTCTCACTAGCTCACTGTCCCTCTCACTCGGTCACTGTCCCTCTCACTCGCTCACTGTCCCTCTTACTCGCATACTGTCCCTCTCACACTCACTCACTGTCCCTCTCACTCACTCTCACACTCGCTTACTGTCCCTCTTACTTGCTTTCTGAGCCTGCAGCTGCTCCACCAACTAATGCTCATTATAAAGAATACTGCCCCTTTCACTCACTCACTGTCCCTCTCACCCACTCCCTGTCCCTCTCACTTGCTCACTGTCCCTCTCACTCGCTCACTGTCCCTCTCACTCACTCTCAGTCTTACACTTGCTCACTGCCCCTCTCACTTGCTCACTGTCCCTCTCACTCGCTCACTGTCCCTCTCACTCACTCTCACACTCGCTCACTGTCCCTCTTACTTGCTCTCTGAGCCTGCAGCTGCTCCACCAGCTAATGCTCATTATAAAGAACACTGCCCCTTTCACTCACTCACTGTCCCTCTAACCCACTCCCTGTCCCTCTCACTTGCTCATCGTCCCTCTCACTTGCTCACTGTCCCTCTCACTCACTCTCAGTCTTACACTTGCTCACTGTCACTCTCACTCGCCCACTGTCCCTCTCACTCACTCTCACACTTGCTCACTGTCTCTCTCACTCAATTACTGTCCCTCTCACTCAATTACTGTCCCTCTCAATCACTCTCACACTCTCTCTTACTCACTGTCCCTCTCATTCGCTGTCTCTCTTACTCGCACACTGTCTCTCTCACTCATTCTTACTCACCCTCTGTCTCAATCACTTACTGTCTCTCTCACTCACTGTCTCCCCCTTTCACTCATTGTCACCGCCATTCACTCTCACATTCGCTCACCCTCTGTCTCACTCACTGTCTCTCTCACTCACTCACTGTCCCTTTCTCTCGCTCACTGTTACTCTCTCTCACTCACTGTCCCTCTCACTCACATTCAAACACTCTTTCTGTATGTCTATCTGTCTCTGTCTTTCTTTTTCTCTTTCTCTCTCTCTGTTTCTGTCTCTATACATCTTTCTCTGCATCACTGTCTTTTTCCTTCTGCATCTCTCTCTGATGTTTTACACACAAAACTCAGAAACTGTGTCAGCGCCTCACGCGGCACTGCCCTACATACTACTGACTGGATTCAGCTGAACAGCTTCTGACCCTGACAGCTTCCTGTGCAGCACTAGAAAAAAAAAACAACAGTGCCAAAGTGATAATTCACCCAATTTAAACAATCTTGCATTTTCCTCAGATGTAGTTGATCAGCCAGGACCTGTGTAGTGTAGAAAGTGTGTTTCTCTAGTTTTCATAGCCAGGGCTGTGAAGTAACAGAAACCTTTTACATCACTGATTAGCACAGCACTGTGCAAAGTCAACATAGACCAATCGCTGATTAGCTGATTAGGTCATGAATAAAACTTAATTGCAACAAGTGAGGAAGCCAAACTCCACAGCTCAGTACAGAGAGACATGCTCTTTCCTGGATTCCATCGCTAGCCTTCAAGGAACCGGAAATAAGGCCCTTGAAGTTTCTCAAATTTGTATCCCACTTAGGTGCATCCTAGGCGGTCTTGTCGAGTTGCTTCCCTGTCATGGAGATCCGAAGAACTAGGGCAATTTACCATGCTGAAACAAGAGTGGGGCAGCACAGTGCTTGAGTGGGTTTTCTCCGGTTACTCTGGTTTCCTCCCACAGTCCAAACACATGCATGTTAGGGTGGTCGCTCACTCTAAACTGCCCGTAGATGTGAGTGTGCGCGTGAGTTGGCCATGGTGTACCCCCACTTCTCCTGATGATGCTGGGATTGGCTCCAGCCCCCCCCGTGACCCCGACTAGCAGGATTAAGCGACAGATAATGGAAGGATGGATGGATGGATGGATGGATGAAAAAAGAGTAATAGATCTAAAACTTTACAGGATTAGAGGATATTGTGTTTACTATCTAACCACACATGACTTTTTATTGTAGTTTTTACTAAACTAGAGAAAACAACCTCCAATATCTGATGTTTGAAGCTCTGTAGATCAGCAGAGTTCTGTTCTGTTCCATCTGTCTACATCCTATTGGTCACATCCTAGTCCTAGTCATGTGTTTTTTTTGTGTTTCTGTTTGTTTTGTCCATGTGTCCCTGTGCTTCCGCCCTTGTCTCACCTTTCTCGCCTGTTTCTCGCTTGTCATTATTCTCGTCAGCTGTTTTCCTCTCATTATCCCCTGTATATATTCGTTCCAGTTCTCCTTGTGTTTGTCGTTCTTTTTCATGGTCTTTGCCGTCTCCATACTTCTTCTCCGTTCTTGTTTCTTCGTGTCTGTTTATGTTGTTATTCATTTGTTTTCTTTTGTTTATCTGTAAATATGGTTAATAAAAGGACTTTGCGAATGTATCCGCCTACCTCATAGCCAAAAGATGAGTGCAGCAATGTGCAGAGACAAACCTGCTCCAGAGCACTCTGGACCTCAGACCGGGGCTAAGGTTCATCTTCCAATAGGCCAACGACCCTAAGCACACAGCCAAGATAACAAACAAAGTGGCTTTGGAGCAGCTCTGTGAATGTTCTTAAGTGGTCCAGCCAGAGCCCAGACTTGAACTCAATCAAGCTCCCCACCCAACCTGATGGAGCTTGAGATGTTCTGCAAAAACGAATGGGAGAAACTGCCCAAAGGTAGGTGTGCCAAGCTTGTAGCATCATACTCAAACAGACTTCAGACTTCAAGCTGCTTCAACTTGCTTCAACTAAGTATACAGCAAAGGCAGCAAAACTGATGTACATGTGATTTTCTTTTTGTTTTATATTTTTATATTTGCAAAAACTTTACTTCAAACATACTTTTCACTTTATCATTGTGGGGTATTGTGTGTAGAATATTGAAAGAAAAATAATAAATATATATAAAATATATATTGGAATAAGACTGTAACGTAACAGCATGTCTATAAGGTAAGCAATGCGAATACTTTCCGGATGTACTGTATATGGAGAGCTCAGGAGCACCGTGGTGTTTCCGGCCACTGCTGCTGCTGACCTGATCAATGCAGAGACATCACAGAACAAACAGCACCGTCTCCGTCTTCCTCCTCATCCGTTCCATTTCTTAATGCTTTTCTTGTTCCTCTCCAATCTACAGCTTGTTTTCCGTCCCTCTCTCCAATCATACTCGTTCGCCAGAGATGAGGGGAGAGCGTGAGAGAGACGCATGCATGTGTCTCTCAAATTCTCACGCGCCACATTCTGATCAAACCTGATCATCCCACTGGTTTCCCTGGAGACGGAGCCATCCCTCGTTCAGAACAGAGATGAGCACTTTAGGCTCCGGGACCTGATCTCTCTCCTTCCTCTTGAGTCCAGTCGCTCTCATATTCACAACCACTCAGCAAAGCACAGCACACTGACGGCCGCCGTCTGTACACGGAGCTTCTGTTTAGACAAGCTGCTGTAGCACGGCTGCACGTATCCACTAATAGAGACCAGCTTGTTGTTCGCAGAGCTAAACTCAAGCGAAAGGGAGACTGAGATCTCGCTGAATGTGCACCTTAATTATGGAATAGTCCTCGAAATCAGACTCTCTGCATCCACATCTACTTTCTTTTCCCTCTAACTGTTTTGAGTGGTGATCACAGGTAGTATGTTTATCTGTGTGTGTGTGTGTGTTTAAACATCTGTTATTATGTTAAAGTTGGGACACTATGTGAAATGTACTGTTAATATGAAACTATACAGCTATGCTGTAATAGCCAGGGCTGCCAGAGTCACTGCTGCACCTTATTAACACCATATGCTGTTCTCAGTTACCTCTACCAGAACTAACTATCTGTATTCCTCTGGTTGAGCTCAACAGCTGCCCATCCCGTGTGGTGCCAAGCCAAGCCAAGCCAAGCCAAGCCAAGCCAAGCCAAGCCAAGCCAAGCCAAGCCAAGCCAAGCCAAGCCACATTATACACTGTCAGGTTGTGTTTCCAATGCAGTACTCAGTTAAACTTAGAGATTAAAAACAGATAAATAAGCAATAGTGCAAATACAAAAGACAGAAACACGAGACAATATGTGCAAAGCCATTAAGTACAAGACTGAAGGATGGGTTCCACTTTTTGAGCCTGGTTCCTCTCAAGGTTTCTCGATCTGAGGGAGTTTGTTCTTGCCACTATCAACTCTGGCTTGCTCACTGGGGTCCCGGACCTGGATTTTCTGTAAAGCTGCTTTGGGACAGCATCTGTTGTAAAAGGCGCATATAAATAAACAAAGCTTAACTTTAATCTTTAAAGATCCGATAAACAGTATATACAAGTTTTCATCTTTAAGATGATCTGAAACCATCCACAGCGGTTTCTGTCCATCCTTCCACAGAGAAGACACCTCAGCGCTATGGGGTCTGAAAGGAAGTGTAGCTGCTCGTGAAGCTCCTCACTGAGAAACAAGATACAGATACATCAAAGAAAGAAGCTGGTGGTGTTCTTAGAACAATGGATTGACCACCCCAGAGTGTCCTCCCACATTTTCCAACCAGGCTGCTATTGGCTGATGCACATCTACTCACAGATCAGCTCACACTAACAGAGTGCTTGAAAATCTCCAAGGGTCACCAATCAGGCCACCAGAAGGTTTAGAATTGACTGGCTACTGCTGTCACACCACCAGATTATCCGCAATTGCCAGACCAGAAAACATTTAGTCGCTGTCCAAAGAAAATTGTCTATTTTTTGGTTAATATTTATTTATTTTTTGTTATTTGAATGCAGTGGTCGCTGTTTACATATACTGAAAATTTCATAGTAATACTTCAATACAGCTTGAAAATATTCTGGTTCCATTGACTTACATTAAAAATAAAGTGTTTTTTGGCCTCTCCTGTAAAGTGTCGTAACTTTGCCGGCAGAATAAAGAGGGAGACCAGTTCAGAGAGAGAGCTCTCACACTCTGGTCTACCCTGGTCTCAATCATGTCTCAGTTGCCTTTTATTCTTTTATAGGCCCACCTTCCTGCTCCTCCTGGCCCATGTACACCTGGCCAGTCGTAATTCTCTTGGGTGGACAGTGGTTCAGGAATAGAAGTTCCCAAGATAAGCTGGAGCCTTATGGCAGTGGTCCAAAAAAGCCCTGACCTTCTCGCAAGCTCTGCAACATTCTTGGCCACCTGTCTCTTATAAACTTTGAACTGAACTACTTTTGAAATGCTAAAGTGTGTAAAATCCAACAAAAGTTACTATTTTGGAGATATTTGGTTTCTTTGGGCAGAATTGGGGTTAAAATACAACTAATAATCATGAAATGTGTGCAGGTTTAAAGGTATGCATGCACTGAGAACTGCCCTAAAATCGAGCTCTCTTTATCGGATTTTCTAATCAGATCTCTGGACCTTAATCCGGTCTAAGGAATTGGAGTATGCTGTTAACCTGACCACTTTAATAATCAGATTACTGCTGAAATCCGAGTATGTTCAGATTATTAAACTGTGTAAATACTCTGCAATAAATCCATCCATTCATTATTATCGGCTTAATCCCGCTAATCAGGGCTAGAGTCAATCCCAGCGGCATTGGACGAAGGTGGGGTACAGCATGGACAGGTCACCAGCCCATCGCACACACTCACACCTACAGGAAATTTAGAGTGAGTGATCACCCTAACATGCCTGTGATTGGACTGTGGGAGGAAACCGGAGTACCCAGAGGAAACCCACTCAAGCACGGAGAGAACATACACACTCCACACAGAACAACCCAGATGGTCTTGCTGTGAGGCAACAGTGCTTGCAATAATAACCATTCGTCTATTAATAATAATAATAAAAATAATAATAATAGCATTACTAATAAACCTGGGTTAGGAGCTCCGTAGGCCTCTCCAATAATGGTACCATCCGTTCCCAGCCTTGTACTAAGAAAACTTTCAAGAAAAGTTCTATAAATAGGATTATATAAACATGAACACATTAATTATATAAATAATAAACAGTAAACAAGGTTATAATAAAAGCATAAGATCTAAAATAAAATCCTTAATGAAGCACACGCACATGTTTCTATTTTTCCCCCCTTCTGGGTGTAAACAATCATCTGAAGTGACTGTGGCTTAATTTCAGTGTGATTGAAGGGTTTGACAGCATGAAAAGAGCAGAAGGCTATTTTCTCTCGTCTGTTCTGGGTGTTTTTCCTCGCTCTGTGCTTTTATGTATGAATGTGACAGCCTGCGCTCATCTTTATTCATCTATGTTTGAACATCCAGGCCTCCGCCATCTCCCTGTAAACACTTTTTGTGTCGGCCGTTGACTAAGCCAAGCGTGTGTACACGTTCACTAACGTTCCCGCATCTCGCACCCCCTCCTCCTCCCTCGGACGGGGCGGAGCCGCGCTGATGAGTTAAGGGCGGCTGACAATCACAGACACTTAATGTCACTCAGTTTGGATTCCCACAGCGGAGACGGGTGGAGGAAGATTGACAGAGAGGATTTATGAATGAATAAGACAACAGAAGCGTCATGTTTCAGCTTCCCGGGGAGCTGTGTTGTCTCTGAGAAGATAAATTTAGCTCTGAGACCTTTAAGATATTGTAAGTGGGTGATTGTTGCTCTATGACATAGCAATTGTTCATCAGATGGTTTGGGGGGTGGGGGGGGGGGGTGATTGACAGATGAGCGAGGGGGATAACATGGCAAAAGAATATTAGGGATAACACACAAGGTAGTAAGTTTAATATATTTATGTAATATGACCCGAATATGTCAGAGTTACAATGCAGCAGTGCAGTAGGTATCAAAGATATATCGATATATTAATCATCAAACACGGATTAGAGTGTTAGTGTTTCTAATAAAGTGGCCAGAGAGTGGAATTTCCAGGTAGGTGTTTCTAATAAAGTGGCCAGTGAGCGGAAGTACAAGGTGAGTGTTTCTAATAAAGTGGCCAGAGAGCGGAAGTATAATTTTGTATTTTTAATAAAGTGGCCAGTGAGTGGAAGTTCCAGGTAGATGTTTCTAATAAAATGGCCAGAGAGTGGAACTTCCAGGTAGGTGTTTCTAATAAAGTGGCCAGACAGTGGAAGTTCCAGGTAGATGTTTCTAATAAAATGGCCAGAGAGTGGAACTTCCAGGTAGGTGTTTCTAATAAAGTGGCCAGACAGTGGAAGTTCCAGGTAGATTTTTCTAATTAAGTGGCCAGAGAGTGGAAGTTCCAGGTAGGTGTTTCTAATAAAGTGGCCACTGAGCGGAAGTATAATTTTGTATTTCTAATAAAGTGGCCAGAGAGTGGAAGTTCCAGGTAGATGTTTCTAATAAAGTGGCCAGAGAGTGGAAGTTCCAGATAGGTGTTTCTAATAAAGTGGCCAGAGAGTGGAAGTTCCAGGTTGGTGTTTCTAATAAAGTGGCCACTGAGTTGAAGTTCCAGATAGGTGTTTCTAATAAAGTGGCCATAGAGAGGAAGTTCCAGGTAGGTGTTTCTAATAAAGTGGCCACTGAATGGAAATATAATTTTGTATTACTAATAATGTGGCCAGTGAGCGAAAGTTCCAGGTAGGTGTTTCTAATAAAGTGGCCAGTGAGTGGAAGTACAAGGTGGGTGTTTCTAATAAAGTGGCCAGTGAGTGGAAGTTCCAGGTAGATGTTTCTAATAAAGTGGCTAGAGAGTGGAAGTTCCAGATAGGTGTTTCTAATAAAGTGGCCAGTGAGTGGATGTATAATTTTGTATTACTAATAATGTGGCCAGTGAGTGGAAGTTCCAGGTAGGTGTTTCTAATAAAGTGGCCAATGAGTGAAAGTTCCAGGTAGGTGTTTCTAATAAAGTGGCCAGTGAGTGAAAGTTCCAGGTAGGTGTTTCTAATAAAGTGACCAGTGAGTGGAAGTTCCTGGTAGGTGTTTCCAATAAAGTGACCAGTGAATGGAAGTATAAAGTTGTGTTTCTAATAAATGTGTTTCTAAAGTGGCCACTGAGCGGAAGTTCCAGGTAGATGTTTCTAATAAAGTGGCCAGAGAGTGGAAGTTCCAGGTTGGTGTTTCTAATAAAGTGGCCACTGAGTGGAAGTATAATTTTGTATTACTAATAAGTGTAATTTCCAGTGAGTGTAATTTCCAGGTGGGTGTTTCTAATGAAGTGGCCAGAGAGTGAAAGTTCCAGGTAGGTGTTTCCAATAAAGTGGCCAGAGAGTGGAAGTTTTAGGTAGGTGTTTCTAAAAGTAAGTAATAAACATCTGAACATATTGTAGAAAGCTGTGGCTGTGATAGCCTGTGGGATCAGCATGATGCCAGTAATTAAACAAAAATACTAATAAATCGTTCACAAAGAGGAAAATCACAACTGTGTGATTACGCACATGCAGCTCTGTGAGACTGATGTTATATTTAATTGTGAGTCATGAACCATAACTTACGTAACATTCAGATGTTTCTGACTGAAACAGATCCCTCTTTTCTTGCTAGTCTTCCTGCTCGTCACGCCAAACATGCTATAAAAAGGTAAAACTCTTTTTTTTAAAAAGGGCAATTATAACTAAAAGCTTAGTCAAACGCATCAGAAGGGTTTGTGTCTGAGTAGCAGCTCTGAGATGTTTTCTATCCCTTAAGAGAAGATTTTAGTTGAGAGCATGGTTGCTATCAGCTGCTCCTACGCTCCGGGGTCACGGTATTTTTGGTGCTTTACTGTATTTTCGGTACTTTCGCTTTTCCAAATCCATTAATAAGCACTTCCATGAACGGCTTTGGTGGAGACACGTTCCATTAGGACTAATTTGGGTTGTTGTGCTACTAAATAAAAACCAACAGGCGAGAGGGAGCATTTAGCAAGCAGTGTGACGAAGGCGGAAGACTTTGATCAGCTATTTTCGCTGGCGGGGGCCATCATTTTCTCGAGCAAGCGAAAGGGAATATTTAGCAGCAAGCGTTCTTCTGCCAGAGTGATGGCGGGGGGCCGGCTCGTCGGGTGTCGAGAGCGCCATTCATGGGCTGGGCGGCGCCAAAAATACGCCCGCCGCCATTGTCCTGCGGGCACAGATGGCAACCACCCGCGCGTTTGGGGATGCGGTTCAGTGGTGAGTAGGCACCGGTCGAGGGCATCGCACCCTGGTATTTGGAGATGATGACCCCGTGCAAAGGGGCTAAAAATAGGGTCCAGTGGAGCAGAGCTAAAAAGGCCCAAATTACCCCTCATTCAAACACCGCTGATTCAAACTGGGAGGGAATTGTGGGTCAGTGGAGGGGAAGTTGACCTCGCAGCGAAGACTAATTGATTTCCTCTTTCATCAGAAGCGAAAGGAACGTTGGAGATGGAATAAAGCGGTGAGTCAGATGCTGCGGCCTGGCTGGGGCCTTCCTCTAACGCACACTTAGCTCTATTTTTTTTGTTCGGTGCGCTCGGAAAGTGCTGCGCTTTCAAATGAACACCTGTTGGTGTGTTTCAGGGATGTGACTTCCTCTCTGTTAGTCACCATGTAGGACGCAACTCCACAAATTCCTGAAAATAAGATATTTTTACAGATCCGGAGAGGCTGTGAGGATGGGCTGTTGAGAATATGACTTTATAGTCTTGTGATCTCAAGATGATAAAAAATGTTTATTTCTTCAGATCAATCAGATTATCTTGAGATCACAAGAAAAATAAGTTCTAGTTGAGATCAGTAGAAAGCTTTTGTTATCTTGAGATCACAAGAAAAATAAGTTGTTGTTGAGATCAGTAGAAAGCTTTTGTTATCTTGAGATCACAAGAAAAATAAGTTGTTGTTGAGATCAGTAGAAAGCTTTTGTTATCTTGAGATCACAAGAAAAATAAGTTGTAGTTGAGATCAGTAGAAAGCTTTTGTTATCTTGAGATCACAAGAAAAATAAGTTCTAGTTGAGATCAGTAGAAAGCTTTTGTTATCTTGAGATCACAAGAAAAATAAGTTGTTGTTGAGATCAGTAGAAAGCTTTTGTTATCTTGAGATCACAAGAAAAATAAGTTGTTGTTGAGATCAGTAGAAAGCTTTTGTTATCTTGAGATCACAAGAAAAATAAGTTGTAGTTGAGATCAGTAGAAAGCTTTTGTTATCTTGAGATCACAAGAAAAATAAGTTGTTGTTGAGATCAGTAGAAAGCTTTTGTTATCTTGAGATCACAAGAAAAATAAGTTCTAGTGGAGATCAGTAGAAAGCTTTTGTTATCATGAGATCACAAGAAAAACAAGTTGTAGTTGAGATCAGTAGAAAGCTTTTGTTATCTTGAGATCACAAGAAAAATGAGTTGTAGTTGAGATCAGTAGAAAGCTTTTGTTATCTTGGGATCACAAGAAAAAATAAATAGTAGTTGTGAGCACTAGCAAAGATTTTCTAGGGATCACAACTAAACCTTAGTTTTCTTGTGATCCCTAGAAAACCTTTGTTATCTTGAAAGAAATAAGGTTTAGTTGTGATTACTAGAAAGCTTTTGCTATCTTAAAACCAAAAGAAAAATAAGTTGTAGTTGTGATTGTTAGAAAGCTTTTCTTATCTTGAGATCACAAGAAAAACAAGTTGTAGCTGTGATTGTTAGAAAGTCTTTCTTTTCCTGAGACCACAAGAAAAATAAGAATTAGTTGTGGTCGCTATAAAGCTTCTTTTGTCTTGAGACCACAAGAACAATATGTTCAGCTTCTTGAGAAAACAACTTTTATTATCTTGACACTACAAAACATTTGTGAGAAGTTGTGATAACTACTTTTTATCTTGAGATCACAACAAAAATATGGTGTGATCACTATTATCAGTCCAGCAGTGACACTGAGGTGTTTAAACACTCCAGCAGCACTGCTGTGTCTGATCCACTCACACCAGCACAACACACTGACACACCACCACCACATCAGTGTCACTGCAATGCTGTTTACATTGTGTAAAAATTTTATGATGAACAGACAAATAGAAATGCTCCAAAATCACTTGGAAAAGTGGTTCTTTCTTTTACTCTTAGAAAGTTCATTATTTTGAGTTTTGGTTCCACTCAGTGGTTCTTCCTCATTACTCTAAGGATGTTCATCGTTTTGAGTTTTGGTTCCTCTCAGTGGTTCTTCCTCATTACTCTAAGGATGTTCATCGTTTTGAGTTTTGGTTCCTCTCAGTGGTTCTTCCTAATTACTCTAAGGATGTTTATCGTTTTGAGTTTTGGTTCCTCTCAGTGGTTCTTCCTCATTTCTCTTAGGATGTTCATCGTTTTGAGTTTTGGTTCCTCTCAGTGGTTCTTCCTCATTTCTCTAAGGATGTTCATCGTTTTGAGTTTTGGTTCCTCTCAGTGGTTCTTCCTCATTTCTCTTAGGAAGTTCATCGTTTTGAGTTTTGGTTCCTCTCAGTGGTTCTTCCTCATTTCTCTTAGGAAGTTCATCGTTTTGAGTTTTGGTTCCTCTCAGTGGTTCTTCCTCATTTCTCTTAGGAAGTTCATCGTTTTGAGTTTTAGTTCCTCTCAGTGGTTCTTCCTCATTACTCTTATGGAGTTTATCATTTTGAGTTTTAGTTCCTCTCAGTGTTTCTTCCTCATTACTCTTATGGAGTTTATCGTTTTGAGTTTTGGTTCCTCTCAGTGGTTCTTCCTCATTTCTCTTAGGAAGTTTATCGTTTTGAGTTTTGGTTCCTCTCAATGGTTCTTCCTCACTTCTCTTAGGAAGTTCATCGTTTTGAGTTTTGGTTCCTCTCAGTGGTTCTTCCTCATTTCTCTTAGGAAGTTCATCGTTTTGAGTTTTGGTTCCTCTCAGTGGTTCTTCCTCATTTCTCTTAGGAAGTTCATCGTTTTGAGTTTTGGTTCCTCTCAGTGGCTCTTCCTCATTACTCTTAGGAAGTTTATCGTTTTGAGTTTTGGTTCCTCTCAGTGGCTCTTCCATGTTACTCTTAGGATGTTCATCGTTTTGAGTATTGGTTCCTCTCAGTGGTTCTTCCTCATTACTCTTATGGAGTTTATCGTTTTGAGTTTGAGTCTCACTGGTTCTTCCACGTAATTTTTCTCTTCAATTTCAGTTCCACTCAGTTGCATTTTGCATGCTGGCTCCTCCTAGCAACAGTTTTTACATGCATACAAAAGCTCAACTAAGTTCTTAGTCATTCTGAAGGTGCTCGCATGTACCTTGTTCGGTCAGGACCTTCACACTTTCCAGCTTCATCCGAACCAGAACAGCAGGTGCGAATGCTGCCTCAGAGAACACAGATCAAACTGAACCATGGGTCAGTTCTTTGGCAGTGTGATGGTTGGAACTTTTGAACTTTTTACAGAAAGTTGAGGCAGGCTATCTTCACCCATTAACCAACAGAAGAAGACGAAAAAACCTAACAAACAAAAAAGAGCTGCAGTAGCACATGGGGAGAGGAGGAGAGGAAATATTTGATTGTAATTTGGTCTGACAATACTTGTGTTTTATTTTCTTAGAGGATAAGGAGAGACAGCAGAGACCTAAGTTTGGACCATGAGGTGCAAAAACACTCTAAATGGAACCAAACGAAGACCTTTAGAAGTCTGTTTACATGCACACCGTCGAGCGCTGTAGGAGGAGAGCCAACAACCGGAAGGTTGTGGGTTAAAATTCTCGGAATGACTGGGTATTCTTGGTTGTGCCCCTTTGGCAAGGCACTTAACACCCACTGACTAAGTCAATGCTGCACTGCTCCCAGACTGGGTAGGACATAATTAGGCAGCAATATGAGAAAAATTATGACAAATTATGACAATATGAGAAATTCCTACAAACCCAATTCCAAAAAACTAGGGTCAGTAGTTTCCCGGTCCAACGTTTCTGGACTGTGTGGCAGGCAAGTCTAGAATGAACATAAATGTAAAAAAAACTTAAAAGCATTTCAAATACTGTCCCACATTAATAGAAACTGGGGGGAATAGATAGCATATTAGTGCTTCTTCCCAGTTTTCGTATCCCTAATCAGTTCTCGTTAGGGGTCTGGAGCCACATTTGGAGACAAGCTGCTCTGGGGCAATGTCTGCTGCAGATAGTGGCATACTGATAAACAGGAATTTAGCTGAACTGAAAATGAATCTGTCAGCACTAAGACTCCCAGACTGAGACCTCCAGCTTGCAGGCTGCAGGTGTGATGCAAGAGGCCAGTTAACGCACAGCTTGTGCGTTGCAAGGCTGTGTTCAGGGTCGCTCGCTTACCTCAACCCGTTCCCCACTGACCTGAGTAAAACAGGAGTGCGCAGATAGCCAGCACTGCTTCGGCATCGTGTTTTACCACCCTTTTCTTCTGTTCCCTCCATCCTCTCACCTAATCTCTCTTCTTCTCTTCTCTTTCATTAACACTCCCAGCATCTCTAATCAATTCCTCTCATATACAAACCATCACTCGCTCATAACACGACTCCGCCCCCCTGCATCTCAACCGCCACTACATCTCTACGCAACTAATATAATATCTTGTAGAGAAAGAGAAAGAGAGAGAGAGAGAGAGAGACCGAGAGAGAGAAAATGCCCTCACTCATTCACAGGAAACCCATAACTGGAGCTGGCGGAGTAGACAGACCCGTTGCCATGGGAACAGTTGCCAGCTGTTGACTGTCTGTGCAGTCAGGCTATCGGCACAACACGCAGCAAAACTAGCAGAACTCCATTATATAAGCTTAACTTTCCTCTCACACACTCTCTTTCTCTCTCTCTCCCTCGCTCTCTCTTTCAGTGACGCATGTGATCTGCAAAGTGGAAGGAAAGTTCAGCCCCCTTTTCAACAAACTCAAGGTACTCAGTCATCTAGAGCAAGACCTGACAGACTTGAATGAGGACGATGCTGCACTGCAACATGCATACGCAGTCGAGTCACATTATTATGACCACCAGCTAACATCCAGAGTAACCGCCATGTGCAGCACAGTCTGCAGCCAAACAGACTGGGAGACTTTATAAGGTCCTGGTAGGTTGTGACGGTGCAGCCCACAGCTGCTGGAGGGCTCATTGGGGAGGATCCATAGAGTGAACGCCACGGCCCAGGCGGTCCCACAGATGCATAACTGGGTTCATGTCTTGGGAATTAGGGGTTCAAGGTAGTACTTGGAAGTCTTGGTCAGGTCTTCCAACCAAAGTGGGACATTTCTAGCCATGTTGCATGTGTTGCATGGTTTTGCTGGAAGACGATCAGCATGTATGGTGTACGTGATCTGCAAGGTTGGATTCAGACCCAAATCAGTTGAGAGTGTCTTCCATATGAATGAGTGGGTCCAGAGCATGCCACAAAAACATTCCCCAGATCATAACACTGCCACCTACGTGCTGCTGCCATCCAACTTATATATAGTAGTATGACTCCACTGTGTATAAGCATTTTCTAAAAGCATGGTCAAATGAATATTCAGTCACGTCTGCAACATGCATGTTTTAAAAGAGGGTGCCTTTACTTGTGCAATGCAGCAGAAGTCTCTAATTCATCCAGGGGACCTACTGACTGTAACGCTAGTCTAAGTCTGAGTCTAGTGCAATGCATTTTTGAGTCTGAGTCTAGTGCAATGCATTTCTGAGTCTGACTCTAGTGCAATGCATTTCTGAGTCTGACTCTAGTGCAATGTATTGTTGAGTCTGAGTCTAGTGCAATGCATTTTTGAGTCTGACTCTAGTGCAATGCATTTTTGAGTCTGAGTCTAGTGCAATGCATTTATGAGTCTGACTCTAGTGCAATGCATTTGTGAGTCTGAGTCTAGTGCAATGTATTTCTGAGTCTGACTCTAGTGCAATGTATTGTTGAGTCTGAGTCTAGTGCAATGCATTTTTGAGTCTGACTCTAGTGCAATGCATTTTTGAGTCTGAGTCTAGTGCAATGCATTTTTGAGTCTGAGTCTAGTGCAATGCATTTATGAGTCTGACTCTAGTGCAATGCATTTTTGAGTCTGAGTCTAGTGCAATGCATTTCTGAGTCTGACTCTAGTGCAATGCATTTCTGAGTCTGAGTCTAGTGCAATGCATTTTTGAGTCGGACTCTAGTGCAATGCATTTTTGAGTCTGAGTCTAGTGCAATGCATTTCTGAGTCTGACTCTAGTGCAATGCATTTTTGAGTCTGACTCTAGTGCAATGCATTTTTGAGTCTGAGTCTAGTGCAATGCATTTTTGAGTCTGACTCTAGTGCAATGCATTTTTGAGTCTGACTCTAGTGCAATTAATATTTGAGTCTGACACTAGTGCAATTAATTTTTGAGTCTGACACTAGTGCAATGAATTTTTGAGTCTGAGTCTAGTGCAATGCATTTCTGAGTCTGAGTCTAGTGCAATGCATTTCTGAGTCTAGTGCAATGCATTTTTGAGTCTAGTGCAATGCATTTTTGAGTCTGAGTCTAGTGCAATGCATTTTTGAGTCTGAGTCTAGTGCAAGGAATTTCTGAGTCTGAGTCTAGTGCAATGCATTTTTAGTCTGACTCTAGTGCAGTGCATTACAACTGCATGTGAACTCACTGACATTTCATTTTACAACATGCAGGAAGATCATCAGCATGTTCAACTGCTGGTTATCTACTTAACCCAATAAGTCTTCATGCATACTGTGATTGGGCGTGTTGGAGAAATGCAACACTCCTGAACAGCAGTATAGTTTTGGCACAGGTTGGTACTTTCCTGTCGAGTAGAGGTGACCAACCCTAGTCCTGGAGATCTACCTCCCTGCACAGTGTATATCTGTGTCTGCAAGCACATCAAATTAGTTTCTCAAATTAGATCTTTTAAGGCACTTATTTGCAAGTTATGCAATCGGATTTGTCGGCAATCTGCAGGGGCTGCTTTAATGACAATATAGGCAACAGTAACTATGTAGCAGAAGAGATGGAGGTGCATCATCTTGACCCCCAAACTCTTACGTCACACCATGAAAATTCCTGAATCCCAGCACTCCCGTCACTTTAGATTGGATATAAGCAGCCAGAGCATCTGAACAATAGACAATTGGATTTGCATTTCAAACCACCTAGTATTGTGGATCCAATTTGCAAAACTTGGATTTCATGTGGCTTCTTGCTATGTAGACAAACAAAATAATCTATCTGGATACAGTCTTGATATGCAACAAATTTGATACACATTTAAAACTGTCCCCTTTCAAATGCGCCAAATCACAGACGCACCCTTTTCCAAACACCACAATAAAGCAGCGTTAGATTCAGTATATAAACAAAGGGCTGGACATGCTTGTGATGTTTTCAGGAAATATCATGAGAATGCAGCAAATACCTGTATCATGAAGGTACGATGCATTTCCACACACTTGTGGTCTTAACAAGTGCTTGTGCAGTTTTGATATATCAATGTGCACTTAAAGCACAACCAGAAACTGTAAATGTAGACTTTGGGACAGGCTGTGGATTTCCCAGGATGGCTGGTTACCGCTGATTTGTTGAAAGAAAGAAAGGAAGGAAAATCAATGCACCAGCTGCTCTTTATATCCTGTGAACAGTGAATATCCTGTTTAGCAATGAGTGGACCAATAGACACGCTCCATAGCCACTTAGAATAAAACCTTTACATTAACTTGCATAGAAGGTTGAGAAGATTTTCGCTCTCTCCTGCTTCTATTTTGGAAACGCTTGTTTCGACAGTAACGAAATACAATTAGGATACGATGAATGAATAGAAACTCGAAACCAACTATACATACACTACAGCTCAAAAGTTTGGGATCACAGTGAAATGTTCTTGTTTTCAATGGAGTATCTTCCTTCCTTAACACAACAATGGACTGACGGGTCTCTAAAGAAAGTTGTTTCTTTCTGGTCATTTTGAGTCGGTCAGCGAGCCATCAACTGCTTTAGATACTAAACTAACCTAGAATGTTGTTCTCCCTTTTATACTCACTTATTAGTAGAATGTTTTTCAGCTGTGCATCACAATTGAGCAAGAGTGTCCTAACAACCAATTAGCCCAATAACATCCTTAACTTGGATTGGTGGCCGTACCAGGAGATTTAGACAGAGGACTGAGAATTACTAATAATATAACTATATGCAAAATAAGCCTCTATACAAAAATAGACTTTAATACAAAATTTTTATTCTTTAACACTTAAATTAAATGATACACTTAAATTAATTGTGAAATGGATAATATTGTTTATGAATTGCATAAAAATTGCATGAAATGAAATTCTAAAGTGATACTAAACTTTTGAGCGGTAGTATATATGTGTATATATATATATTAGTTTTTCGCTTTGTGCCAGACCTTCGCCACAAAATTCATCCCAGTTTTTCGCATTATCAACTCTGTTCCAACTCTAGATTATCTGATTGGTCTGATTGTGTGATTGAGGTTTCTATACAGTTTTTTGATCGGATGCACAGATTCCGGAAAACAACAGATTTTTTTCTGGATTTTAGCCCATAGAGAATGAATAGGATAGAAAAGTGCACGCCAACCTACAGAACTTCTGCTCAACCGTCAGACACCATTTCACATACATTGACTCAGGGCAGACCCCCGACCACGAATGCATTGTTGGTCCCCCCCCCCCCCCCCAATTTTTTTTTTGTTTCATCATCCCAACTGCATGTACTCACTCAGGGCAGGTCCCCAAACACATTGACCCGCGCTCCTCTACTTGTGATTTATTCATCTCTCATTCTTTGCACTGCTTACGTTGCACAATCATCTAGTGCTTACTTCATCTACTTTTCCAGTTCATTCTTGTTCAACTGTGTTGAATTGCTATCGTGGAATTTTATCTTAAGAAAAATCAAAGTTTCCCAGTTAGAACTATGAGTTCAAACATATTTCCCCCCCTCTCTGAGATCAGTAACTTCACGGTCACAAATTGGCGGTCACAGGTTGGAACTAAGCTTTGCACCACAGAAGATGGCTTGGCGACCACTGTTTTAGGATGTGGTCCCAGCGTGGATCTGACATCCTTCCCCCCAGCCGTTACCCAACACTACTCCAATCCAGCCCATACTTCTGAAAAAGCCAATTAGCTGGAGCAGTTTTTGGCAGACTGTGTTTGGAAGTAGAGCCCGCAGGAAGGCAGATCTCCAGGCCATGGCTGGCCGGTGACCAGTGGCCTACATGATGCACTTCTTTGCAAAATAGCTTTGCAAACGAGGCTGCATGTAGAGCGCCCTTATTATTTCTTGAACTTGCGCTATTGCATAAACCCAGAGGTGAAGCTGGGCAGAAAGACAATGCTTTTAGCAGCCCAGCAAGAGTTCAATTACCGTGGCCGCATCTTACAAGCAGTGAGCCGTTAAAGCAGGCGTATCGTCTCATTCCTCTGCTGTTCCCTCGCCACTGCTAGGAGAGTTGTGTTGTTGTTGTTTTTTTATTTTTCCTCCACAGAAGGTTGTTTGTTTGGTGTTTTTTTCCCATTTGTTCCTTTAGGCTGATTGAGTCTGCCAGGCCCTTTGACAGTTGAACAGAAAGAGAACACCTACGCTGGAGCTCTCCTCTGTCGCTCAGACAAAACACAAGGTCATCAGTAAAATGCTGATTCCGTCTCTGAGCTGCATCTACAGAGCATTAGCCTCAAGAGGGCCTTATCAAAACCATTAGGCAACCCTCCCTCCACCCAAACCCCCCTCTCCCTCCCCAATCATTTGCAATTATATTTTGTGTGCCGAGCTTTAAAGGATGAAAATTAAAATCAAACAATGTTGCATTGTATAAAATGATGAACAAAAAGAATAATAAATATATAAATAAATAAATAAATAATGAAAATCAAACAAGTTGGCATCTCAGCACTAGGCAGTTGTTCAACTTCACTTCCGGTGCACCAACTCAAACTCCTGCTGCCACCTAGTGATCACATCGCGCCCTGCAGCTCAGGGCTGACCGGAAACTGACCATATGCAGAGAATGCCACCCAAACTAGGTGAGGATGTGTGTGTGTGTCTATGTCCCCCTTTTTGTTTCTGGAAAGCAGCACATGCGTCTTAATGGCGTTGCATTAGAAGTCTGATGGCATCTCACTGAATGTTATGCACCACTTATTTACTGGACCACCCTGTTCGTCACTATGGAGACACCACGTCCCTAATGAATGAGCAGTTACGCATAATACATCTGTACACTGAAGCATGGCTCACTCTCACATGCATGAAGCACCTGCAGCATGTACTGATGCAGAGTTCTGCAGACTGGATATCATGCCAGCTCATGACGTGAGTGCAGGGAAACCACGGAATTGTGCAGTGCAGATGAGCTGGAAGTGCCTGGAATCATATCTGGATTCAGGGGAATGTTTTTTGAAGAGTCATGTGAGTTTGGTATTGTCTTGTATATGTTCTATGTGATTTTAAGGCTAACAGCAATAGATGTGAGCCAAGGTTCTGCTAATGGATCATGCAAAATACACTACATTGCCGAAAGTATTCACTCATCCATCCAAATCATTGAATTCAGGTGTTCCAATCACTTTCATGGCCACAGGTGTATAAAACCAAGCACCTAGTCATGCAGACTGCTTCTACACATATTAGTGAAAGAATGGGTCGCTCTCAGGAGCTCAGTGAACTCCAGCGTGGTACCGTGATAGGACGCCACCTGTGCAACAAATCTAGTCGTGAAGTTTCCTCACTACTAAATATTCCACAGTGGACTGTCAGTGGTGGTATAACAAAGTGGAAGTGATTGAGAATATAGCAACTCAGCCATGAAGTGGTAGCCACGCACAATGACAGAGCAGGTCAGCAGATTTTTAGGAGCATAATGCACAGAGGTCACCAACTTTCTACCGAGTCAATCATACAGACCTCCAAACTTCATGTGGTCTTCAGATCAGCTCAAGAACAGAGCATAGAGATGTTCATGGAATGGGTTTTCATGGCCGAGCAGCTGCATCCAAGCCTTACATCACCAAACGCAATGCAAAGAGTTGGATGCAGTGCTGTAAAGCACACCGCCATTGGACGTTAGTGAAGACCCGTTCTCTGGAGTGACGAATCACACTTCTCTGTCTGTTAATCTGTTGGACGAGTCTGGGGACGGCCCCTTCTGGTCCAACATGACTGCCCACCAGTGCACAAAGCAGCTCCATAAAGACATGGCTGAGCGAGTTTGGTGTGGAAGAACTTGACTGGCCTGCACTGAGTCCTAACCTCAGCCTGATAGAACACCTTTGGGATGAATTAGAGCGGAGACTGCGAGCCAGGCCTTCTCGTCCAACGTCAGTGTCTGACCTCACAATGAGCTTCACAATGAGCCATAAACACACTCCTAAACCGTCTGGAGAGCCTTCCCAGAAGAGTTGAAGCTGTTATAGCTGCAAAGGTTGGGCAGACATCATATTAAACCCTATGGAATAAGAATGGGATGTAACTCAAATTCATATGCATGCAATGGCAGACGAGCAAACACTTTTGGCAATATAGTGCTTCAATAAAGCTAAAGCTATAATTTAGTCCGTTAATTAGTTTCAAACATTGCATTAACCTGCAGAAGACTCAGTGGTGTGCAGCGTGCATTAATCTGGTATAGTCTGACAGCATCATCATATAAGACCCCAATATTTGCAATACACTGCCCCACACTGGTCTTTCACAGTCTTACATCTTCAGGTATAATTTTCCCATTATTTCAGTCCAACTTTCCTATAAATGGATACACAACCATGCAGAGGAAGTTCTCTCAGGCTAAGCATGCATCATCACAAATCTTGTACACTCAGCAGCCATTTCTTTAGAAACACTTACCTTGTACTTCCATCCCCTGACAACTTCATACACATCTAAGCACAACTAAATAATAATTAAATCCAGGAGATATATTGAGGAGTCATTCAGAGGGGTTTGATGTGAGGAGGTTCAAAACAGATTTCTAGACAGTGGTGAGAGAAATCAAGTCCTCAATACAGATATGGCCAGTTTGTTTCATATTTTTTCAATTATGTTTCCCATTTCCTGTTGGTAGAAGTTGGTAGACACAATCTACCAAGCAAGGCATACAGGAGCAAGATACAGGCGCAAATGTCACCTTGATGATGTCACCTTGTAACAGAGAAAAGGGCTCGAATCCCAAGGAGGCGTTTCAGGTAGACAAGAATGAGTGGCTTCTTTGGGACAGAGAGTCTCCCTTTGGTGTTTAATCTGGGTTTAGTACTTTTGCAGAATGTAAAGGTAGTGTTACAGTTTACCTGTACACATGTAAGCGAAGATGATGTTACAGCTTACCTGTACACAGGTATGTGAAGGTAGTGTTAGGAGTCTTAGCCAAGAACTCTTATGGTGTAGGGGGGTTGCCCGGGTGGGGAATTGAGCTCGTCTACAGCATAGAGGTCAGCATGGTAACCCCTATTCCAACCACCAGTTTCTCTTCTGGTATATATTTATTATTACAGACTTATTTTTTAATGATGAAGTAGCTAAACTGTAAATGTGAATCCAGGGCCTGAGTGAGTAGGTATTCCTGCTTAGATACCAAAAGGATACTTTAATGAACCATCTGTATAGGCCAGCCTGCTATTGGGCCCTTGGAGAGTGCTCTTGACCCAACTGTCTGGGGAGAAGCTTGGCAGCTATCTCTTTGGGAATTGTTAAGCAGCAGAAAGACCATGAAGTATAACTTGGTAAAGATGTGCAAGAGTAAACAGCAGGGCCAACAGCAGGGCAGCTTTTGCTCAGGCCTAGCATTTTTCCACCTGCAGTCTTTAGTCTAGTTTGGGGTTTTTTCTGCACATGAGTCACATCATTAGCTCATGATGAAGTCCTTCATGTGCTGAATCAGGTGTGTTATGTGTAATTCAATTGGATCTCCTGATGTTAAGTTGGGAAACGGTGGTTTTTCTGCTGTAACACCCTTGACTCGTCTCATCTCGGCTAATTAGCAAACCCTCCATGAGGTTAATGTGAGCAGAGTTTGGAAATATGGGGGTCATGTTTTTCTAGTCCAAATAGATCTGATTCATCTCTGTAAGGACCTGATCTTTAGCTAATGGTGTGACTCAAGTTGAGGGAACACCACACTGCACTTCTAGAGGACTACAAGAATCAATTAATGAAATGTACTACATTCTGTGGCACATCCTGGTCTCACCGTGGCATTTAATCTTACATTTCAAAACATTCAGGTCATTTTTACATTATAAAACATCACTTCTGGTCCTAAAATCTGATTGGTTGAGCTACATTCAAAGCTTAACTAAATTATACAAAACTAGGGCTACCTAACAACAGCTGAACTCACAACAAGACCTTGCAATGTTAATGCAATGGCTTTTGACTCTAATGTTGCTTGCAAGTACTTCTGAGTATATTGATGAAGTAGCAAACTGCTGTTTTTTTCTTATCTAGAACTAGACTAGTCAGCTAGCAAACAGCTTAAAAGATAGCAAGCATGCTAAACTACTCCATCATAAATATTAAAGGCCAGAATTAGAGTACTCACGATATGATTCCCTGTAAACCTGTAATATAAAAGTCTAAAGAATGTCACTAAAACAGCTTACACATTGCAAATGTCCATGTTTCAGTCAGAAGTAGCGCCAAGGTTTAATCTCAAACAGCTAATTTCTAGCTTCTGCTGACAAACTATGCACTATTTTTATCGAGTATGAAAAAAGCCTGAATGCCACCTTTCTTTTTTAGCTACACTATGAGTTGTTGGGCTGCAGGAGCCAGTATTTAAATTCCTACTTAATGCAGTATATAGAGATTCAGTCCCAACAGCGGAAAAGGGAAGCTGTTAGCATGATGCTATATGGTGTATTATAAGATTATTCACTATTATATGACAAAAGATCATAATATTACCATATTGTACAGTGATGGGCGACCAACTGACCACCCTCATTCAACAGGCCATGGTTGTTTAGCCACCGTACCATACTCTAGGAGAAGTACTTCCTTGGTGGAAAAACTTATGTCCCTTATTTTCTGACATTGTGTATTGCTATGTGTTATAAAGTCACTGCTGTGATTTTTGGTTACTGGGAAGGAGATTTTCCTTCGCCCAATAGCGTGCCTAAGAACACTCTTCCCTGTGTTAAAATACCAGTAAGATGCAGCCTCACAAAGCTGATTGCTTTACATTTCATTATAAACTCTGGTGCCTACACCACTTCCCATAACTGCAAACCAAGGATTGTGGGTGATTGAAGGTCTGGACGCCATCAGCTTCGTCTCTCAGTTTCTCCGAAACGAAGGCTGCACTCTAAGAAACCTTCAATATGAGGCTGCAACCTTGGCTTTGACTTTGACTTTTGACAGCTTTACAGAAAAAGAACAGTGCTGCAAACCATGATTGCTCCAGATGAACTATAGCCCTGCAGAGCTCAGCTTTGAAACCAAGCCGAGATGGAGAACTGAATCAATGGCCCTCTTCTGACTAAGCATTAACATATATCCTGGCTGAAGCGTACAGCAATAAGTACTGGTATTAAACCGGCATTGTAATTAAGTCACCAAAAAGTACTCACAGAGCAAAAGTTACTGTAGTACTCACCGATCAGACATAACATTAAAACCACCTACTTGTATCTACACACAGTGTCCATTATATCAGCTCCACTGACCATACAGGACAGACCGTTGTCCAATGCGGACCCAAACTGATAAACTATTGAATAATTTCATTTTGACTGTGTTTATTTTAAGCGCCAGAGCTTTTGTTGTCTTTACGGTATACAGGCTTTAAGGCACAGTAAACTACACACAGAGACTAATCGTGGGTGCTGTAAGATCACCGAAGGCTCCTGAGCCAATCAGATTGGGCACATTTGGGCATGCGGCGCGCAAACACATGGGAAGTATGAAGCGACAAGCAGCAGCCGGAGACTAAAGCGAGTCAGAGAGACTAATGTAAAAACAGAAAAGTGAACAGTGTGAACTGAGTGTTTAACAGGAACAGTTCTGGAATGGACCTGCTCGTCTAGTTTTGGAGAATACCGCTCTGTACAACCAACATGTCAATCTGTGAAGCTGAGTTAACAAGAAGACGCACATTTTATTAACTTTCTCTATAAATAAACACTTTAAGATGCACTTTTTTAAAAGCATTTTGTTTTTTTAAATGCGGCCCTAGTTTTTTTACTTGACGTGAGTAAAAACATTTATTATAAGTTTATATATAATTCATTTAGTTCAGCATTTTAACAGTAAATATACTGAAATATACTGAACGGTATGTGTGATGTGTTGGTGTTTCAGTAGCTGATGGTATAAGATGCTACTAGGTAACTTAAATATACTGGATACACCACTGAATCATATCACAAGTTAGAAATGATGACGGTCCAGACCTCAGCCTGAGGAAATCTCCTCTAACAGGACCTTACTGACCTCTAATGAAACACCTCTGATATATGAGCTACACTTACAGACTGTAGTTCATCTGATTCTCTACATACATTGTTTATCCAACTGTTACACCCACAGGACCCCCACAGAGCAGGTACTATTAGGGAGGCGGATCACTCTGAGCACTACAGAAACACTGATATGTTTGTATTGTGCTAGTGTTGCGCTGGTATGAGTGGATCAGACACAGCAATGCTGCTGCTGGAGTGTTTAAACACCTCAGTGTCGCTGCTGGACTGAGAATCGTCCACCAACCAGTCAACATCCAGCCAACAGTGTCCTGTGGGCAGCGTCCTGTGTCCACTGATGAAGGACTAAAGAACACAAACTGTGCCGCAGCAGATGAGCTACTGTCTCTGACTTTACATCTACAAGGTGGACCAACAAGGTAGGCATCTCTAATAGAGTGGACAGTGAGTGGACACAGTGTTTAAACACTCCACCAGCACTGCTGTGTGTGCTGAGAATGAACTGCTACCCAAATACTATTTGTTCTGTGGTGATCCATTGGGTGTCCTGATCAGTGAAGAACAGGGTAACAAAGTCTACAAAGAAACAGATGAACTACAGTCTGTAAGTGTAGAACTACAAAGTGCTCCTGTATTGTAGATAAAGCTGAGTGTAGATGGTATTAATAATGTTAATGGCTAAGCAGTGCAGAGCACTATGTTACAATATTCTCACTACAGTACGACAAAAAGTTTAAAAGTTTATGAGATGACCTCAGCATACAGTGCCGGGCTACCAACTGTTCTTCAACAGTCAGCAGTTGCATAGCAATGATACCATACTCTACATTTCTTTGAGGACCACTCATGTCAATTATTTTCTGAAACATGCTTTTATTTTGGCCCCATTTTACAAAGCCACTCGAAGCCGTGCATCCTGCCATATTAGCTATTAGCTTGCTCCCTCCATGTAGGAAAATAAATATGCAAGCTCCAAATCAAATGCAGCCATCACTGCCCACATATCTCCAAGCAGCCTTTATCTTGGCATGGATTTTAAGTAATATGTCCACCATACAGCAGTCCACATCAAACAGTGTGCCAGTGGAGGAGGGCAAAATAATAGTTCTACCATGAAGGAGATGAAAGAGAATGCAGTGTGGACAGCGAGGTGACCTGTGAGGCCATTATTTACTGAGATGCAGTGGACGGAGAATTATTGTGAGTGGGTTCACTCTTCTGACCTCTGCCAGACCAAACACCAGACACCATTCAAAAACCAGAAAACTGCAAGTTTATTTTCAAAAAATGAATAAAAGATGGGACACTGGCTTTAGGGACGGGCAAACAGCAAAATAACAAACAAGACAACTAAAGAAAGAAAACTAACTAACCTGAAAACAAAGTAAACAAAGATACACAAAGCTACCCCTAACTAACTACAATAAACAGGGGAAACGGGTAGATAAACAAAAAGCACTCGTCCCCTACGTCCCACAGAGGTCTTCTGGAATCTAACAAAGCTGTGGCTAAACGTACAAATGTAGTGGAGAGTGCCGGGCTGGTCTGGGCAGGAGTTGTTACAGGTCAGGTCAAAGGAGAGAACCCTGAACGTCTCCCAAGGTGGCAACTTGATGATCATTTCTTCCACTAGGTGCCCCCTAGTGGTTGACCCTGGACCTGCACACAGTGTCACATAGATAAAACACACACAGCAATATGGCCACCAAGAGACATCAAAAATAGCTAGTATGACCAGCGGTCGTAACAGTTCCTTCTTATATTACCAATAACAGGAACTGGCGACAAACTTTAACAACCATTTCATTTACACTAACAAAGCAATTTATTTGTGTCAAATAACAAACAGCCAGAGATTGATGCAGTAAACGTGGGCAATTCTTATTCTCTGGTCATGAAATCCGATTATATTGAGACACAGGGAAGTGTCAGCTGTGAATGGCTATACCTCATAGACTGTCAGACACTCAAACTTGAGTCCCATGTTGAGTGAGTCCTGACTCCAGTGCCAAATGCCAAAACTATTCTCAATGTCATCCTTTCACAGCTCTTACTGCCACCAGCTTCAATATGACTGGTGTGAATGGATCAGACATAGCAGTGCTGCTGGAGTGCTTAAAAAAACTCAGTGTCAGGGCTGGACTGAGGGGAGTCCACCAACCGGCAACATCCAGTTAACAGTGACCTATAGGCAGCATCCTGTGACCACTGATGAAGGGCTAGAGCAGAGGTCACTAATAGGCGGACCACGGTCCGGACCCAGACGTTGTCCAATGCGGACCTAAAGCGATAAACTATTGAGAACGATTTATTGTTGACAGTGTTTATTTTAAACGGCGGCACTTTACATGTCTTTACGGTATACAGGCTTTGTGGCACAGTAACCTTAAAGACCAACCACGTGTGTTGTAAGATCGCCAAAGGCGCTCCTCAGCCAATCAGATGTGAGCAGATTTGTGAGTGCGGCGCACACACAGGCAAGGTACGAAGCAAAAAGCAGCAGTCGGAGAATAAAGTGAGTCGGAGAGGAAGGTTGTTCAGACGGCGTGCTTTGAAAAAAGAAAAGTCAATGACGAAAAAAAAAAGTCCTGGCTGGACAACCAAAAGCTCACTTCTCTCACTAAACAAGAGAAAGTGTGAGAGAGGAATACAAGAGAGAGAGAAGCTGTTCAGATGTGAAATTCAGTTAACAAGAAGACTTTTTACTTACTTTTTCTCTAAATAAGCACTGTATGATGCACTTTTTTTTCAAAAGCATTTTAAATGTAGCCCTTGTTTTTAGTTAAAGTGAGAAAATACCTTTATTTAGGTTTTATTTTATAATATTTTGTAAATAATTAATTCAGTTCAGTATTTAAAACAATAAATATTATTGAAATATACTGAATTGTATTTGCAATGTATCTGTCTTTCAGTTGCTGATGACAAAGTTGCTGACATTAGGCTACTCCACTATACATGATATAGCATTGAATCATAACACATGTTAGAAATTTTGAGGGTCTGGACCTCTTAACTGGACCCTACTGAACTCTAATTAAACACCAGTGGACTAGAGGAACACAAACTGTGCAGAAGTAAAAGAGCTATCGTCTCTGGATTCATATCTACAAGGTGGACCAGCAATGTAAGTGTGTCTAATAGAGTGGACTAAGGGTTCTGGTGCTATTCCAGCATTCACTGGGCGGAAGGCACCCTGAACAGGCTGCCAGTCCATCACTGGACAGATATACACACACTAACCCCCAGGGGCAAGTTAGCATCTTCAATCTGATTGGCTGCATGTCTCAAGACTGTGGGAGGAAACCAGAGCACGCTGGAGGGAACCCACATGCACACTCCACATAGAATCGAACCCAGTCCTGTCTCACTGTGAGACCACAGCACTATACATTGCGCCACCGTGCCACCCTAAAAGTAAATTATGCATGTTTTCAGCAGTTAAATCTAAACAGGTTAATGCCTTCACCATTTCAAGATTCATGATTGTGTTTAATGTGGTGCTGGTAAGAGCACTCTCCTTCATTGTATGTGGCAAAGTACAGAACTCCAGATTTATTGGAAGGAGGTTACTACAGTTTTTTCTCGTTTGATTAATTGTGATATGCCAATGGATTGTAAACTCTGTTTGCTGCATATTTGTCCTAAAGACTTTGAATGGATTGAACTGGAAAGATACTGAGGGACCCAAGATAAACCAATGGATTAAACAAATGTACAGCAACCTGGCATTGGA
The DNA here is from genome assembly GCA_021613375.1 of Megaleporinus macrocephalus. Lineage (NCBI taxonomy): Eukaryota > Metazoa > Chordata > Actinopteri > Characiformes > Anostomidae > Megaleporinus > Megaleporinus macrocephalus. The sequence continues at coordinate 59,608,343 of CM038702.1, read as the reverse complement.
GATACTGACCTGAATAGCTAAAGGGAAGCTTGAGGACTTTAAAAACATGTGGTTACCCTTCTTGTGACTTGTAAATTTAATTGTATGCTGATAGAGTGAGCATTGGGTTTCAGGGGTCGGAGGGAGGACTAGTTGTTGTAAAACACTTGAAATTAATAAAGACATTTAAGGGGAAAAACAGATTAATGGCTTTGCTTAACAGTGATTTCCCTTTGTTTAACAAAACTCAAATCAGATGAAAATCAAACCAAATCTTATTTGTCATGTACTACAAGGTACAATTAGCTACAACAAATGTACAACAAATGCTTTTACGACTGCCTGCTCACATGAAACAATAATATAATATAAATTTAGGACATTATGAAACATAATACAAATAAAAGTAAGAGCATTTTATATATATATATATATATATATATATATATATATATATATATATATATATATATATATATATATATATATAATAAACATACATAAATGTACAATATAGAAATAGAATAGAATAAATAATAGATCCAGTTGATATTTCTGAATATCAGTATGCATGCTGGTATTGAAGCTGACAATTCAAGGCCTTCAGAATAAAGTAGTTCTATAGTTGGGAGTGGAAGCACCGTCACAACCTCCAACCGTATGTTTTCTGTGCTTTTGATTTACAGAATGTGTGTTCAGCTTTACTAGCGTGTCGAGAGTTTCAGTTACACTACACAAGGTCAGCTCACTTCCGCAGTTCAGTAAGCACAAGCACAGTCTAACTAACCCTTAGTTACATAATTTAATCTCAATATATCTGGATTAATCTGTCGACGTAGACAGAGGTTTAGAGACACATGCACTTAATTTCTTTAAACAAATTCTTCTCACCCTGCTGTAATGAATCATTAGACCCAGGCAGGTTATTTCGATCCATACACAAGGCTTTATTAACACAACAGTGAAGGAAATGTGCAATAAGGTGTAGAACCAGGCAGCTGGGCGTGGAAGTCCTGGGAGAACAGGCGGGCTGGAGCTCGGGGCAGTTTTAAGGAAAAAACAACCAGAAAACCATGGTAGACCCCAACACCCACCAATCTTCCCCAAAGCTCAGCACAAAATCTCACACACATCACAAATACACTTTCCTCAACCAACAGCCACAAGTGTTCGCATGTTTTCTCTCTTACTGCAGCTGTTGGCTTCCCATGAGCCGGTGTGCATGGTCATGCATCCCACATGTCCATAGCTTCTCGCTAGTCAGTAGAGGTGCACTACAATATGAAATCATTGCTGTATCTAAAGAAAAACATGTATCTCCATTTTTGACGATTTTCATTTTTTTTAAAGATTTTGAATACGACAGCTGATCTTTATAGCCTGTAAAAGTTTCATGATGGATGGACCAATAGAAATGCTCCAAAATCACTTGGAGGAAATTATGGTTTCATAGACTTACATTGAAAGTAAAGACGGTTTTTGTCCTTTCCTGTAAAGTTGCCATTTTGGAGACACTTGTTTTTCTTTGGCCAGTGATAATATCTGAGTTAAATTCCATCCATCCATCCATCCATCCATCCATCCATTATCTTCCACTTTATCCTGCTAGTTGGGATCACGGGGGGGCTGGAGCCTATCCCAGCGTCATATGGGCGAAACCATAGACAGTTCGACAGTCCATCGCATGGCCAACGAGTTAACTTCCATTTAAAACAGAAACTGCTGTTATGAATTATAACAAAAGCAAATATGAACTGATTAAATAAATTGGATTATTTTATGTGTACAGTCTTGTTTTGCATGAGTTCCTCATTTGTGGGCATCAGAACAAGCAAGTAGTTGTTAATACTGCATGTGAACTAATGCTGTTTAACAGTGTAGCTACTTTAAACTATTACAGCAAAGCCACAGAAATAACTCTGAAGATTAGTTCTTTCATAGGAGCTGACAGTTAATCACTGGCGCAGACGCTCAGACATTCTTTGGAGCGAAAAGAGCGTCATAGGCAGAAGAGACGAGGCTGGATGAAGAATGACTGAGCAAATTTAGGAGCTGGTTTGAACTGGACAACCGTATTCAACCGTATAAGGCATGACGTTAAGATAGGCCAGCTGAGCTCTAGTGTAGTTATCTCTGTCAGACCGGAGGAAGGCAATTACACTAAATACTGAACATTCTCTTCTGCTTTAATTCACACATGCACTTTAGTCACTGAGGAGTAACCAACGTGGCTGCAGCATTCACAGACTCAGAGCTTAACACAGCTATTCAGCACTGCATGCTCAGTTCTGCACTTCACTTATTATTTTGCCCAAACAAACAAACAAACAAACAAACAAACAAACACATGCATGTCAATGCAGACATGCAGCCAAGCAGAGGAACCTGTCATTAGGGTACACGAGGAGACACAATGGCAGATCATGAATTTACACTCAGCACCCACTTAATTAGAAACATCTACCTCATATCTCCACTCACTGGCCACTTTATCAGAAACCCAACATTGCACCATGTACTTTCACCTGCTGGCCACTTTATTAGAAACACAATCTTGAACCTTGTACTTTCACCTGCTGGCCACTTTATTAGACACATTACCTTGTACTTTTACTCAATGGCCACTTTATTAGAAACACCTACCTTGTACTTTTCCACTCAATGGCCACTTTATTAAAATCACCTTGTACTTTCACTCATTGGCCATTTTATTAGAAACACCATTAAAATCACCTTGTACTTCCACTTATTGTCCACTTTATTAGAAACACCAACCTTGTGCTTTTCCACTCAATGGCCACTTTATTAGTAACACAACATTGCACTTCCACTCAGTGGCCACTTTATTAGAAACAGTTACCTTCTTCCAATCACTGGCCACTTTATTAGAAACACAACCTTGCACTTCCACTCACTGGCCACTTTATTAGAAACACTTACCTTCTTCTTTCACTCACTGGCCACTTTATTAGAAACACAACCTTGCACTTCCACTCACTGGCCACTTTATTAGAAACACAAGATTGTACTTCCACTGACTGGCTACTTTATTAGAAACACCTACCTGGAACTTCCACTTACTGGCCACTTTATTAGAAACACTTACCTGGAACTTCTACTCTCTGGCCATTTTATCAGAAACTCAACCTTTTACTTCCACTTACTGGCCACTTTATTAGAAACACACTTTGTATTTGTAATTAACAACGATTAAAGGGATTTGTAAAAACTATTCATAGTCTAAAGTGTATTTTGTTACTGTTTTGATTGAGTTTTTAAGCCAAAAAGGGATTTGTTAATCACCTCTGTCTTTCGTAATTTAATTTTCTTCCTACTGTCCCTTTTATGGAATTGGTTTGTACAAGGTACGTGTCTCTAAAGTGCTGGATAAACGCATCATGGCGGTATAGTCTCATATAGTCTCACACAAATATGAAACATTGTTATTTAGTTTTTCATTTCATGTAATAGAAGCAGACAGACACTTTCTCTCTGCCACTCTCGCTCAGCCTTGTTTTTCATCCATCCCTCTCTCTGTTGCTTTATCACTCTTTCTGCTCACACTAATAGCAGAAATATGGGGTCCGGTTGAAGCTGTCACTCTGCAGTATATGGAGCTGTATGACGCACACAGAAAATCACTGAGTGAAGAGAGGAAGAGTTTTTTTCTGGAACGTGCAAACCATCCTCAGCAAAACTTTTCACATGCATGTATCATTTCCACAGTGCTGTGCAGGGTTGTGACATAAGTCAATACTCAGTCTATATACAGGACTGTTACACTTGTTTTTGATGTTTCTGTTGTTTTTAGTCTACATTTAAATATTCTTTCAATATTTTCTAATGTTGTCATTATTATATCTTCATTTGTCCTTGAAGTAATATCTTGAGATGTTCTTTCATGTATGTTCATTGCAGTTTTTTCCAAGATATTTTGGACAGGCAGTGGTGTAGTGTAGTCTCCTCACAGTAAGATGATCTGGGTTGGATTCCCGGTCTGGGTGGTTCTGTGTGGAGTGTGTATGTTCTCCCCGTGCTTGAGTGGGTTTCCTCCGGGTACTCCGGTTTCCTCCCACAGTCCAAACACATGTATGATAGGTTGATTGGTCACTCTAAATTGACCATAGGTGTGAGTGTGTGTTGGCCTTGTGATGGACTGGCGGCCTGTCCATGGCATGCCCCGCCTTCGCCCAATGACCCTTGGAATGGCTCCAGCCACAGCTTGTGACCTCGACCAGTGGGATAAAGCAAAAGATGATGGATGGATGGATGGATAGATGAATATTTCTACTGGCCCATTTATCATGAAATGAAATGACATCATGAGAAAAATCTAGGTTTTGATTGTGATATCATACATACATATACATACACATAAAATATCAATCTGCATGACCAAGTTGGCTAGGTTGATCAACCAGCATAGACAGCATGACCAAGCTTGTTGTCCAGCAGCACCAGAATGATCAAGCTGGTCAACCAGCATGATTGGGATGACCCTAGTTAACTAGCATGATCAGCATGACCCTTCTTGTCAACTAACATAACCAAGTCAGTCAATCAGCTTGATCAGCGTGACCAAGCTAGTCAACCAGCATGACCATCATAACCAAGCTAGTAAACCAACATGACCAGCATTACCAAGCTAGCCAACCAACATGACCATCATAACCAAGCTAGTCAATCAGCATGACCATCATAACCAAGCTAGTAAACCAGCATGACCATCATAACCAAACTAGTAAACCAGCATGACCATCATAACCAAGCTAGTAAACCAGCATGACCAGCATAACCAAGCTAGTAAACCAGCATGATCAGCATGACTAAACTAATAACCAAGCATGAGCATCATGACCAAGCCCGTCAATCAGCTTGATCACAATGACCAAGCCCGTCAACCAGCATGACCAGCATAACCAAGCCCGTCAACCAGCATAATCAGGGTGAACAAGTCCGTCAACCAGCATGATCAAGGTGACCAAGCCAGTCACCCAGCATGATCAGGGTGACCAAGCCAGTCAATCAGCATGATCAGGGTGACCAAGCCCATCAATCAGCATGATCAGGGTGACCAAGTCAGTCACCCAGCATGATCAGAGTGACCAAGTCAGTCAATCAGCATGATCAGGGTGACCAAGCCAGTCAACCAGCATGATCAGGGTGACCAAGCCAGTCAATCAGCATGATCAGGGTGACCAAGCCCATCAATCAGCATGATCAGGGTGACCAAGTCAGTCACCCAGCATGATCAGGGTGACCAAGTCAGTCAATCAGCATGATCAGGGTGACCAAGCCAGTCAACCAGCATGATCAGGGTGACCAAGCCAGTCAACCAGCATGATCAGGGTGACCAAGCCCATCAATCAGCATGATCAGGGTGACCAGGTCAGTCAACCAGCATGATCAGGGTGACCAGGTCAGTCAACCAGCATGATCAGGGTGACCAAGCCAGTCAACCAGCATGATCAGGGTGGCCAAGCCAGTCAATCAGCATGATCAGGGTGACCAAGTCCGTCAACCAGCATGATCAGGGTGACCAAGCCAGTCAACCAGCATGATCAGGGTGACCAAGCCAGTCAATCAGCATGATCAGGGTGACCAAGCCAGTCAACCAGCATGATCAGGGTGACCAAGCCAGTCAACCAGCATGATCAGAGTGACCAAGCCAGTCAACCAGCATAATCAGAGTGACCAAGCCAGTCAACCAGCATGATCAGGGTGACCAAGCCAGTCAACCAGCATGATCAAGGTGACCAAGCCAGTCAACCAGCATGATCAGAGTGACCAAGCCAGTCAACCAGCATGATCAGGGTGACCAAGCCAGTCAACCAGCATAATCAGGGTAATCATCTCAAAGCTACTATTAACAACTTATTTAGACGTATCCTGGTAATCAGCTACTTTTAGTTTGTTGTTTTTCACATTTGATGAATCAAAAAAGTGATTTTTTTTCTTTGTAATAATGATTTGAACACCATTGCTGTGGCCATAATGCTGCAACAAGATATTCCCAACTAACATTTCATCATTATTTAAAAGTTCTTCTCACCTTCAAGATACATTAACAGATGTTTTTAATCTAGAATCTACTGCAGTCCACTGTAACAATCAAACACACATGTGTACATCATGTAACAACATGTAACATGTTACATATTGTTAAATTTCCAATATTGGCTGGAGTTTCCCTTCAAGCGAGTCATGTCTGAGCTGTGGTGTGTCCTGATTTTGTTTTCCACCCAGAACACACAGTCTCTTTCACTTCCTTGTGAAAGTCTAATAGTAATTGTACGGCTGTGTCGTTAGGTAAGACTCAAGCTGCTGAATCAGAAGGACAGGACCCCCTGCCTGTTTACTGACCTGCTGAAGGAAATACTCCTGGCAGCCAACTCTGTACCTGACAACAGGTGGGAGATGAAATTCTTCTTGAGGAGTTCTAATAATGGGGACCATCTCTGTTTTCTCTCTGATTCAACAAGCTGCAGATTGTAGATTCACAGATGCAGATTTTCTCCCCGGAACCTGTTTTTCTGAAAAGCTTAGGATCAGATATCTCCATGGTTCGGAATAAATGGACTATGAGAGCGTAAGGTTTTTAGGTTAAGTACTGAAATCAGGTCATGTCACGGGGGCTTCCTGAGTTGTGCTCTATTGACGCTAACAGTGCTGCACAAACTGTCCGCTGATGAGCCGTCATACTTTTTAGGTACAGTATTTCTTTTAGCACCTTCATGACAATTAATTTTAACATTGGGAGCAGCTGTGTGCCCATTTCTGTTTGTTTGTTTATTTATTTATTATTGTTCAGTGGCCAACTTCTGTTTCACACATATATCCAAACACACTAAACCTGTATGGAGCTTTGAATATGATATAGACTGTCTCTACATTTCTACACTGTTGGTCCAGTTTATCAGCTCCACTGACCATATAAGAGCTACACTTACAGACTGTAAATCATCTGATTCTCTGTACACTTTATTACCCTGTTCCTCAATGATCAGGACCCCCATAGGACCACCACAGAGCAGGTACTATTAAGGAGGTGGCTCATTCTCAGCACTGCAGTGACACTGACGTGGTGGTGGTATTGGGCTAGTGTTGTGGTGTGCTGGTTTGAGTGGACCAGACACAGTAGTGTCACAGCTGGACTATAGTCCACCATCCAAGTGTACTTACAGAAAAGAAAGTAAAAGCATTTCGTCAAAACTTATTTTTAACTATTTTTTTAACCCTCCTATTATGTCAAAACAAATTACCTTAATAATGGTATGGGTCAAATTGATCTGAACAGTAAAAAATCACTCAAAAAGTCTCAGGAGGTTCAAAGAGATGAACCCAGTATATATATATAATCAATATTTCAGACAACCTAAAGTGGAAACGGGGCAAATTGACCCATAACATTGAGGAGGGTTTAAACGGGGTGTGTTCAGTGAGGGTTAGGAGGTACACAACTATGAAACTGAGCACATATAATGGTTTATACTGGAACTGCATGCATCTTCCACAAAACTCCATAGGTCTAGAGCACCCAACACACTTACATGTGCCCAAGAAGACAACACAACTAGTTCAACAAACAAAGTTAAAGATTTACAAACTCAAAAAAAGACACACAGCTCACTGCCACAGTGGAGAGACCCAAATGACGGCGACATGAAAGTCAAACAGCTGAAGACAAGGAAAAACAACACAGCAAAAAATATAAACCTAAGCACTGTAGGCACGGCAAGTATGCAGCATGTATATAGTCAATGTAACATGTCTTACCTGTAAGGACTCGATTCAGTCACTTTCTTGGAATCCATTATCTGTTTATTTTCCCCGCCCGTTCACTGCAGGGTAAGCAAGTACAGGGTCATGTAGCAAATCACAGGTTCACATCACTTCATCCAGTATATATATATATATATATATATATATATATATATATATATATATATATATATATATATATATATATATATATATATATATATATATATATATATATTAAAGGCAAACAGCTCGGTCTGCAACAGTTAACTGTATAAAGCATGTGTCGAGGCTTGCTTTGTTATGGGTGAGTGACGTCACTGATGACGGAAGCCTTGCTGGTTCAGGATGTGGTTCAAGTATTGCTGTAATTTATTGTTATTATTTATTGTTTCGTAATACAAAATGAATGAAGTCACCCCTCATTCACTGTCCCATCTCTTGAAAGCACTGCAGCAGTTTTAATATAAACATCTCACGTCCTATTGGGTTTATTTACTGAGTGAAATCATACTGGCATGTTTTTTTTTTAATAAACAGAGCTCTATTAATATTACCTACACAATCAAAAACAGATTAGATGAACAAATGAATGAACCACATAAAATGAAATTAAGGTGTTTTGTGTATATACTTAGCAGTGTTTAGCCCCATGCTGACAATGTTGCAAGAGGCCATCAAAAATAGTTGAAATGACAATAAAAGTTTTGACCAGCAGGGGGGGTTTCTATGCACATGAAGCTTCGAGAAATGAACCTGAAACGGCAGGACATGACTGAAATGCCCTTGAGCAAGACACCTAACCCCCAACTGCTCCCCAGGCACTGTGGACAGTGCTGCCCACCACTCTGGGTAAGTGTGCTCACTGCCCCCTAGTGTATGTGTGTGTTTTACTGCACAGATAGGTAAATGGGCAGGTCAAATTCCTGTGTGACGGCCACAGTATACACAATATACTTGGCGCTAACACATCTTCACAATTACCAAGTTTTGACAGCCATGCATTGCTAGTGGTTTGTAGATGCTCCTCACCAGAGGATAATCTGAAAAGGTAATCAGGTGGGACCAAGTTTTTGGGATCTTCTCACCAGGGCTAGCAGCAGCTGCCATTTACATTGTATCATCTTTATGACGAATGGACCAATAAAAATGGATTGGCATTAAAAGTAACAATGTTTAAAAGTGAAGTATTTTGAGGATACTTGGTCTTCTTTGGACTGCAATGCCTTGTTGGGGGGGGGTAGCTATATTTGCATGCCCAAGTCACCAATAACCCTTAAAATAAATAAATAATAATAAATAATAATAATAAAAAAGCTCCTGAAAAATACCTGAAGAAATTCGTTTTTTTTTTTTTAAAGTTCAGCTACTGCTCCGAGAATGGCCCCCCGATAACATAGAGCCTGATTTCTGAACTTCCCGGCCGCTTTTATGAGGCGAAGGTTTGTGAACTGTGGTTTCTCTGTACTGCAGAACTCAGCATGCCTGCACTCACGAGCTCAGAGAGAGAGAAAAGAGAGAGAGCGGAAGTTCATTATTAAAAGAAACTCAGGCCAGCCTCTCGGAGATGTGAGGATGTGTGAATGTGTTCTGCAGGTGGACGGAACAGGCCAACAGGAAGGAAGGACCAGGTTATTAAGAGACTGTGGCAGTGTGCGATTAGAGAGCATGTGACAAGCGTGGCTCGTGTCCAGCGCTGCAAACATCGTAGACTTTATCACGTTCCTGACCAAAGAATAAACTGCAGGGTGAAAACGGTCTCCACTGAATTGACTGTGTACATGAACTGAACGCTCTGTACATCATTTCCTGATAAATAACCTGTTGTGCCTCAGTTGATTTACATGTGGCGATAACTGTATGGGAATTCAATCACTTCTGCCAATTCAGGAACCTTCTACAGAGTCTACAGAGAAACAGTTTAAGTGTAATAATAATAATAATAAAAAGAAGAAGAGGAGGAAGATGAAGAAGTCACATGGATATTGTGCCTTTCACATACCAGGATATCAAGATGGAAAGTGAGGGAGTAGACTGAATAGAAGAAGGTACAGAGTGGGGACAGCAACACTAACAGACCCGCCACCCATACAGGAAAGCCTGAACCCATCAACAGCCCACAGACCAGAATCAGAAGAGTCTAACATGCATGATGGGGTATAAAAATAGGTGAAGGCCCTGCAAGGCTTTCAAAGGTCTACCCTAAGAGTTTACAGCCAATGTGTTCTGTAACTGGTAGCCAGTGTAGCTGATAAAGGCCGTGTGTGATGATATGGGCCGATTTGGGTACTAAGAAGGTGGCAGTGACGTTTTGAACAGACTGAAGATGGTAAAGAGGTTTAGAAGGTAAACCATAGAACAGAGAACTTCAATAATCTAACCTGAATGTAATACTAGCATCACCAGGATATCAGCATCTTTCAAGGTAAGCAGTGGCCAGAGATTTTATATGTGAAATAAAGGAGAGACATGGGGCGAACAGGACACCAAGGTTTCCCGTGCTAGAGGAGGGGCTGACTGGGGTATCAGCAATATTGAGGACACAGTCTGAATAGGCAAAGGTGGCTGACTAGGAAAATTAGGTTTTCTTTTCATACCAGTCTATATACTATTTATGGGAACTTAGCTTCACCACATGTGCATATGATTGGCTACAGCAGTTTAGCCCCACCCATTCATGATGAAGAGAGTGTTGTTGTGGCAGAAACGTGGTTAAAGCTAATGAGAATCACAAATGGAAACAAATAAATTAGGATGTTTGAATACTTGAGCAGACTTGTCAACATGGTGCTTGTCAACATGACTTGAAGCTTGATTCGGTTTAGGCTGTAATGAGTACTGCAGTGTCCGGTCCTTTACTGTCCTGCAGTGATATCTTCTGCTGTATAAGAGCTGAACCTCAGCGGGACCGCCCCAATAAATTAAAAGCCTGTCCCGCTGCCCGGTGTCATTTTCTAGAACAGCACTTACAGAAGCGGCCGGTCTCGTCTGACAGGTGCAGAAAGATCCAGAAGGAAATCTTTTTATTTAATGTTCCATTTTCGCTAAGACAAATGAATAAAAGCAGAACAGAATACATCTGTAATCGTATGGTATGTCATCTGTGCCCGTTTCACTGAAACCATTCTTACTTTCTTTTTCTCTTCTTTCACTCTATCACACATGCAGACACACACACACACACAGGAAGTGTGTGATAAGTCAGTAATGGTCATGTAACACCGGGAGACGGGCAGCTAAAATAGCCCTTTGTAAGTGAGAGACAGAATAAATGGTATTCACACAGAGAGACGAAGATGAAGGAAATTGGACATCAGACCCGCTAATGCAGGAAGCTATTAGGATCTGTGTGCGTACGGGTGAGAGGGGCGAGCGTGTCTGTTCTGGAAACTGTTACGGAGGTGAAGAGATGTGCCCATATGTTGCTTTAGCCAGTGGTAAACATCCAACAGCACCCGCCTACTTTCAGACCCACTACCTGCCCAATTTTCCACACGGCCTGGACGCACGGTATGGAAAGATAATAAACTTAGAATCTGACTTTGTCCAGTTTAACAGTGGCTTACACCAGTTTTACATCAACTTCACACCAACTCTCCAGCAAGACTTTCGCTAAGACTCCTAACTCCACCTTCACCTACCTGTGTACATGAACACTGTAACTCCACCTTCACCTACCTGTGTACATGAACACTGTAACTCCACCTTCACCTACCTGTGTACATGAACACTGTAACTCCACCTTCACCTACCTGTGTACATGAACACTGTAACTCCACCTTCACCTACCTGTGTACATGAACACTGTAACTCCACCTTCACCTACCTGTGTACATGAACACTGTAACTCCACCTTCACCTACCTGTGTACATGAACACTGTAACTCCACCTTCACCTACCTGTGTACATGAACACTGTAACTCCACCTTCACCTACCTGTGTACAAGTAAACTGTAGCACCACCTTCACCTACCTGTATACAGGTAAACTGTAACACTACCTTCACCTACCTGTGTACAGGTAAACTGTAGCACCACCTTCACCTACCTGTGTACAGGTAAACTGTAACGCTACCTTAGCCTACCTGTGTACAGGTAAACTATAGCACCACCTTCACCTACCTGTGTACAGGTAAACTATAGCACCACCTTCACCTACCTGTGTACAGGTAAACTGTAGCACCACCTTCACCTACCTGTGTACAGGTAAACTGTAACTCTACCTTCACCTATATGTGTACAGGTAAACTGTAACACTACCTTCACCTACCTGTGTGCAGGTAAACTGTAGCACCACTTTCACCTACCTGTGTACAGGTAAACTGTAACACTACCTTCACCTACCTGTGTACAAGTAAACTGTAACACTACCTTCACCTACCTGTGTACATGTCAACTGTAACACTACCTTCACCTACCTGTGTACAGGTAAACTGTCTAACACTACCTTCACCTACCTGTATACAGGTAAACTGTAACACTACCTTCACCTACCTGTGTACAAGTAAACTGTAACACTACCTTCACCTACCTGTGTACAGGTAAACTGTCTAACACTACCTTCACCTACCTGTGTACAAGTAAACTGTAGCACCACTTTCACCTACCTGTGTACAAGTAAACTGTAACACTACCTTCACCTACCTGTGTACAGGTAAACTGTAACACTACCTTCACCTACCTGTGTACAAGTAAACTGTAACACTACCTTCACCTACCTGTGTACAGGTCAACTGTAACACTACCTTCACCTACCTGTGTACAGGTAAACTGTCTAACACTACCTTCACCTACCTGTATACAGGTAAACTGTAACACTACCTTCACCTACCTGTGTACAAGTAAACTGTAGCACCACCTTCACCTACCTGTATACAGGTAAACTGTAAGACTACCTTCACCTACCTGTGTTCTGATAAACTATAACACTACCTTCACCTACCTGTGTACAGGTAAACTGTAACACTACCTTCACCTACCTGTGTACAGGTAAACTGTCTAACACTACCTTCATCTACCTGTGTACAGGTAACCTGTAACACTGCCTTCACCTTTACAGAATCTTTACACAAAGACTTTAGAGCAACATTACAATGACTGTTGAGTCACAAAACTAACTTTTACCTTTAATTATATGAATAATAGAGTTTGATGAAGTGTGTTTCAAAGTTCCAGACCGTTCACTTCCTTCCTTCACTCATTAATATAGTAACCATGAATGCATTAACCTCAGGTTGGCTTTACATAGTGATACTTTAACGTCACTGTAACAGAGAAACCTCCAAAAGGAGATTCACCGGGATTTACGTACAGCCGTGTAAGGAACTATAACTGAGCTGCTACAGTTGCAACTTCATGGACGTTTCCTGAAGCAGCCAATTGACATCACCTCAACTCATCAAATGACAGGCAACAATTGATTACGCCCAATCAACGGACTATAAAGTAAAACAGAAGATGGTTTATTTGTTGGTGGAAACCACCAAACATCATTGCTGCCCAAAGAAAAGCAAACCTCCAAAACTGTGACTTTACAGAAGAGAGCAAACATTCTTAACTTTCAATGTACGTGAATGTAAAGAGGTTTCATTTCAAGTGATTTTGGAGCATTTCTATTGGTTCATTTATCCTGAATTTTTATATATATTGTGAAGAACATCTGCCATGTTGAAAATTAGCAGAAAATCAAAAATTGACAAATATGGACATGCATAGTTTTTCTTTGGACATCTACAATACGTATGCTGTGCACTAGTGGAGTAAGTGTTGCATGCAACCTTGGCCATCGTTGAATTACTTCATTCCCTGCCCTCGATAGCACTCTAATGATTTCGGAGAACTCTAAAATTATCATTTTGAATTGACATTAATGGAACCAGACCTTCTGGAGTTATTTTGGAGCTTTTTGATTGCAGCATTCATCTCAAAATCCTGACATTTTTGGGATTTTCAAATTGTGTAAATAAAATACAACACGACAGAAACGGAGGTACAACAGTAACAATTAGAAGGTCATCGGTAAATAAAGCAGCACCCGTTAAAAGTAGCTTACAAATGAAACCCTTCAAAGCAGGTGTGTTTAATTAGAGGTCAGTGAGGTCCACCTAGAAGAAATTTCTTCAGGCCAAGGTCCAGAGCGTCATCATTTCTCATGTGTGTTATGATTCAGTGGTGTATCCTGTTTACTGAAGTAGTCTAGTATCAGCATCTTATACCATCAGCTACTGAAACACCAACACACCACACATACCATTCAGTATATTTCAGTATATTTACTGTTTAAATGCTGAACTGAATAAATGCTTTTTTTCATCACTTTCAGTAAAAACAAGGGCTACATTTAAAATGCTTTTGAAAAAAGTGCATCATAAAGTGTTTGTTTATAATAAAAAAGGAAAATAAAATGTTTAGTCCTGTTAACTGAGTTTCACATCTTAACAGTTTATCTCTCTCTTGTATTCCTCCACACTTTCGCTTGATTAGTAGTCTTGGTTGTCCAGCCAGGACTTTATAAATCTGGGCTGAAATTGTGTTCTCACACACATATGAGATGTCCAGAACATTCTGTGTGGAGTGTGTATGTTCTCCCCGTGCTTAAGTGGGTCTCCTCCGGGAACTCCGGTTTCCTCCCACAGTCCAAACACATGCATGTTAGATTGATCACTCACTCTAAACTGCCCGTAGGTGTGAGTGTGTGTTGGCCATATGATGGACTGGCGACCTGTCCATGGTGTACCCCGCCTTCGCCTGATGACACTGGGATTTACTCCAGCCACCCGTGACCAAGACTAGCGGGATAAAGCAGAAGATAATGGATGGATGGATGGATCTGAGTTACGTAGCTGCTTTTAATTAGAGCCACGGTCTCAGAACATAAGAGACATGTTGGAGCTGGGAAGTATAAACATCTCTGTCTCGGTCCATTCCTGGTTGAAAAGTCGTTTATTTTGGAGTACGCTGTCTGCCTAGCTTTACTCTCCAACTGCTGCTTCTTGCCAGTGTGTGCGCCGCACTTCCGAATCTGCACAGATCTGATTGGCTGAGAGGGCGTTTGGTGATTTTACTACGCACGCGATTGGTCTGAGTTTACTGCGCCGCAAATCCTGTATCTAGCTATTTTCCATGACAACACTTGGGGGCCGTCTTTGTTTACTTTGTGTTAGAGCTTCCGGTGCGACCACGGTTACGTTAATACTAATTACAAGCAAAATGACAACAAACATATAAAATGACTAGCATAACATGTTCAATTAGAGGGAGTCAGTTATTGGAAGAAGAGAAAACTTGGCTTGAACAACAGAGTTACGAACACAGCACATACAGATCAGAGTGTTGTAAAGCCGCCTTCCAAAGAAGAGGACCTGCGTCTATGACTAAAGCTCTAGCTTTAAAACATCCACCGAAACCTCCATATGTCTGTTCTTACTATTCTGTGGAGGAGAACCAGCACCAGAGCATCCTTATCCAGAGAAATGGCTCGATTATGAAGCTCTGAGGAAGCAGACGTGTCAGGTGTTTGTGAGTCTATCAGTTAAGTAACTGTTTTCTGATCAGTGTCCACCGCGCTAGGCTATCTGGGCTGTAACTAACACCCATGCAGAGTGGCTCGGGCAGCTGGCTTGACTTGGGTTTAACCGGCTTTTAGAAATATAAACTCACCGTCTGTGTGTAGGAGTACACGCCCACCTTCTCACAATGCAGGTACTGATACGCTTCAGTACTTTTATAGTTTTTCATTGCTGAACCTTCTATACCTTCCAGGAGTACAGAGTAATAAAACTAAAATTAACCTCAGACCACCTTTTCATATCATCCCCCCACTGTGTTGTTAATCTTGGACGAGACAGTGTTGTCCCATTCAAACTTCTTATTGCCTCTCTGGTCTCCTCCCGTGTACCTGTACTCATTTTGGTTAGCTGACCAGAAGTGGGTGTGGCGAAATCTGGTAAATACCATAAAGACAAGAAAAGCTCCACTGCTTAAAATAAACACTGAATTATTCTCAGTAGTTTATCAGTTTGGGTCCGCATTGGACAATGTCTGGACCCGGACCGCAGTCCGCCTATTAGTGACCTCTGCTTTAAAGCATCACCATCACGCCAACACAATAAAAGTCCTGCATTTGGACACCGTCACTCACCAAATAACAACACGTATCTCTATTTTTGTGGATTTTCATAGAGTTTCAAGGTTAGTGGACCAATAGAAATGCCCCAAAATCACATAGAAAGACATCTGTTTCCATTTACTTTTAATTAAAAGTAGCAACTGTTCTCTGTAAAGTTACTTGTTTTTCATTGGACAGTGACAATATGTGACAATATGTTTTCCTGCACCACCAGAAGCTCAGCAGACTGAGCTTAACTGATTACCAGCACTGGAAATGAACGTTCCCTGTGGTCTGTCATTCTCCCAATTCAGAATACATTACAACTGCCCTAGTTTTCTAGTTGCGAAACTAATTCACACATTTCATATGTGTTCATTCAGCTTCCTCGGGTCCTTCGCTGCAAACCAGTGATGATGGTGCAAATTTGGCCAGAGCCAAGTGGTGTATCCCATAATGCGCAAGGCCTGTCCCTAATCCAGGCCATGGGAGACGCAGATGGCTCTGGAACTCCTTGCGTTCGTGGCCTGATGGACTTGGCCGTGAATGCTGGCCTCCACTGAGATATTCTCACTCGCTCCGACGACCGTATGCTGCCTCTGCTAATGAAAAGAGGAAATGCAGAGCAGTGAGCCATTAGGAGCGCTTCCGATGAGAGGCCTTATGCAATGATGAAGATATCCCAGCAAGGTTCTACGGACCGATTTCTCATTTATAAACAAAACACGCCACCATTGCGGGGGCAATAGGGCAAAGCCCCCAATCGACTTCGGCTGAAATCTGCATTTGTATTAAGCTGTTTGGGAGATTAGCCTTCTTTACCAGCGTGGCAGGCTCTTTGGCTGCTGTAATTTGTAATTCACAGTGCTTGTTCTCATACATAATACAAATTTGGCAATTATGACAGTCCCAGGGTGAGCCTGAGCGCTCGGTAAATGAAAATGAAGAAACGTTGTTGGGTCTAATCAGCTCTCTTTAGATGCTCTTACTGAAGGGAACACCCAGCGCTGCTTGAAAGTTTGTAAAGCCTTTATCACTCTGTGAATTTCTGCATAAACCTGACCTAAAATATGATCAGATCTTCATTTAGGTTATAACAGATAGATAAGAGAACCCAATAAAACAAAGAACACACAAAGTATGTTGTTTGTTTATGTATTGCTCGTTATAAGTGACCTAACATTACACAACACTGCTGCTTCAGCTGCGTTCTTTTAATAATACCACACTTGTGGTTCTGCCTCAGCAGTTGTATTGGATTCAGGTCTGGACTCCAAAATACAGAATTCACCCTGCTTCTGTGTTTTGTGTGTGTGTATATATATATATATATATATATATATATATATATATATATATATATATATATATATATATATATATATATATATATATATATATATATATATATATATAATGTGTATGTGTGTGCACTACAGTACTGTGCAAAAGTTCATATATTAATTAATCATATATATATATATATATATATATATATATATATATATATATATATATATATATATATATATATATATATATATGTATATTATATATATATATATATATATATATATATATATATATATATATATATATATATATATATATAAAAACAGCCTCAGCGTATTTATTTTTTTAAACTGTTTTTTATGTTGTTTGTTTGTTTTTTTAATGCTTTGTTTCTTATTTCTTTATTTAGGTAAAGCACTTTGAATTGCCACTGTGTATGAAAGGTGCTATACAAATAAACTTGCCTTGCGTATATATATATATATATATATATTAAACAGTATCATTACAGTATGTAGTGGTTTTACATGGTCTAACTGGAGATTAGATCTATATATATATATATATATATATATATATATATATATATATAATATATATTCTTCATTTTTGTCCTAGTCCAGACTCCTTTTAGAGCAAGCAGCCCTGGTCAACAGTGTTTTCTGTTCCGTACATACTGTATATATTGTTAATAGTGTTCACCATTTCTGGGTGACTTTAAATGGTAGAAACTATGTGTATGTTTATCGTTTTCTGCATTAAACCAGTTAAAAGCAGTAAGCAATGGTCGGGTTCCTCCTCCTTGTTTTAGGTTTCACACTTTCACATTGAAACCAATTAAAACCAGAATGACTCCATTCTACCCCTGGACCACGTATGGGGTTGTAACATAACTAGCAAACTAGCAGAAGAAAGTGATGTGGTATCAGTATTCATTTATAACAGGGGGAGTAGTTTGCTATATGAGGTCCAGCTAATCGAATTGGGGGTGTGAAAATGGGGGAATTGCTTTATTTTGCAGCTAAAGTCAACATATGTGTTCACTCGATCCTTCACTCCTCAGGGGACTCGTCTAACAAATCTTATCATTTGCTTTGCATGCGTTTGTTTTACCCATAATGCTAACTGGCTAATGCTAATAAAGTTTTTAGTGTTATAATCAAGCTAATGTGGCTGAATTGTAAGAGGTATTAAATAAACCTGTACTTTACGTTCATACGTGAAACTGCAACTGCGATGGTTAATGTATGAAGACTGGGTGAAGTGGTTTCCTCAATGTGGCGCTGCATCAAGATTCGAGTGACTATTGACTTGTAGCGTGTGTTCGCAACTGTAGCAGCTTTACAGAAAAGCAGGGAAAAATAGGATAGAAAGAAAAAAAGAGTCCATGCATGAGCATATAAAGGGTATTGAGGGTATCCAAGCCCCCCTAGAGCAAACCAGAGGCGACAGTGGCAGAAAAAAACTAGCTTGGTAGGAACCCAGGCTCCTCTCTTGAGCCTGGGTTCCTCTCAAGGTTTCTTCTTCCTACCAAGCTAGTGGGTTGACCCCAGATAGAGAGAGCATGACCATTCTCCTCTGTTCAAGCCCAGACAGAGAGAGAGAGTGGCCAAGCTAATGAGATGTTCTGACAGAAAACAACAAGAAGGTCAGTGCTAGAACATGTTTCTTAAATATTCCAGCTCAGGGCGTAGAGATGTAGAGTTTGAACCATCTCATAGGTTCTCTGTCAGAGTGAGAGACAGTGCCAGATGTTCTAACTGTACTAGTTTCGGTCAGTCAGGCTGACGAGCAGGAGAGCATCAATAGGTCAGACAGAAGGGATGGAGCTCTGGTGACTCTGGTGACTTCCATGTGATGACTCAGGCAAACATTGAGAGACAGACATACACTGTAATGAACTGCTGTAAATTTACTGTGGATATACAACAGTATCTTACTGTTTTTTATAATAATGGTAAAATACTGTCAGACAATCACACGGCGTATGTAAATTAACACTAATGCAATCAGTGTAATTTATCAGTATAATACAGTATTTTCTGTCAACCTTTTGAATTATGCACCATCATTCCTTCACAGTCCAGTCACTATCCATCTCAGTCGTACTGGAGATTACAGACTAATGTTTCTTTTTATTAATAACCCTTTTTTATTAAACTGTCCAAACTATTTCTATTTATTTAAGTGACAATATATATGCAGTGGGCGGGGCCCGCCTATTAGGCTCAGCTAAGCTAAGACTCTTTCAGCTTATTCAGTCAGTGCAGGAAGTGCCGGGGCAGTTTGTATTGTGTTCATTCGTAAAATAAAGAAAGATAATCTAAATTGGTTCTTAGACGAAGAGACACGAGCTGTTCATTTACAACCGACATGTTTGGAGCTGCGGTGGTCCTCGTGAAACTCAAGAAAAAGCTAGCTGTTAATGTCACATCTCCTAATGTTTGCAGCGATATGGTTTTGTCAGTATAGTTATTAAACTTTTAAGATATTAGATGTTGTTAGTTAGGTTTGTTTCATTTAGTGACTACATTTAGCAAATAAACTGTAGCCTGAAGGGTGTTAGCTAGTTACAGTTATTTAAGTATATACTGTAATTCAATTTACAGTACAATACCGTTAAATTACAGTTGATGCACTGTAAAATAACAGGAAAATACTGGCGTCTCTGCTGCCAGTATTTTACTGTTAATTTACAGTGAATTTTTTTACAGTGTAGAAGAAGAGACGATAAAGAGAGATAGAGCAAGAGAGAGGCAAGCGAAAGCGTAAGTTAGTCCATTATTGAAGGGAGTCCTGTCTAATCAGCTGCTCCAGGAATTAGTGGGAGCATTTCTTCAAATCAGTACTGAAGGAGCTGAAGCAAAAAAAAATAAAAATGTCTATTACACACATCAGTTGTCTTAATAAATACAGAGAACAATGTTTAATTTAAAAAAGAGCTCATCTGTTCATGAAGGAACCTACTAAGATCTTTCATAGAGATTTCTCATTTAGCTTTCCAAGCACACGGTCCCCCCCAGTTCAGCCTGTACTGGACACATATATAAGCGATCCATCTTACCAAGAACTCTAGCTCTGTGTAACATGTCCTAGACCACAGAACTCTCGTTGAAGTGTTTTGAGTATTTTGAGTACTTTCACCCATGCTGTGCAATGGTCAGTTCAGGTCAGGCAGAGGGCTTTGTTTTTTTTACCATCCTCAGCGGGCCCATTCTCTGTGAAACCCCTGGTAAGTATGACTCGAGGGGCCAGTAATGCGGTCTTGTTTACACTGTTCAACGTGGTCCTTTGGGTCCAAGCTCACATAACATTGGCAGTGACCTGAAAACAGCTTGTGTAACCCGTGACCCTCTTAGCAGAATTCTTGGATTTTCATTAACGTGAAAATACCTTTTGTTGCATTGTGGCTCAAAGCAGAAGCTTGTTTTCTCCTTTATTTACATGCGGTGATGTGAATTTTTAATTGAATCTCATTGTCGTTGAAGGAACACTTCGGTCCAAATTGCACAACAATCTAACCCGTCCGCTGCGATCACTTACGCTCACACTCGGGTTTGCTTCGAATTCATTTCACGGCTCCTGTAGGGCTCTCGAAGTAATGACCGTGGGCCACAAGGAGCTTTTAGAGGAGCTGTTTAAAGGAGCCTTATTCTCTGTTTTTCTTATAAAGTGCACTTACAGTGTTGCAACCAAAATCATTCACAAATTATTTAAGATGCTTGTTTTCTAGATGTTGCCTCAGAATCCTGTATGCCGTTGGCAGGATATGACCTTTCAGACACAGCCTCAGATTTCTTTACAGTAGTGGTGAGGGGAACCAGTCTCAGATTTCTTTACAGTAGTGGTGAGGGGAACCAGTCTCAGATTTCTTTACAGTAGTGGTGAGGGGAACCAGTCTCAGATTTCTTTACAGTGGTGGTGATGGGAACCAGTCTCAGATTTCTTTACAGTGGTGGTGATGGGAACCAGGCGTTGCCATGTCTACAACACAAATATAGCCATTTTATTTATTTACCCACCAGTGAAGCCACTCAAGACCTTTATTATATATTGGCTGTTCAAAGTAAAACATTTATTTATTATTATTTTTTTACATCAGCAGCTGCTGTTCACGTTGTGTGAAGATTTCATGATGAATGGATCAGTGGAAGAGCTTCAGAAGGTTACATTGACGTACATTGAAAGTAAAGAACTTTAGCGATATGCATTGTTGAGAATGTTAACAGTAGAGCTTTAAACACATATTGTAACATGTTGTATATAATCTTTCATTGAAGGAGCTAGACGTATGGTTCCACCACTATAAGCCCTTCTGACTCTCTAGAATAAGAAGCATTTCACATCAAATCAGTCTGAGTGACTTTGTTCACATCTTCTCTGTTTATTCATACAGACATCTATGGATTTCTGATCGAACCTTCCAGAAACACTGGGCATGACTGCAGAGCTAAGTCCTTCCTGTTGTTGGATTGAACCCCAAATCCAGCCAGACAGCCAGACGTCTGAAGAATAGATCTTTATTTCTTCTGCACGCGGTCTTACAGACAAACTGACCCCAAAAATCTATCAACAGAGTTCTGGTATTATAAACTTCAACAGTCAATCCATCAGGAGTGCTCTCTCTTCTACACTGACCACCACTGCTGTTCCTCTCCTCCACTGTCCATCACTGCGGTTCCTCTCCTCCACTGACCATCACTACTGTTCTTCTCCACCACTGACCATCACTACTGTTCCTCTCCTCCACTGTCCATCACTGCGGTTCCTCTCTTCCACTGTCCGTCACTACTGTTCTTCTCCACCACTGACCATCACTACTGTTCCTCTCCTCCACTGACCGTCACTGCTGTTCCTCTCCTCCACTGTCCATCACTGCTGTTCCTCTCCTCCACTGACCATCACTACTGTTCCTCTCCACCACTGACCACCACTGCTGTTCCTCTCCACCACTGACCATCACTACTGTTCCTCTCCACCACTGACCACCACTACTGTTCCTCTCCACCACTAACCACCACTGCTGTTCCTCTCCACCACTGACCATCACTGCTGTTCCTCTCCTCCACTGACCATCACTGCTGTTCCTCTCCTCCACTGTCCATCACTGCTGTTCCTCTCCTCCACTGACCATCACTACTGTTCCTCTCCTCCACTGACCATCACTGATGTTCCTCTTTTCCACTGACCATCACTGATGTTCCTCTCTTCTACTGACCGTCACTGCTGTTCCTCTCCACCACTGACCATCACTGCTGTTCCTCTCCTCCACTGACCGTCACTGCTGTTCCTCTACACTACTGACTAACACTACTGTTCCTCTCCACCACTGACCACCACTGCTGTTCCTCTCCTCCACTGACCACCACTGCTGTTCCTCTCTTCCACTGTCCATCACTGCTGTTCCTTTCCTTCACTGACTGTCACTGCTGTTCCTCTCCTCCACTGACTGTCACTGCTGTTCCTCTCCTCCACTGACCATCACTACTGTTCCTCTCCACCACTGACCATCACTGCTGTTCCTCTCCTCCACTGACCGTCACTGCTGTTCCTCTCCATCACTGACCATCACTACTGTTCCTCTCCACCACTGACCATCACTACTGTTCCTCTCCACCACTGACCACCACTACTGTTCCTCTCCACCACTAACCACCACTGCTGTTCCTCTCCACCACTGACCACCACTGCTGTTCCTCTCCACCACTGACCATCACTACTGTTCCTCTCCACCACTGACCACCACTACTGTTCCTCTCCACCACTAACCACCACTGCTGTTCCTCTCCACCACTGACCATCACTGCTGTTCCTCTCCTCCACTGACCATCACTGCTGTTCCTCTCCTCCACTGTCCATCACTGCTGTTCCTCTCCTCCACTGACCATCACTACTGTTCCTCTCCTCCACTGACCATCACTGATGTTCCTCTTTTCCACTGACCATCACTGATGTTCCTCTCTTCTACTGACCGTCACTGCTGTTCCTCTCCACCACTGACTATCACTGCTGTTCCTCTCCTCCACTGACCGTCACTGCTGTTCCTCTACACTACTGACTAACACTACTGTTCCTCTCCACCACTGACCACCACTGCTGTTCCTCTCCTCCACTGACCACCACTGCTGTTCCTCTCTTCCACTGTCCATCACTGCTGTTCCTTTCCTTCACTGACTGTCACTGCTGTTCCTCTCCTCCACTGACTGTCACTGCTGTTCCTCTCCTCCACTGACCATCACTACTGTTCCTCTCCACCACTGACCATCACTGCTGTTCCTCTCCTCCACTGACCGTCACTGCTGTTCCTCTCCACCACTGACCATCACTACTGTTCCTCTCCACCACTGACCGTCACTGCTGTTCCTCTCCTCCACTGACCATCACTGCTGTTCCTCTCCTCCACTGACCATCACTGCTGTTCCTCTCCTCCACTGACCATCACTGCTGTTCCTCTCCACCACTGACCATCACTGCTGTTCCTCTCCTCCACTGACCGTCACTGCTGTTCCTCTACACTACTGACTAACACTACTGTTCCTCTCCACCACTGACCACCACTGCTGTTCCTCTCCTCCACTGACCACCACTGCTGTTCCTCTCTTCCACTGTCCATCACTGCTGTTCCTTTCCTTCACTGACTGTCACTGCTGTTCCTCTCCTCCACTGACTGTCACTGCTGTTCCTCTCCTCCACTGACCATCACTACTGTTCCTCTCCACCACTGACCATCACTGCTGTTCCTCTCCTCCACTGACCGTCACTGCTGTTCCTCTCCACCACTGACCATCACTACTGTTCCTCTCCACCACTGACCGTCACTGCTGTTCCTCTCCTCCACTGACCATCACTGCTGTTCCTCTCCTCCACTGACCACCACTGCTGTTCCTCTCCTCCACTGACCATCACTGCTGTTCCTCTCCTCCACTGACCACCACTGCTGTTCCTCTCCACCACTGACCATCACTGCTATTCCTCTCCTCCACTGACCATCACTGCTATTCCTCTCCTCCACTGACCATCACTGCTGTTCCTCTTGTCCACTGCTTTGGTCAGTTGCCAACAACAGAAGCAACAAAGCATGGGTATGACAGAAGTGACCATATAAGAGAAGGCAGAGAATGACCTGGATGTCCTGGACACAGTTTCACAGCAAACATAAGCAATATACTATAAAAAATCACTGTAAATTAACAGTAAAATACTGGCAGCAGAGACAGTATTTTACAGTGCATCTACTGTAATTTAACAGTATTGTACTGTAAATTGAATTACAGTATATGACCGTAAAATAACTGTAACTAGATAACACCCTTCAGGCTACAGTTTCTTTGCTAAATTTAGTCTCTAAACGAAACAGAGCTAACTAACATCTTATATCTTAAAAGTTTAATAATTAGACTCACAAAACCATGCAAACATTAGGAGATGTGACATTAACAGCTACCTTTTTCTTGAGTTTTATGAGGACAGCAGCAGCTGCAGTCCAAACGTGTCAGTTGTAAATGCACCAGCTCGCGTCTCCTCGTCTAAGAACTGATTTAGATTAGTTTCTTTATTTTACGAATGAACACAATACATTGTCCCAGCACTTCCTGCAATGACTGAATAAGCTGAAAGAGTCTTAGCTTAGCTGAGCCCAATAGGCTGGCCCCGCCCACTGCATATATTTTGTAACTAAATAGAAATAGTTTGGACAGTTTAATAAAAAGGGTTATTAATAAAAAGAAACATTAGTCTGTAATCTCCAGTACGATTGAGATGGAGAGTGACTGGACTGTGAAGGAATGATGGTGCATAATTCAAAAGGTTGACAGAAAATACTGTATTAGCTGATAAATTACAGTTATTTTCTGCTATTGGGCAACTGATTGCATTAGTGTTAATTTACATACGCTGTGTGATAGTTTGACTGTATTTTACCATTATTATAAAAAACAGTAAGATACTGTTGTATATCCACAGTAAATTTACAGCAATCCATTACAGTGTACACACGATTTAGAATATAATAGCATATAAACCAGCTTTGAACTCCTTCTCTATCCACTGTGCCTTTCATTCTACAATAAGAAACCCATCAGGAGTCAGGCACAGTAGGAAATGGCTCTTGATCTTTATTTCTTGGCTTATTTCTGGTTTACTGATGAAGCCCTTTTTAAAGGCATGGTCAGTTTGTCTTCTCTTTGAAGTATATGTGAGCCGACGTCATTAAACAGCACTCTGTGAGAATATGTGTCCACATATCACTTATATTACGCATGTGTTTGTGTTTGTGTGCGTGTGTGACGCTTGGCTTCTGAGAAACTCTGTGACGGCGTGTCATGTTGGATGCGGTGATGTTTTCCGAAGCTACACGGTGCCTTCTTGCTTGTGCTATGCGTGGTTAATGATGAAATTTGTAAGTAAATGAACACATCCTGCTACTCGGGCCCCCATACGGACATGGCAGCAGGTTCCCATAACAACAGTACAACCGAGCTCACGACTTAGTTTCTGATTTAACGACGAGCAGCTTTCAACACCAAAACTCTGTGTGATCTACAGTCGACACTGGTCCAGACGAATCCTACACAGTTGAGTCACATTATTATGACCACTGTGGCACAGCGTGGGTATCAGTGTTATAGTCTGAGGAATGTTTTCATGGTATTCTCTGGATCCACTCATCCATGTGGAAGGCTCTCTCAACTAATTTGGATATGAATACATCCTTGCAGATCACGTACACTGTACATCAGACCTGGGCATTGTACGGCCCGCTGGCCACATCCGGCCCCCCCATCCATGTTAAAGTTAAATGTGTAGCTACCGCACCTATTACACTGTGATAGGTGCATGAAAACAAGGACTCTGACAAAATACAACTAGACTGCTTTTATTTTAAAGACAAATGTTTTGTTTTTGTTTTTAAATTTGCATCTTCCGCTCAGTGTGCTTTAGCACCTTCACTTAAAAGTGTCAACGAATGAGCTCAACAGCTTTCAAGAGGTTAGCTCTTAGCCCTTTAATATGTCAGCTAACATAAAATAAACAAAGATTGATGCAGAATTCAGAGTTTGGTCTTCTAAATATGTATTTACCTAAGTCAAAGGTAAATTTGTGTGCTTAGTTTGAGGAGAGCAGATAGCTGTGTTTAAGGATTACAGTTTGAATCACCATTACGAGACTAAACACGTAGAGAAATACAAGAACGTGACTGATACAGAGCGGGCGCGGGCATCTGAAGATTTTCTAGCAAAACTGCAAGGATTTTTTTACAAAGCTCCACTCGTCCAGGGATGCAGCAGTCAGGACCAGCTTTGTAAAAACCCACTCCATTGCCAGAAGCAGTCTGATGGGGACTTTGTCGAAGAATGTTTGGTGGACTCTGCAGCAATTTTTTGTCTTGAGAAAAAAGAGAAAAAAGAAGTGTTTACAAACGCGCCCCTCTCCAGGAGAACTGTAACGAGACGGGTCGAGGACATCGCAGGGAATTTGGAGCTTCAAAGCAAAGCGGATAAATTTAACTTAGTTTTTTTGGCTCTTGACGAGAGCTGTGATGTCAGTTGCTTATCTTTGTATGTGGGATAATGATGACGGAAGGGCTGGCAGCTATGGAAAAGTTTACAAATGTCAAAACTGAACTATCACACATTTTCGTTGAGTCATTGTAATGTTTCATTTACTGTTTTTATAAAGGTGTGTGTATGTATATATATATATATATATATATATATATATATATATATATATATATATATATATATATATATACCTTTCAAACGGTAAAACATTTTGCTTTTTTTTCTTTTCTTTCGTTGTTTTTTTGGACTGGTTGTTATTTATTGATGGGTCAAGATCTTCAGACCAGACCAGGGTTGAACACTCTCAGAACATCTGATCTGCAGTATTCTACAAATAAAGTTATAGTCTGAACTGGTCTCCCTCTTCATTCTCACAGCAAGAAAGAAGTTACAACAATATATATGTATATATATATATATATATATATATATATATATATATATAGAGAGAGAGAGAGAGAGAGGGGGGGGGGTTAAGTATATTAGTCTGACCCTCTAAAACCATTTCAATTTCTCATGTGGCCCCATGGGAAAATTAATTGCCCACCCCTGCCGTACATGCTGATTGTCTTCTCTGGGGCGGATGGCATCTTCCAGCAAGACGATGTGACACATCACACGGCTAGAAATGTCCCACATTGGTTGGAAGATCTGAGTAAGACTTCCAAGTACTACCCTGGACCCCTAAATTCCAAGACTTGATGTTGGCTGTTGGCTCTATGGAACCTTTTCCCCATGTGCCTTCTAGCAGCTGTGGTAGCTGTGGTGTCCCCCAGTACGTCTAGCTGCTGTCCGTGCTGAACACGGCGGCTACTATTAATTAAATATATTTTCTGGAATACTCAGTTTACATGGACCATGCTGTTCCTATTTGTGCTTAAAGAAGAAATTACACTACATTTATGCACTATTACACCGCTGAGATAAAGTAAAGTCATTCCGAGTAGTTCAAAAGTGAAATTCTGTGTTCTAGAAAAACTAGCAGTCAGTGGTGGTGATGGGAACCAGAGGTCTGAAAAGTTCAATGCCTCTAAAGGTTCACGCCCAAAAAGAATATTGCCTGATATGGCTATGACTATGACAAATAAAACATCTTTTTAAGAGCCATTAATACTGCCATTAATACTAGCATTCCTTTTTACTGTTATCTGCTTATTATATATAAGAACTTACTTGTAGGCTCCAGTTGGTTTTGGATAGCATGTAACACCACTATATTTGTGTTGCGAGCCCTGGTTCCCATCAGCACTGCTGTAAAGAGATCAGTAAGAGCGGACTTCACATCAAACAGCACTGAATCACTTTGTTTACATCCCAATATAAAGAGAAAAACTGGTGGATTCTCTCTTTAAACACTGATTCCCATCAGCACCACTGTACAGAGATCAGTAAGAGTCTGTACATTTATCTACAGAGAACCACTTCATGTCAATCAGTATGAATTGCTTTGGTTACATTCCAATATAAAGAGAAAGACTAGTGGACTTTCTCTTAAACTCTGGTTCCTATCAGCACCGTTGGACACAGTTTCAAATGGTTTTAGATTAAACCATTAGAAATTATTTTTATTTCAATTTCAAAAAGGCAAAACCTGAAAGAAATGGTGTAATTCTGACTCAGCAAATGTCTTTAAATGACTCATTGTACAACTTATAACCCTTTAACCCTTTCATGTACAACCTGGGTCGACTGAGATGTTATGTTCTATATCTTTGCAACAAATTAATTGAATCGTTTAAGCTTCCATGAATTCATCAATGTACTTGTTTTTGATCATCCCAAATCCTGATTTCAGTTTGATTATTTTTCCTTTGTTAATAAAAGCCGTATTTGTATCATTGCCCTTCTAGCACACAACATGGCTCAGAATTAACCCCTTATCTGTTCACAATGGAGTTTGACAGGAACTGTTGACATTTGTAAACATTTGCAGTCGGGAACATATTTACAAACACTTGCTTATTTTATCAAAAGCAAGATTATTAATGAACACTCAGAACATTAAATAATGAAATAAACTGATTTCAGTATATATACCAAACAGATACTCAGCAATACATACAATAACATAGGAAATGAATACGGCTCAAGTTTGAACCATGTTGTGCATGGAGGGGTTTGCTTAGCTTGTTTCCATCTGCTGCACCCTCCACTGCATCCCTGTGTCATCCAGATGTTCCAGCATTAAGATACGATGGGACTGTTTCAGCTCACTCCCTCTTTTTACACAGCCTCAGTCAGAGACTGCCTCAGTCAGAGACTGCCTCAGTCAGAGACGGCCTCTACCTGTGCAGCTTCTAAAGCTTTATCCATCCAGACAGATGTTCTTTCAGCTTCTACTTTGAATTTATTT
This sequence comes from Megaleporinus macrocephalus, assembly GCA_021613375.1. Taxonomy (NCBI): domain Eukaryota; kingdom Metazoa; phylum Chordata; class Actinopteri; order Characiformes; family Anostomidae; genus Megaleporinus; species Megaleporinus macrocephalus. The sequence goes on along the minus strand of CM038702.1, from coordinate 59,579,287 downwards.
TAATAAACTGTGAATACTGTTTAACCAGAGGAGGACGGCTGTCCACTTGTGAGTCTCGCTTTCTCCTGAGGTTTCTTCCTCCAGTTTTGGGGGAGTTTTTCCTTCGCCTCTGACTTGCTCACAGGGGGAGGTCTCATGCTGTGACCTCATGTTTTCATGTTTACAAACTTCTGTAAAGTTGCTTTGTGACAACATCGTTGTGACAACAAACTTGACTTTACTTGTCCATGAAATGGTTAAATATTATATACAACATTATATATAGGGATTTCATTTGTGTTGAAGTGGTTGTGCACGTTTTGCATGTTTTCTGGTGCTCATGTTACTTTTGGGGAAAATAATTAAGACAATTTACCTGCCAATCCATGGGGGGCTCTTGTATCCAAGGCGGGGGATTGGGGGTTAAGGAGGAAGTAGGGGTGAGGGGGAGCGAGGGAGAGAGAGAGTGGGGAGGCCTAAGAGATCTTAGGGCTATAGCCATGTCGTTTTTTTTGTTTTGGCATGAGCTATGGTCTTACAATAGCTCAATAAGAACCCATCTCTTCTTCCCAGTGTCGTTGGGAATAAGATAATATGCAACCCCTATGTAGGTTGATGTATGGTGATGGACTGGCAAACAGATGAGGTCAGGCAGGAATCTCCATGGACTTTGATGTTTGCAAATGATATTGTGCTCTGTGGTGAGAACAGGGAACAGGTGGAAGATAACTTGGAGAGGTGGAGATATGCACCTGAAAAAAGAGGAATGAAAGTCAGCCGTAGCAAGACAGAGTACATGTGTGTTAATTGGCAGGAGACAGGTGGAACAGTGAGGCTACAAGGAGCAGAGGTCACAAAGGTGCTTAGTACTTAGGGTCGACTGTCCAGGAAAATGGGGAATATGGTAAAGAGGTTAAGAAGAGAGTCCAGGCAGGATGGAGTGAATGGAGAAAAGTTTCAGGAGTGATTTGTGACAAAAGGGTGGCAGCAAAAATCAAAGGAAAAGTTTACAAGGCAGTGGTGAGACCTGCTATGTTGTATGGTTTGAAGACAGCAGCATTGACAAAAAGACAGGAGAAAGAACTGGAAGTGGCAGAGCTGAAGATGCTGAGGTTCTCCTTGGGAGTGACAAGGACAGATAAGGTTAGGAATGAGACCATCAGAGGTACAGCACAGGTTAAACAACTAGGGGATAAAGTTTGAGAAGCCAGACTGAGATGGTTTGGACATCTCCAGAGGAGGGACAGCGGGGATGTTGGTAGAAGATGCTAGAAATGCAGCGGCCAGGAAAAAGACAAAGAGGAAGACCAAGGAGGAGATATATGGATGCAGTTAGAGAGGACATGGAAGTAGTTGGTGTGAGGACAGAGGATGCAGAGGACGGAGTGAGACAGGAGAATGACTCGCTGTGGCGACCCCTGAAAAGGGAAAAGTCGAAAGAAGAAGAAAAAGAAGGAAACCCCTATGTAGGTTATCCAGCGGAGGACTCTCCGGTACTGCAGGGGGCGCTGACGGCTCGCTCTGGGGAAAGCGCAAGCTGAGGAAGCGGCTCTCGGCAGTTCAGCTGGAGTTAACAGACACCAAAACGGATTTTTTAGCGAATAAAACAGTGAAAATGGAGACATGATGTAAAAATATAACATCTGGGCCTCACCGTAGAGATTTCAAGGTACTGTCACGCTTTTGTACGCAGTATGTTAACACATTTAACCGAGTGTAGTAAGCCAGAGACACTTAGCTTGCTGGCTAATAACAGTTAGCTACGCGATGCTAAGTTGTTTATTACTACATACTAAATACTTTTAAATATAGTTAAAGTTATTGAGACTTCAGCTGGTTAGATGCGATGTTTACGGACTTACAGCTTAATTACACTGTAATTACGTGTCTCAGGTGATTGACTGGTAGTATCTATTTTCAGTTAAACTTTGCTGTAAACTGTTGAGCTTAACTGACTGACATTACTGGTGTAACCTAAACTCAGAGGCTCATACTGTTTACATTTTCTCTACATTTTTCTGTGCTTATTAACAATATTAGCACTACATATGTCTCATATATCGTTACTGATCCAAAAAAAAAACAAGTTTCTCCAAAATAGTTACTTTCAATCTAAGTCAGTGCAACCGGAATGTTCTCCAAGCTATTTTGGAGCATTTTAATTAGTAAGTTCATCATTAAACTTTCACAGGATTCAAAGAGCAGATGTCGTGTTCAAATTATGTCAAATAATTCATGATCACTTGCAAAATATCCTGGTTACATTGATCTACATTGTAAGTAAAGAGATGTGGTGCTTGTTTTGTGGTGGCTAAGAGTAAAGAGTGGTAATTAAATAGTTTTCAAAAATTGTATGTAATTAAAGGGTTAAGATGTAAACAAAGTCATTCAGAGTGGATTGGTGTGAAACGTTCTGATCTACAGGAATTTGCCAAGTCAGAATGGTTCACAGTGGTAGGGATGGGAACCAGGCATCTGAAGAGTTTGTTTGAATCCTCTAAAAGCTCCATCACAGAAACCTCCTGCATAGGTTAATCGGTGGTTTGGGGTAGCTGTATTCGAGTTGTAGACATGGTGACCCCTGGTTCCCATCACCACCACTGTAAAGAAGTGAGAGTCTGCACATTTCTGTACAATGAACCATTTCACATAAAACCTTTCTAAATGACTCTCTTTACATCTTAAGGACTAAATTATTCAGACGTTTTGGTGGATTTTCACTTAAAGGTTTGAGTCAAGTCACTCAGAGTGGTTATGCAGTTAAAGAAAGCTTACAGAGTTTTAACTGCAGCACAGGAGTGAGTTATGTAGCCTCACACTGTAAATGCTGTATTTGTCTTGTAAACTGCAGGGAATTCTTTGCAGGTACTATGAAAAGCCTTTACTTTATAGTAAGTTGTTGTTCTCCTTAGATCTTCGTCTGAGTGGCCGAGAGGGACACGCACTTCTGTCACACAGTGTGTCCATGTGAAATGGAGCAAGGCATGGTGGACAGCCCTGTCATCCTGGTCATCAAAGCACCCGATCAGAAGTACGATGACCAGACCATCAACTGTTTCCTAAACTGGACGGTGGAGAAACTGAAGAGTCATCTTTCCAAAGTGTATCCCAGCCGACCTGTGAGTGAACAGCTGTTAGACCTGTTTGTTTCAGTAAATATGCAAAGAGATCGTTTGAGCAAAGCAGTTGTCTTTTATAGGGTAGATAGATAGATAGATAGATAGATAGATAGATAGATAGATAGATAGATAAAAAATAGAGGTAGAATATAAAATAAATAGAATATAGTGTATACAAAATAGAAATAGAAAAAGTCTCACAGTGAGTATGTGAGAGTGATGACAGTAGTGTAGTCAAACAGTGTAAACAGTGTAGACTTCAGTAGTGCAAATACGCAGTTATGCAGTCAGCAGTGCAAAGATGCAATAAACAGCAGCAGAACTATTTATATAGTATAGAATAGACTGTATAAATGATGTATAATATAATCGGCATAGTGTTATAATAACATTAAAGTCGTTATTATATATAGTAACCAGTATAGTATATATAACATACAGTTATACAGATAAATCAGAAACACAATATAAAATAACACAATACAGTCTGATACCTGATGACTGATATAGGGGCCCTGAGTATAACAGTCTACACCCTTGAGCTCAAACACTGCCAGAAGCAAGGGCCAGTGCAGATACCTGGAGAGAAGAGAATAAAATACAGGGTTACATTCAGTGTATGTGCAATATCTAGAAAGCGTTCATAACTAGAAGATAAAAGAGTTAAGTGCAGCTGCATAAAAAGTTAGAATACGCCATTAGGGCAACAGCTTGACTTCTCCATCCTCTCATCCTAATTTGATTCAATGCTACAGTAACTCACTATCACATCTTCAGATCTTACAGTTAGAACGGCCTGGAACTAGCTGCTAACTTCAGTAGATATCTCTGCAACACCACACATAGAGGCCTTCAGTTTTTAATGTTTTACAGTACAAATTAGAGATCGACCGATATATCGGGCCGATGTTTAGCATTTTTTATATATCGGCATCGGCCGATATCAGTGTTTCGCAGCGCCGATTCAAAGTCCACGGTGAAAGGTGCTGCTGCCGCATGTAAAGGACCCCATGCAGAAACCTTTGGAATTGTTTGGCCAAACAAGTAAAAATAAATAATTTTTAGCAAACCATGACGTTTTTAATGGGGCGGTTACGTGTTTCTAGTTACGGCCGTAGACGTGAACCGGAGCGGACGTTTCACCCTTAGCTCTGGGGCTAAAGCTAACTGCTCTAGTGTAATACACACATTCATAGGTTACTGTTCATAGGTTACAACGAGTCTCTCCGGAGCAGCCAGAGCTTCCCATATATTACTCCGCCTCCAGCACTCGAGACAAACAGAACTAAAGAAAAAGTAAAGAGAACAGTCATTACAGCATATCAGCGTCTCTCATGTTGCGCGCACTGTTTTTCCTCGTTCTAGCGTCACGCACACTTTTTTTCTCTCTCTCTCTCGTATCGTGCGCTGTTTGTCCTCGTTCTCGTGTCACAATTTTATTATAACGTGATAAAAACCCGAACGTGCAGTGAGGCACTCTCTGTAACTGCAGCAAACATGTCGGCTGTGTGGAAGTATCTTTCAGTTTACTTCTTAATATCTTGTTAGTTATGGGTATGAAGTTATGGGTATGTATGTTACACTCTTACAGCTGTAATATGGTCATACTGTTTTTTGGTAGGCAGATAAAAATATCAGTGTCAGTGTTCAGTAAATAATGTTACGTTCAGAAATGTTGTACATATTCTTATTAATAGTGTGACATTTTGGCAACAAATAAAGCAGAAAACTTCTAGATATCGGCCAAAAAAATCGCCAGCCCATATCGGCCATCGGCTGACCCTGACCTCTAAACATTGGCATCAGCATTGGTTATAGAAAAACTCATATCGGTCGATCTCTAGTACAAATCTTGCATATTTTTTTTAAACATACCCATGAGTAAATCTCTCTTTTTAATCACGGATAATGACAAACGTCCTTAAACTACTTTGGCAGTGTGTAATGAAGCTGCCTTGTAGCGTTGTTGTGTACGCCAAACTGAAGTGGCATCAAACGTAACAGCAGACCGGAACAGATCGAGCCTGTGGGAAAGAAATTGGATAAATAGAAAAGCCAGGTTGCCATAGCAACCACTTGTACCGGCAGCCTGGATGAAAGAACAAACGGGGCCGGGGTGAAGAGGCTGGGTGGGGGGACACTGGGGGCTCTACTGAAAGCTAGTACCATTGTAGCGTTGATGTGGATATGAAGTATGTCATGTTGTGCCTGTGACTTTCGCTCCGGGTGATGGAGAGAGAGGGAGCGTGATATAGGGCCCCGCTTTTTTAAAGTCGCTGAGAGTTTGTGAAGTACAGTAGTCATGAAAGAGTCTGCAAAAACTTAGGAAAGTGAAAAACGGGGCCACATTGCTGTTTCAGAATAAATCCTCTGCTTGAGCATTAGAGAGGAAGTGAGAGGTAATAATGTTTGGGTGCTTGTTCAGGTACATATTCTGCTCCTTCTACTTTTGTTTCCCAGCATTAGTTTGTTTTTTAATAGACCAAGCAGAAACTGTATTAAGTAGATATCACTGGCTGCCATTAAACCATCCAGGATCTAGTGGTAAGGCAAAAAGCCTGAACAGTATAACTGACCACTGGTGAGTTGCAGCGCTTGTGAATACTCTGTTTTTAAGAGTGCAGTGCTTTTGGAACCAGGTGGCCTATTTCTGAGGATTCATTGTTATCTCTATCCAGTCTAAGCTCCTAATGTCTCCTAAAGTCTTCTCTATCCAGTTAAAGATAGAGCTGAGGGCTTAGCAAATCAGGACATGCCACCATTTCAATCTTAGGATCAGTCTTAATTGTCTATAAATGTAAATGTGATCTAGATTATTGAACATTTTACAGGTTATGTCCTGTTTTCTGTTCGTAGTACTGTCTTTAATGGGAAAGAGCTTGCCTGTGTTTGTCATTCTTAATCCCTTAATGGTCTGTGTTGCAGCGCTCGAAGGATCAGAGGCTGGTCTACTCTGGGAAGCTCCTGCAGGACCACTGTAAACTCAGAGATGTGCTCAGAAAGGTATTACACCTGCCGGTGCTGTCTAGAGTAGGGCTGGGAATCAACAGAGACCTCACAGTAATATATTAGCACAATACTCAAGTCACAACAAGATGCAAGTGAGATTAATCTAACGATTATTTTTCAATTTGTCGATTAATCTAATGACTAATTTTTACATTTTGTGTGTGTATATATATACAAACGGCAGAGAGCCGTTTGAGAACCAGCGTGTGAACCTACGTGTGTTTTAAAGCTCCCGCGGTATCGAGCCTTATGTATCTACACTGGGCGATTAGAAACAGTTAGCAATGCATAGTCAAGTGACACTACTGATAGAAACATGTTAAAAGAGCCTTCTGTCCGTACTCTGCGTTCATTCTGTACCGCTGGAGACCGCGGGGGCAGTGCAAGACGTGACCACTTCCATACGAACACGATAAAGAAGAAACGGTGGGACTTTCTGAAGGTCCTGTACGTTCATTAGAAATTTTCTGAAACAATTTTAATTTTAAAATGTGTGTTTAATATGTGTTTAAAATATAATTTTAAAATCTGTGTTTCTGTGTGAAATACTTCCACAACTTTAGATGCACACAGATAAATCCATGCTCTCAGTAGGCGTGGCCATCTTTGTGACGCATCAATGCAGGTTTTGCTATAATTTCGTAATCGATTACGTCAATGCGTCTTCCCAGCCCTAATACTGTAGCATGTATTGTGGTATGGTCAGCATGTGTTTTATCTAATGAAATGAAGTTCTCAGTCTACTGATCTCACTTCAGTCAATTTTATTGCAACAAAATGGGATAATCAAGCAGACAGACTGACTAACATACTATCGTAAAAACATCTTGTACAGTTATATAATGAAATACTTTATGTCCATATATCCACATAACATTCCCACAAACTTGCACAACAAATTTTCGAAAAAAGTCCCGCCGTTTCTTCTTCGCCGTGTTCGTACGGAAGTGACACGTCTTGCACTGCCCGCATGGTTTGTCGCGGTATTGCTCCATCCCATCCATATCCGATCGCTTTCCAAAAACGTGCAAACTACGCACTAAATGAAGGCATAGTACAGACAGAAAGCTACATGCGTACCCGTATCCGTATTTAACGTTCAGTGTAAATGAGCCTATAGACTTAGTAGTCAGTCGTGAGCTCAAAGTTAGGGATCTGGTCTTGTGACCAGAAGGTCGCCCCCTCAATCCCTTGGACCAACAGGACACAACTGAAGTGCCCTTGAGCAAGGCACCTAACCCACTTACAGCTCCCCAGGCTCTGTGGATAGGGTTGCCCACCACTCCGGGCAAGTGTACTCACTACTGCCCCCTAGTGTGTCTGTTCACTAGTGTTTGTATATGTGGGTGTTTTATAGCACGTATAGGTTAAATGCAAAGGTCAAATTCCACTGTGTCTATTCTGTTCTATTCAGAAAAGTGTACTAGGCTACTCCCTCTTCAACAGGAAGGGGAACTTTGAACTAATCATGTATTGTGCAGGGGTTACAGGTGAACTTGTAAGTGTTATCTCAGCAGCAAACATGCGGGCACAGCTGTCCATAAGAAGGCTCTAAAACGTGATTTGTGTTTACAACAGTGGGGTAAAAGTAACTGTGGGGTAACCCCAAGAGCTAGAAATATCCATTCTTACATGATGCTGCTTTCAGAAGAAATCAGAAGAACACACTGTAGCTCAGTTTAACAATAACTGTACGTTCTTGCGTTCTGAAACACTGTTATCATCAGTCCACACTAGCTTACTTGAGTGCCTTATTAAAAAAGTGAGTCATCACTGTGAACTCTGATCATGTCCTGAGAAGCACACTGAGGGTTTTTTCTTCTACAGCAGGACGAATTCCATATGCTGCATTTGGTCTGTGCTTCACGCAGCCCACCTCCTTCACCCACAACGCACAGGAGAACCAGCAGCAAGAGCCAGACTGTGGTAAGACACACACACACAGCAGACAAGAACTAGATCTACTAACACTCTACAGAGAGACACACCGCCTTTATTCACAGAGCGCAAGAAAAGAAAGTCTGAATGACGTACAAACTTTTCTGCGTCTGATCCAAGAAACTGCTCTCTTCTATCAAAGGAAGCAGTAATTAGAGCTGCATGGAAACGAGCACCTGCCCTCGATCTCTTATGGTCTTAGGCTGTGATTGCCTCTTTATGCTTTGACTCGTTTGAAGGGCTAATGAGCAATTAAAAATCCAGGAGTGCACATTCTGATGCTATGTCAACATTGCCTGGCCTGCGGGGCTGTTGTTAAAAAGTAAAAACGATGCTAAATGTTGTTTTACATCTTCATCTCTACGTAGTTGAAGCTTTTTGTTTGAATTTTCTATTCCACCTTAAACAGAGCAGGTGTCAGACACCTGACTGAAACTGCTGCGCCATTTAAGGTGAAACAAAAAAAGTCCCACTGCTGATATGTGGAAAATCTCACAGTTGTAAATGCTAGCAGTACCAGCTGCTCAGTGGCTTTTTGCAAGGCTCCAAGATCGTGGACGTATCTGACGCAGCTGCCCAGATCAGGTGGCTCTTCATGCAATATGTGAGGAGGGTGCGTCCGAAATCACCAACTGCTGTACTACTCAGTAGGCGACCGCGGCTAGTATGTCCTGTTGGAGACCAGTTCAGAGTATATGCTTTATTCCTGAAGATACGGCAGTGTATGCTCAGAGAAGGTCCGAACAAAGATCTCAGAATGGTCTGAATTCGACTGGCAACTGCACAGTCTTATAGGCCTGCCTCCGTGTTCCATCTGGCCCATGTGACCCATCTAGTCAAGTCGTTATCTCCTGGGTTTGGGGCCAATGTCCGTGGGAGGTTCCTGGCATAAAATGCCGGGATTAGCTGAGGAACCTCGTAACCTCTGTAGCATCTGATGGCCATCTGTGTCTGAACAGACCCATTTTAATAGACGATAGATAATAGATAGTACATAGGAAAGATTTACAACCCGGTTGACCTCCTGAATTGGGTGCGAACCCATGATTCAACTGAAGAAAGTGGGCTGTGTGTATGTAGCTACTGCTGGTAAACAGCTGCTACAGAAGTTAGAGCTACTTCTGAGGTAGAAAATGATTAAGTTCTTCCTGATTCATCTTCTCCGAGCTACAGCTCGACCCCATCTGAGTACTTATTCAGACAAAAACACAGCTCTATGTCACAGACAGTAAATTATGTCTGTAAATGGGCCTTTTATTGAACATCGGGTGCTGGTCTGATGTCTTACGTCACAGGATATTGGTACGATGGTGGACGTGGTGCATCCCAAGGTTGTGTGGACGCTAAACACTCGTGTACTGAAACTGCCTACTGCTTTGCTGCTTTAGCAGAACATACTGGCTCCTGTCTAGTACCTACTGACTTATGCCTGGTTCACACTACATGACTGGTTGTGCTGTAATCGCGAGTCTTTCTGTTGTTGTAGTTTTTACACTACATGACTGATCAGCAACACGGAGTCACGAATTACACGATGTTCACTCTGGAGAATTGCCGACTCATCTGTTTTTTGTCACGAGAACACACGGAAACTAAACACATGGGAGATATAGCGATACCACGTAGAATATACTTTATTTCCAAAACGGATGTCAACAAACCAGCGATACGAGTTGTTTCTGCGCTGATCTGCAAAAAAAAAGACACGGGCCAGCAAGGACTATCTGTTCTGCAGAGAAAGCTGGAGGTTAATATTTTATCTTTAGGTTAATATTATATTTATTGATTGCATGTATGGTGACGTGGCTCTCTCTCTACGTGATCCCATTGGCTGTAGCTAGACGCTGCTGTTGACTCACAGTCGCCGACTGGTCTAGATATTTAACATGCTAGATGTTTGCCGAGTGTCTGCGATTAGTCGGCAAGCATCTCAGCGACAGCTCGGCAAGCGTCTTTCAGCAGTTCACACTACACGATCGCTGACTGAAAAACCAAGCTTAAACCGTGTAGTGTGAACTAGGCATTAGTAGGCGATTCTGGACGCAGCTCATATTAGACTGTTAGGAAAACCCCAAAATAGTTTCAGCTGGTGAAATGTTATGCTGCCCACTACTAAAGCTACCCATGAGCTTAGATTCAGATTCATTATTGACTTCCAGACCTTGTTTCCCATCATTTAAAATCCTTCTGTTTCTCTGGCACAGAATCCGGACAGCTCTGGAGGTTTCGCCCCTAATGGTACCAGCCCATCAGCTTCCTCAGAAGAAGGCCCCGGCAGGCTGAGCCAGAATTCAGGAGCTGTTCCCCCGTCCGCACCTGGGTAAGCAGCTTCTTAAATTGTGTGATTCTGCCTACTTGAGAACAGTCACGCTTTTAATGCAGTAAAAGTCAACCACTGAAACATTTCAGCTGAAAAATTTCAAAGTTTCAGCCGAAAGAGAAAAGGCCGAAAACATTGGCTGAAAACACCCAAAACATTAAATCTGAATCAGATCCGAGTCAGGATCATTTGAACGATATCAGAGATGAGAAACGCTGTTTGTTTCTGACATCAGTAGCAGATTGACAGGACAATAAAACAGGAAGTCTTTCACAGTTTATATGAAGGACATTGTTTAATCATCTGTTTAGATGATTTAGAATCTCTGTTTATGCCCAGTTTCATAAGGGCATACTCAAGAACTTGTCCACCACAGATTTGATATCGCTTGCCTTACAACTAACTAGGGATGCACCAATACCACTTTTTCCTTACCGATACCAATACCGATACAAGCTTTTCAGGTATCTGCCGATACCGAGTACCAACACCAACTCTGACTTAAATGCTCGATATATGGCTATAAATCCTGATATTTATAGTGTTCCACTTTTTATATGTTGTATTTTTTATGTCTCATCCTGAATAAGATATAATAACTTTGAAAGAACACCATTTACTGGTGAGTAACTGCACATTAAAAAGTTTCAGAGCTATGAAAAAAAAAAATTGCCACAATGCAGAAACACGTGCAGCCATTTAGTCAATAAGCTTCATGGTATCAGCGCTCTCTATTGCAGATACCGATACTGTGTGTAAGTGCCAGTATCGGCACCGATACCAATACGGTATCAGTATCGGTATCGATGCAACACTACAACTAACTGTTTTGTGTTGATGGTAATGTCGGATTTTGGGATGAATAACATACTTGTTTATTGTAAATTTAAAAAAGAGCAATAAAATATTAATTACTTAATTTTAATATTAAAAGCATAAATAATAAGATAAATTAAGATTATATTAATTAATTTAAACTGAACAATGAAAAACTGGAATGTAATGATGTAACGTTGGGTATCGTGTTGTTTGTGCTCTGTGCAGGTATACATGGGGTCCGTGGTTGGGTCAGCAGGGGCCCAACGCACAGATGCCACAGTACCCCATGTACAACCCTATGACTCTGCTCTGGTGGCAACAGCTGTATGCCTGGAACTATCATATGAGCTAGTAAGATACTTCTGGATTCACATACAACAGCAACATGCACTGGCCATCAAAAGTTTAGTCTGCGTCCGAGTACTGATTGATTTCCAGTTTTTGTTTAGGAACAAAAGTGTTGTTGACATAAAACAGCTATGATTTAATATATTTAACTGAAACACTCAGATTCATGTTTACAAGTGTTTACTTGGTCTAAAGAGTGAGTTTTACTTAATCAGATTTGACAGGGTTTTTTTTCACATCAATATTTTGACACAAAGCTGGATTAAACAGTTTTAGTGCAGCAGCAAGTGGATGAAATGGGCTTTGGCCTTATTCTAAGGTAGCACTGTCACTTATACTGTTACTAATGTTTACTCATTTGTCAGTTTGGATAGCCCTGGTCAGATGACCCGTTTATAATCTCTGTTTATGCCCGGTATCAAGAGGGCATACTTAATAGCTTGCCCACTACAGATTTGATATTGCTTGGAGACACAACATCCTCGTTAATAGGCAGATTATAACATTTAACATTTAAGAAAACAAGGTCACAAACAATCACAAAACTCATTATCTTAAATAATTAACTGTTTTGTGTTGATAATAATGCTGTATTTGTTTATTATAAATTAAACATTTAAAAGCTTGATCACAAATTTTTGTTGGGTTAAATACGTTTGGTTGTCCTGTGTGGTATGTTTTAGCATAAATAAAAAAGATGAATGTGCTTTTCGAATGGTTTTCTCAGTAATAGCACTCTAGACATTCTCTGCAGACGGAAAACTTCCACAGTTTCAGTGAGTTTACGTTTAATATCCTGGAAAAGAATAAAACACATGCTGTAGCTTCTTTACCTGCTGTGAAAATGAAGAGGGAGACCAGTTCAGAGTATGTGCTTTATTCTTGAAGATACCGAGGTGCAGACTTTCTCTAACAAAGGTCTAAAGATGGCCTGGCAACTGCACAGTCTTGTAGGCCTGTCTCCATGTTTCATCTGGCAGATTGGCTTGGGAGGTTCCTGCTGTACAATGATGGGATGTGCTAAACCATAAACTTTACATAACCTCTGTAGCATTTGGTGTGCCTACCGTGTGTAAAAATGTTTGGCAGTCAGTATATGTGGCATTACTCTATTCGTTTTTTACAATATTCTGATATACTGTTTCTATTCTATACATTATGTATTAACTTGGTTTCACTTAGAAAATCAAAAACACAAGTCATTTGACCAGGGCTCAAAACTTTTGGATACAGATACATATGGGTGTTATAGGTGTCCATTACACCGTTAGTCTCATATATCTAGTTATTGCAAACCAACAAAGAAAGCTCACTCATTTGTAATAAATAAATATTTATATATAAATATCTATTCTTTTTTTTACAGTATGCTAATATACTGTTTCTATTCTACTCAGTAGTAATACAATACTTCTCTACTTATCTTCCAGTCAGGCATGGGCCAGTTCCCTCAGACCCTCCCAGCAGTCCACCTCACCTTCGGCCCCTCCTCCCAGAGAGGGGCGAGAGCCTGTCCGAGAGAACCCCCAGAATGCCCAGGCTGGGGAGGGTCAGAACGAGGAGGATCTGAACCGTGATTGGCTGGACTGGGTGTATACAGCGTCCCGGGCTCTCATTCTCCTCAGCATAGTGTATTTCTATTCGTCCTTCAGCAGATTCGTTATGGTAACAGGAGGCATGCTGCTACTCTACCTGTGAGTCTCTGCCTGACATGTTTAATTAGCGTCTAAACTTGTAGCTCTAATCAAAGCAAGATTTTTTTTTTGGGCTTGTTTGTTTTCTTGTGTCACAAATCAGACACACGTCTGAAGAGAAGCGCTGCAGGTAGTATCACAGCACTGAATGTTTTGCCTACTTTAACATCCTTGCAAACAGCTGGTTAATTAGGTTATTAGCTGAAGTCCATGCTGGATCAGAAGTAGAAAAATGCTAAAATGCAGATCTCCTTTGGCAGCTTGAGGGTATTTTATTTGTTTGTTGTTGTTTTTTTGCTTTTTCGAGTAAGCCGGTTCTCAGAAATCTTTTGTGTAGGTGGTTATAACCTCTCTTCATCTCGTTTACAGGCATCAGGCTGGCTGGTTGCCCTTTAACCTGGACAATGAGCTCCAAGACCTCGCTGACCCGGCCAATCACGACGAGCTTAACGCAGAGAATCAGAATGACCTACAAGACATGGTGACTAATTTAAATGAACACATTACTGTTCCACAGTGCATGCAGAAGCTTTTCACCAGCCACTCATGCAGGACATGCAGGCTTAAATCCAATGCACAAACAATTTATTGATCATAATGAATTGAGTTCGGCTTAACCTCCCAGTTTGTTATGTGCACACACCTTACATAACAAACTGGGACTTACTGTCATTGGCATTTACCATATTGGTGCATGTTGTGAAACTATGGTGGACTGTATGGTGCAGAATTGAGTGAACTGATAAATTGTGTAGCAGCGTGACGCACAGTAGGGCAGCAGGGTGGTGTAGTGGTTAGTATGGTGGTATAGTGGTTAGTATGGTGGTGTAGTGGTTAGTATGGTGGTGTAGTGGTTAGTATGGTGGTGTAGTGGTTAGTACGGTGGTGTAGTGGTTAGTATGGTGGTGTAGTGGTTAGTATGGTGGTGTAGTGGTTAGTATGGTGGTGTAGAGGTTAGTATGGTGGTGTAGTGGTTAGTACGGTGGTGTAGTGGTTAGTATGGTGGTGTAGTGGTTAGTATGGTGGTGTAGTGGTTAGTATGGTGGTGTAGAGGTTAGTATGGTGGTATAGTGGTTAGTATGGTAGTGTAGTGGTTAGTACGGTGATGTAGAGGTTAGTATGGTGGTGTAGTGGTCGGTATGGTGGTGTAGTGGTCGGTATGGTGGTGTAGTGGTCGGTATGGTGGTGTAGTGGTTAGTACGGTGGTGTAGTGGTTAGTACGGTGGTGTAGTGGTTAGTACGGTGGTGTAGTGGTTAGTAAGGTGGTGTAGTGGTTAGTACGGTGGTGTAGTGGTCAGTACGGTGGTGTAGTGGTCAGTACGGTGGTGTAGTGGTTAGTACGGTGGTGTAGTGGTTAGTACGGTGGTGTAGTGGTTAGTATGGTGGTGTAGTGGTAAGTATGGTGGTGTAGAGGTTAGTATGGTGGTGTAGTGGTTAGTATGGTGGTGTAGTGGTTAGTATGGTGGTGTAGAGGTTAGTATGGTGGTGTAGAGGTTAGTACGGTGGTGTAGTGGTTAGTACGGTGGTGTAGTGGTTAGTAAGGTGGTGTAGTGGTTAGTACGGTGGTGTAGTGGTTAGTACGGTGGTGTAGTGGTCAGTACGGTGGTGTAGTGGTTAGTACGGTGGTGTAGTGGTTAGTGCGGTGGTGTAGTGGTCAGTACGGTGGTGTAGTGGTCAGTACGGTGGTGTAGTGGTCAGTACGGTGGTGTAGTGGTCAGTATGGTGGTGTAGTGGTTAGTACGGTGGTGTAGTGGTTAGTACGGTGGTGTAGTGGTTAGTAAGGTGGTGTAGTGGTTAGTAAGGTGGTGTAGTGGTTAGTATGGTGGTGTAGTGGTTAGTACGGTGGTGTAGTGGTTAGTACGGTGGTGTAGTGGTTAGTACGGTGGTGTAGTGGTTAGTATGGTGGTGTAGTGGTTAGTACCGTGGTGTAGTGGTCATTACGGTGGTGTAGTGGTCAGTATGGTGGTGTAGTGGTCAGTATGGTGGTGTAGTGGTTAGTACGGTGGTGTAGTGGTTAGTACGGTGGTGTAGTGGTCAGTATGGTGGTGTAGTGGTCAGTACGGTGGTGTAGTGGTTAGTACGGTGGTGTAGTGGTTAGTACGGTGGTGTAGTGGTTAGTATGGTGGTGTAGTGGTTAGTATGGTGGTGTAGTGGTTAGTACGGTGGTGTAGTGGTTAGTACGGTGGTGTAGTGGTTAGTACGGTGGTGTAGTGGTTAGTACGGTGGTGTAGTGGTTAGTACGGTGGTGTAGTGGTTAGTATGGTGGTGTAGTGGTTAGTATGGTGGTGTAGTGGTTAGTACGGTGGTGTAGTGGTCAGTACGGTGGTGTAGTGGTCAGTATGGTGGTGTAGTGGTCAGTATGGTGGTGTAGTGGTCAGTACGGTGGTGTAGTGGTCAGTACGGTGGTGTAGTAGTTAGTACGGTGGTGTAGTGGTTAGTACGGTGGTGTAGTGGTTAGTACGGTGGTGTAGTGGTTAGTACGGTGGTGTAGTGGTTAGTATGGTGGTGTAGTGGTTAGTATGGTGGTGTAGAGGTTAGTACGGTGGTGTAGTGGTTAGTATGGTGGTGTAGTGGTTAGTATGGTGGTGTAGTGGTCAGTACGGTGGTGTAGTGGTTAGTAAGGTGGTGTAGTGGTTAGTATGGTGGTGTAGTGGTCAGTACGGTGGTGTAGTGGTTAGTAAGGTGGTGTAGTGGTTAGTATGGTGGTGTAGTGGTTAGTATGGTGGTGTAGTGGTTAGTACGGTGGTGTAGTGGTCAGTACGGTGGTGTAGTGGTCAGTATGGTGGTGTAGTGGTTAGTATGGTGGTGTAGTGGTTAGTACGGTGGTGTAGTGGTTAGTACGGTGGTGTAGTGGTCAGTACGGTGGTGTAGTGGTCAGTATGGTGGTGTAGTGGTCAGTATGGTGGTGTAGTGGTCAGTACGGTGGTGTAGTGGTCAGTACGGTGGTGTAGTAGTTAGTACGGTGGTGTAGTGGTTAGTACGGTGGTGTAGTGGTTAGTACGGTGGTGTAGTGGTTAGTACGGTGGTGTAGTGGTTAGTACGGTGGTGTAGTGGTTAGTATGGTGGTGTAGTGGTTAGTACGGTGGTGTAGAGGTTAGTACGGTGGTGTAGTGGTTAGTATGGTGGTGTAGTGGTCAGTATGGTGGTGTAGTGGTCAGTACGGTGGTGTAGTGGTTAGTAAGGTGGTGTAGTGGTTAGTATGGTGGTGTAGTGGTCAGTACGGTGGTGTAGTGGTTAGTAAGGTGGTGTAGTGGTTAGTAAGGTGGTGTAGTGGTTAGTATGGTGGTGTAGTGGTTAGTATGGTGGTGTAGTGGTTAGTACGGTGGTGTAGTGGTCAGTACGGTGGTGTAGTGGTCAGTATGGTGGTGTAGTGGTTAGTATGGTGGTGTAGTGGTCAGTATGGTGGTGTAGTGGTTAGTACGGTGGTGTAGTGGTTAGTACGGTGGTGTAGTGGTTAGTACGGTGGTGTAGTGGTTAGTATGGTGGTGTAGAGGTTAGTACGGTGGTGTAGTGGTTAGTATGGTGGTGTAGTGGTTAGTATGGTGGTGTAGTGGTTAGTACGGTGGTGTAGTGGTTAGTACGGTGGTGTAGTGGTTAGTACGGTGGTGTAGTGGTTAGTACGGTGGTGTAGTGGTTAGTATGGTGGTGTAGTGGTTAGTATGGTGGTGTAGTGGTTAGTAAGGTGGTGTAGTGGTTAGTATGGTGGTGTAGTGGTTAGTACGGTGGTGTAGTGGTTAGTATGGTGGTGTAGTGGTTAGTACGGTGGTGTAGTGGTTAGTACGGTGGTGTAGTGGTTAGTACGGTGGTGTAGTGGTCAGTATGGTGGTGTAGTGGTTAGTATGGTGGTGTAGTGGTTAGTATGGTGGTGTAGTGGTTAGTACGGTGGTGTAGTGGTCAGTACGGTGGTGTAGTGGTCAGTATGGTGGTGTAGTGGTCAGTATGGTGGTGTAGTGGTCAGTATGGTGGTGTAGTGGTCAGTACGGTGGTGTAGTGGTCAGTACGGTGGTGTAGTAGTTAGTACGGTGGTGTAGTGGTTAGTACGGTGGTGTAGTGGTTAGTACGGTGGTGTAGTGGTTAGTACGGTGGTGTAGTGGTTAGTACGGTGGTGTAGTGGTTAGTATGGTGGTGTAGTGGTTAGTATGGTGGTGTAGAGGTTAGTACGGTGGTGTAGTGGTTAGTATGGTGGTGTAGTGGTCAGTATGGTGGTGTAGTGGTCAGTACGGTGGTGTAGTGGTTAGTAAGGTGGTGTAGTGGTTAGTATGGTGGTGTAGTGGTCAGTACGGTGGTGTAGTGGTTAGTAAGGTGGTGTAGTGGTTAGTATGGTGGTGTAGTGGTTAGTATGGTGGTGTAGTGGTTAGTACGGTGGTGTAGTGGTCAGTACGGTGGTGTAGTGGTCAGTATGGTGGTGTAGTGGTTAGTATGGTGGTGTAGTGGTCAGTATGGTGGTGTAGTGGTTAGTACGGTGGTGTAGTGGTTAGTACGGTGGTGTAGTGGTTAGTACGGTGGTGTAGTGGTTAGTACGGTGGTGTAGTGGTTAGTATGGTGGTGTAGAGGTTAGTACGGTGGTGTAGTGGTTAGTATGGTGGTGTAGTGGTTAGTATGGTGGTGTAGTGGTTAGTACGGTGGTGTAGTGGTTAGTACGGTGGTGTAGTGGTTAGTACGGTGGTGTAGTGGTTAGTACGGTGGTGTAGTGGTTAGTATGGTGGTGTAGTGGTTAGTATGGTGGTGTAGTGGTTAGTAAGGTGGTGTAGTGGTTAGTATGGTGGTGTAGTGGTTAGTACGGTGGTGTAGTGGTTAGTATGGTGGTGTAGTGGTTAGTATGGTGGTGTAGTGGTTAGTATGGTGGTGTAGTGGTTAGTATGGTGGTGTAGTGGTTAACAATGTCTCCTCACAGCAAGACGATCCAAGTTGGATTCCCGGTCTGGGTGGTTCTGTGTGGAGTGTGTATGTTCTCTCTGTGTTTGAGTGGTTTTCTCCGGGTACTCTGGTTTCCTCCAGCAGTCCAAACACATGCATGTTAGGTTGATCACTCACTCTGAATTACCCATAGCTGTGAGTGTCCACATCAGTGAATGTTGACGATGCCATAAACTGGCGAACTGTCCATGGTGTACCCGCCCGATGACGCTAGGATTGGCTCCTATTATTTCTTTGATTTTATTTCATTTTTCAGTAATTCCCTCTGTTTCCTTCTCTCAGGAGAGGCTGGCGGACGAAGGCGATGAAGACGAAGAGCAGCGAGGAGAGGGAACCGATGATGGCGAGAGAGGGATGAATATGGGCTTTTTCTCTTCTGCTTGGTCGTTCATTACCACGTTCTTCGCCTCCCTCATTCCCGAGGGCATTCCCAACGCAGTCAACTGACCCTGACCCAGACCCTGGGTCCAACTTTGACCCTCTTGTTTGCTCTCTCTCTCGCTTATACAACCCTTTAGTACTGACAAACACTTCAGCATGAGAAGAGCATACCTGGACAAACAGCAGGTCAGCCATAGGACATGCCCTGAACAAGCACCGTGCATATGGAACCAGTCAGTATTTCTGAACAGTTTTGAGTTTGTATTGTCTGAACACAGCAGCAGCAGTGAAGGGTTTAGGCTCAAGTCAAGACTGCAGTGAGTCTAAATATACCTCATTGGACATGAGCAGCTTGGGTAAGTCACTACGTAGACTCATTCGCAAGAAGAGTTCAGTTAGAAAAGCTAACGGTGCTGAGAACACATGAAAACCAACAGCCACCAGTTAGCAATATGCAAATCACATCATGCTGATTGGTTACTGCTGGCTTCCATGCACTGTCCGGTAGTCACCTTAACATATTTGGTCAAGCCTGTAAACACATTTGTAAGTCACATTTTATAGGTCTGTTTAGTATTCCTATAATTTTAACACATCACTTACAGTATACCAATCAGAGAACCACACTAAACGCCTCAACGAGGGACGGAGAACAAAACAAAGAGGCTTTGTCTTTTATAAAAAAGAGACTGTGTGTGAAAGTATCTTAATAAAAGCAGTTCTCCTTTCTTTTTAACACTAGCACTTCCTTAAAATGGAGCAGTTTGGGATTAAACAAAAGTCTTTGCTGTTTTACCAGCGATTCTCTTCTTTGATGATGAAACGCTTTGAAATTCTGCCGCGCCTGCGAAGTTCTGAACATTATTAAAGAGCAAAAGCATGCAGTCGTTATCATGAAGGACCTCATTACAGATTACCTGTAAAAGACATTCTCATCGCTCATCAAACAACAGTGAGCTTTCCTTTGAGCTGGCGACTAAAGAACAAGGAAAACACAACGTTTCCAGACAAGTACACAGCTTGTTTAATCACCATACACACGCACTGCTAATAGATGGGGACACTCTGGAGCATCCGCACATGAGGCCAAGGTCCCAACGCCAAGTGCTGGGTCAAAAGCTCCTTAACACTGGGCTTTATCGTTATCGTGACTATATCGTCTCTCAAAGAAAGGCATGTATCATTTGAACGCTACCGTTCACATTGTGTGAACATTGTACGATGTATGGACCAATAGAAATGCTCCAAAATAGCCTACAAAATTCTGGTTCCATTGACTTACATTAAAAGTAAAGACTGTTTTTGTCCTCTCTCTAGACAGAGACGGTATTGTGGGTGTCTTCCGTGCTCACTGAACATTGACTACCTACATGTTTCATTACAAAGTGAGCGCACTTAGGCCTGGTTAACTGGATTTGGAGCAGTGCAGTGTGTAAAACATTCAGTAAAGTCATTGTAGTTGTAGGTTTCCTACTATTAATAATGTGTTTATTTTATTTAATATTATTAATAATAGTGAATTATTAATTATTATTATTATTATTTAGCTCTGTAACATTATAGATATGCTGAACTCCACACGTTGTCAAGAAGAAGAGATGGCTGAAAAAGAACCAAAGAGAAGATTTGAAACACAAAGACTAAGAAATGTCTTAAGTTCTAAGATGAGGCCAGAGCGAAGAGTTTTCTGAACATGTAACTTAATAACATTAGTCGCTGAGTCGTAGCTTGCTCTGCATTATTCAGTGGTATCTGTCCATACAGTGGATGAAGGGTTTTGTGGCCATGAAGATCTAAAGAAGCAAAGTTAGTGGTCTCCCTTAAAGTTGTGCACCTTGGGAATGCATGTTCGTGGATTTGGGGGTGAATTCTGATCACTATATGGAGGGGATTATTTGTTTTCTTAAGTTTAAATATAAATAGTTGTTCTCTGGAATCGTGTTCTGTGCCTTAGAATGTGATAGAACATTTTTGCTTTGGTTTGCGCTCCATCCAGTACCTTTGGGATACGTTGGAGTGATACAGATCTGATCATACAACAACCAAAAACCTGATCTCTCTAATGCTCTTGTGACTGAATACAGTCAAATCCTCACAGCAGAGTTCCAAAATTTAGTCTTCCCAGGAGAGTAGAGACTCTACTGATACCCTTTACGAACTAATGATACATGTCTTCTCCTGCCTCATAAACTTATCAGACATGTATTCTCCTGCCTCAAAAACTAATCAGACATGTATTCTCCTGCCTCAAAAACTAATCAGACATGTCTTCTTCTGTCTCACAAATTAATTAGACATATCTTCTGTCTCATGAACTAATCAGACATGTATTCTCCTGCCTCAAAAACAAATCAGACATGTATTCTCCTGCCTCAAAAACTAATCAGACATGTCTTCTTCTGTCTCACAAATTAATTAGACATATCTTCTGTCTCATGAACTAATCAGACATGTCTTCTCCTGTCTCACAAACTAATTAAATAGTTCTTCTATTGCCTCACAAACTAATCAGACATGTCTTCTCCTGTCTCAAAAATCAATCATACATATCTTCTGTCTCATGAACTAATCAGACATGTCTTCTTCTGTCTCAAAAAATAATCAGACATGTCTTTTCCTGCCCTACAAACTAATCAGACATTTCTTCTTCTGCCTAACAAACTAATCAAACATGTCTTCTCTTGCCTCACAAACTAATCAGACAAGTCTTCTCCTGTCTCACAAATTAATTAGACATAACTTTCCCTGTCTCATGAACTAATCAGACATGTCTTCTGCCTCAAAAACTAATCAGACATGTATTCTCCTGCCTCAAAAACTAATCAGACATGTCTTCTTCTGTCTTACAAATTAATTAGACATATCTTCTGTCTCATGAACTAATCAGACATGTCTTCTCCTGTCTCACAAACTAATTTAATAGTTCTTCTCTTGCCTCACAAACTAATCAGAAATATCTTCTCCCGTTTCATGAACTAATCAGACCTGTCTTCTCCTGCCTCACAAACTAATCAAACATGTCTTCTCTTGCCTCACAAACTAATCAAACATGTCTTCTCTTGCCTCACAAACTAATCAAACATGTCTTCTCCTGCCTCAAAAACTAATCAAACATGTCTTCTCCTGCCTCAAAAACTAATCAAACATGTCTTCTCCTGCCTCACAAACTAATCAGACATTTCTTCTTCTGCCTCTCAAACTAATCAAACATGTCTTCTCCTGCCTCACAAACTAATCAGACATTTCTTCTTCTGCCTCACAAGCTATCCATCAAAACACCTGATCACACTAATGCCTTTTTGACTGCAATCAAATCCTCACAGCAGCGTTTCAATATCTAGTGTAAGACCTTCCCAGGAGAGTAGAGGCTGTTACTGCCTCAAAGGAAGAACACAGTCCCTATTAATAGCCTTTCAGAAGACTGGATGATGTTTTGGATGCGTATATAGAAATGATTTCATTAGTTCTAACATGTGCTGTACCTGTGTTTAAATATTAGGCCTAATCAGTTAAGGGGGGCGTCATTTAGGGGTCAAAAGAGGACAAGCCTGCTGGTTCCGTCAAGCACACCATGACAAACACTTTGTTAATTGGTTGCTGAATGAAATAGTTACACATCCATTCAGGTATAGTCTTTCATTCACTCCGCATTTCATTTCAGGGCCCTGCTGACGAACGAATCATACTGGTTTCATTCTGGTGTCAACCAGCTTGGCTCTTTGAGAATGGCCAGCGTTTTTCTCACCTGTCTTTACCAATAAAGAAAAGCTTTTCACACAGAGCTGAGAAAATCGCAGCAGAGGACGACTCGGCTTTGTAGAACTGAACGTTGTTGCGTCTGCCCAATTTTCCCGAAATTATAATGACAGCCTTCTCCGTAGAGCGCCGCCGCAATTTGCAGTTAATTTACAGAAAATTCCACCACGCTATTTGTGTCCTATTAAAACATGTGGATAAACATGGTTATACAAGTCGGTGACGTGTGCACTGATTGGATGTTTACGAAGAGTGGTTTTTGGGGCCTGTGTCGTTCTTAAGAATGTAGGAATGACTGATGAAGGCCTCAACAGTCATCATTTCCAGCTCTGTGGCTTAGGGTTTGCATGGACTAGCTGACTCTACTGCTTGATGATGAACTTGATGTTGAGCAATAACATGATTACAATGCTAACAACATGTCTGCATCAGAGAAGACAACAGGTGAGGAGCCTTTTGATTATGGGGTCCATATCTTCAAGTTCCTGATAGCCAGCAATGCAGTCCAGGGCTCGTTAGGAAGGGAACTGACCTCCACTGACTCTTCAAAGATCCGATATTGAACATCGTTAGCTGCGGTTGCCCTAAGACTACAATAAAATATCTTGTGTCATTGGTGAGGATTCATAATGTCCTG
Source organism: Megaleporinus macrocephalus (assembly GCA_021613375.1). Classification (NCBI taxonomy): domain Eukaryota; kingdom Metazoa; phylum Chordata; class Actinopteri; order Characiformes; family Anostomidae; genus Megaleporinus; species Megaleporinus macrocephalus. The sequence continues at coordinate 59,556,370 of CM038702.1, read as the reverse complement.
TAATCCTGTGAGTTACTCGTTGAGTTATGGAGCTCTAGATTTCTTTAGATCTCTACTGCGAACAAGCATCTCCGCAAGGCTCCTGAGAGTTAGCAGGGCTGATTGGAAAGGTCAGGTCACTCTACTGCTCTGTGAAGTTTGGATGCGACATAGATTTTTAAAGTTGGATTTTTCAAATTCCATTCGCTTTTGGGTTTTTTTTGGGTGACGATGTCATCACTGATTTAATTAACATCAACTCAACTTTCGACCCCCAAAAAAACGATAAAAATAACTATAATAATAATTACTATATGACCGTCTGTTCACTCTGAAGTTATAAGGAGTCCTTCAGTGTTTCAAGAAGAGGCCCAATACAACCCAGCCAATCAGAACAGAGCTCATTTACATGTAGAGTAACAAAAACAGGCTGTGTGATTGTAAGGAATAGAGATAAAGTTGGAAGATGTACATTTTCTAGATATATACTACCACACAAGCATAAGTGACCCCCAAAGATGAAGAAATAAAGGAATGAAAAATGTATATGTGGCATTTGATAGATACTGTACAATATAATAATTAAACATGCATTCATTTATACTATATCTATTATATAAGCCTTTTTGATAACCTTGCAGTGTAATTTGCCAATAATAATTACAGAGGTTTGGAAAGATTCTCGTACGCAAAACTTTTCCAGGAAGCGAGACATTTTGGACTTCGTTAAGACAGACCCAGCAAAAGCATTCCCATTGTTGCTGAAGCCCTTTTAGTAGGGTGAGATTACGTTCCTCCAGCAAAGAGCTACAGTCCTATTGTCAGAATCGCAAGACAGGACCTCATGTAGGTTCTGGACTAAGATAAGATCCAGCACAAGCACAACAGCACCGATAGGAAAGTTGGATCCTGAGTCAATGCATGCTGCTTTCAATGTTTTCAGGGATGTTTTGCAGGTTTAGTATTTGTTGTGTCTCTCAAAACCCAGTGAGTGTCTAAGTAGGTACTTGGTAGGCAGCTGTTTAAGTAGCAGCGTCTCTCCTCATACAACAGATTACTGAGACGCTCTAGTCTACATTTGAAGATGACTTTTCCGCTCGTAGCTCCGCTTTTGTCCGGCATGTTGGGAAAAAGTTCTGCCTGCGTTGCATCCTGGGATTGCCTTAGAGGCTGAGGAAGCGTTCGATGCTTCTTTAAAATGAGGACAAAATAAGGTGCCTCAGTAGACAGCATGTTTAAGGTATGTAAGAATTGGGACAGCCTACATGTCAGGAGAGCGCATGCTATGATGTAAAATGTTGTCTATGTAGACCCTCCCTAGGTTTTGAGACACACCCAACATGTAGAGTATGTATGTATATGTATGTGTCCATAGGAATCATCGAGGCAGTCTTTTAGTTCTCTTGTAATGTTAACAGGTTTCAGTTGCTCACCATTATAGTTCTTCAGATGCTAGTCTACTGGGTGGTAGAGGTCAGTGTAGGATTATACCCCCCAAAAAACACCCTGCAACACAAATAAAGCTCCACTACATAGAATACATATTTTATTGCTTTTGTCAATTATTTTACAAAATAGAACATTACTGTTTATTGCACAAATATATAGCAGTACGTATGTCTTCTCTACTCCCTGCGCTTTGCCGCAAAGTCTCAGGCTTTAGCAAGAGACTGTGCATCCTTAAATTCCGCAACCTTTAGATTCAGTGCCTTCCAACTTTCCTCTTATGAATTCAGACCTTCACTAAATATGTTTTTGACAGTAATTCCAGAATTTCTTTCCCAAGTGGAAATATTCTCAAGAATTCTAGGGTTTCCGTTTAAATGAGTCACGGTTCTGGAGCTGTACTTACGAGTCTACATTATTGATCTGGATTCTAGATCAGGGTTTCAGAACAGTCCTGATTCAAGAACTTCTGTCGGGAAGCTGAAATTCTGGATACTAGAATGTTCGGATTTGATTACACTCATAATTCTAGAACACTGCCCTGAATTCGAATTGTCATTTAGGATTCTGGTAAAACAGTAGTGACTGAAAACCATCACTCAGGATTCAGGAGAACCCACTAGTATTCAATATACTAACTAGTCGTTATTCTAGAACATTTGACTGATTTTTTTAATTTCAGGATTCTCTATGTCGAAGCAGTAAGACAGCAGTCCAGAGTTTAGAACACCCAATATTGTCAGGACTTTTGAGTTAGAGTCATTATTCTAGAATAATGGTCTGAATTCTGAAATGTCAGTCAGTATTCTAGATCATCAGTCAGCATTCTATAACAGTCAGGACTGAAAGCCATTATTCAGGATTCTAGATCACCCATCAGTATTATAGATCTTAAATTACAGTCATTAATCTAGAACCTTTGTCTGAAATCTAAAATGTCAATCAAGATTCTAGCGTGTCCATCAGAGGTCTAGAACATTAGTCACCATTCTGGATCAGTCAGGACTGTAAACCCTCAAATTAGTCAGTACGTTTAAATTAGAGTCATTATTCTTGTTGATCGGGTATCAGAACATCGGTCAACATGATCAAAAAACCTTAGGCTTTCAGAATTACAGTCAATAGTCAATATTCTAGAACACTGGTCTAAAAACTAAAATGTCAATCAAGGTTCTAGAGCATCCACAAGGTCTCTAGAACATTAGTCAGCATTCTACATTAGTCAGGATTATAAACTCTTATATTAGTCAGTATTAGTCAGTGTTCCGCAACAGTCAGCACTGTAAACCATCAGTTGGGATTCTACATCATTGGGAATTACAGTCATTATTCTAGAACATCAGTCAGTGTTCTGCAACAGTCAGCACTGTAAACCATCAGTTTGGATTCTACATCAATCAATTGGGATTTCTGAATTACAGTCATTATTCTAGAACCAAAGTCAGTGTTCTGCAACAGTCAGGATGGTAACCATCAGTTGGGATTCTAGATCAGTCAGGATTTCTGAATTACAGTCATTGTTCTAGAACAATAGTCAGTGTTCTGCAACAGTCAGCACTGTAAACCATCAGTTGGGATTTTAGATCAGTCAGAATTTCTGAATTACAATCATTATTCTAAAACAATAGTCAGTCTTCTGCAACAGTCAGCACTGTAAACCATCAGTTGGGATTCTAGATCGGTCAGGATTTCTGAATTACAGTCATTGTTCTAGAACAATAGTCAGTGTTCTGCAACAGTCAGCACTGTAAACCATCAGTTGGGATTTTAGATCAGTCAGAATTTCTGAATTACAATCATTATTCTAAAACAATAGTCAGTCTTCTGCAACAGTCAGCACTGTAAACCATCAGTTGGGATTCTAGATCGGTCAGGATTTCTAAATTACAGTCATTGTTCTAGAACAATAGTCAGTGTTCTGCAACAGTCAGCACTGTAAACCATCAGTTGGGATTCTAGATCAGTCAGGATTTCTGAATTACAATCATTATTCTAGAACGATAGTCAGTGTTCTGCAACAGTCATCACTGTAAACCATCAGTTTGGATTCTACATCAATCAATTGGGATTTCTGAATTACAGTCATTATTCTAGAACCAAAGTCAGTGTTCTGCAACAGTCAGGATGGTAAACCATCAGTTGGGATTCTAGATCCGTCAGGATTTCTGAATTACAGTCATTTTTCTAGAACAGTAGTCAGTGTTCTGCAACAGTCAGCACTGTAAACAATCAGTTGGGATTCTAGATCGGTCAGGATTTCTGAATTACAATCATTATTCTAAAACAATAGTCAGTCTTCTGCAACAGTCATCACTGTAAACCATCAGTTTGGATTCTACATCAATCAGTTGGGATTTCTGAATTACAGTCATTATTCTAGAACCGTAGTCAGTGTTCTGCAACAGTCAAGATGGTAAACCATCAGTTGGGATTCTAGATCAGTCAGGATTTCTGAATTACAGTCATTGTTCTAGAACAGTAGTCAGTGTTCTGCAACAGTCAGCACTGTAAACAATCAGTTGGGATTCTAGATCGGTCAGGATTTCTGAATTACAATCATTATTCTAAAACAATAGTCAGTGTTCTGCAACAGTCAGCACTGTAAACCATCAGTTGGGATTCTAGATCGGTCAGGATTTCTAAATTACAGTCATTGTTCTAGAACAATAGTCAGTGTTCTGCAACAGTCAGCACTGTAAACCATCAGTTGGGATTCTAGATCAGTCAGAATTTCTGAATTACAGTCATTATTCTAGAACATTGGCCTGAATCAGTAGTTTAGAACATCCATCTGGATTCTGTAACAGTTGGGACTGTAAACCATTCGTCAAGACTCTAGAACATGGCACCAGTTCTTGCGAGGCTCCTGGGCCCCCACTGTTCCTCTACTGCACAGTGTGTGAAGTTTCTCTATGGAACACACGACAGTGATACACATAACACAGAATGTGCTCCACGATCAGACGTCCGGTGGGGCCAGAATTTAACACAATATCAAAACTCTACACACAGAAAACAATACAGCCACATTCGCCAAATGACGGATATTCAGGAAAGAACATTAAAATGACTTGGCAGCGTGTGAAACACTCAATACAGTGCACTACCACCATGTAGGAACGCAGTGAGGAACACTGTCATCCCAAAAAGTGCGCTTGAATACAGAGATCAGTTTAGAATTCATGGAGAAGAACCACTTCAGTGGAGGTGTGTGGGGACGGGGCATTACATATATATGACAATCTTTGGAATAACATCGAATATGGGTTTGAAAGATGTACGTTTAATAATCTCTTCGCCGTTCTCTCTCGCCGTCCCCGCCGCTCTCCATATCTGTGCGTGACAACAGCCATTTATACAAGGCACACATTTAAACCTGAATTGGAACCTTAACGCTTTAAAGGGCGTCCTTCACGACAATTGCACATCAAACGACATGTGTGAACATGAACCATGACGATATTCAGAAGACACATGTATGAATTTCCGTAAAGCACATTCATTTCTTAAGCAAACTCTATGGCTGTTTCATGATTGCACCCACCCAACTGTATGATCTGTATATTAACCATTTGATCTGTTCGTGGTACAAGTTTAAAAGTAAAAAAGTCCCCAAAACGTTCTAAATTAAAAAGTAAGAAATGCTGTAACAGCAACTGAAATGTCCCAAACAATCATAAAAGCTTACATTTAGATGTTTTAACTCAAATCAACTGAAACGAGGAGATGAACGAGTAAGTCCATTGGGCCGCTGGGCTGTTGGTCTGTCCTGTGAACTTGCGGTTTGACACTGTGTTCCTCTACACGCGCTGCTCTCGCCTCCAGGCCAGCGGGGGGCACCGCTGAGTCCAGCCCAGGCCGAGGCACAAGCGTAGGCTGTTCTGCTCCAGCAGGAGTCTGGGATGGGGGGCGCCGTGGCTCCAAAAGGGAACGATAAACTCCTTTAGAGAGCGGTCTCTACATCTGTCTTGCCACACCCATTCTGGGCTGAGTCCATGTTCACCCTAACACAGGCCACCTTCTCCTGACTAACACACAGATAGAAAGAGAGAAAGAGAGAGAGAAAGAGAAAGAGAGAGAGAAGAAGAAGAAGAAAAAGAAGAAGGAAAAAAAATTTTATATATTGTTGTTGGTAATAGAGGCAACGAACAGGAACAAAAAAACTCAACACAACTAATATTACAAGTTGTTTCTCCAAATTGCATCTTAATGCATCTTAATGATGGCTGCAATCTCAGATTTAGTCTACCCCCCTGAATAGAATTCCTCACAATCCCTTGCAAATCAGTTGTTGTTTCAAGCCCACCTGCTGCAGGTGTCAGTGGATTCACCAGTTGCATCAGGTGTCCTGCATTTGGAATGGTTCACTCGCTAACTTGTTTACTATTCGAAAAAACTGCTGACGGACATTTGTGTGTACTGTGTCACATAAACAAATCAAACTCGACTGACACATGAAGTGTTCATCTGTAGCTGGGCCTATTACTGATCGTGGAAAATACACAGTCGAGTCACATCATGGTAACCACCAACTAACATCCAGAACAACAGCAGCTGGACAAGCTGGAAGGTCCTGATAGCTGGAGCCATGCTGACTGCAGTGCATCCCACAGCTGCTGGAGGGAGTGTGGGGGAGGGTCCATAGAGCCAACACCACCATCCAGCTTGTCCCACAGATGATCAATTAGGTTCAAGTCCAGGAATTTAAGGTTCCAGGGTAGTGCTTGGAAGTCTTGGTTAGCTCTTCCAACCAGTGTGGGACATTTCTAGCCATTTGGCGTGTCACATTGTCTTGCTGGAAGATCCCATCCTCCCCAGGGAAGACGGTCACCATGTATGGGTGTAAGTGATCTGCAAGGATGGATTCAGACCGAAATCGCAAACACACTGTGGTATACGTTGGAAATTCTAGCGAACGTCGCCTGTATGCTAAATTTTGGAATGCATTGTGGGTGATGCATTGGGGGTGATCAATAGTAAACTATATATTGAAAATTAAATGTACCGTTGAGATTGCGAACAACATTACAATACGGCTAAAACTATATGATGCACTATTTCTGTAATAGGGATAAATTCTGAATGCAGCTCTAGAGGAAATAGGGGTTTGTTGACTGAGAGGTTTGATGGCATTCTTAGAAATATGTCAACACTCTAAGCCAAGAGTGTTGACCAATAAGAGAAGAGATCATTGCCTTGCACAAATGAGGAAAAGCCACCAAATGTTCCCAGAGATGCAGCTGGAAGCAGAGTTTGTGAGTTCGAAGTTATAGGAACACTGGATATGCTACCTGGCCGTGGCAAAAAGAGGAAGCTATTACCGACTGCCACCGGATTCCTGAGGAGACAGGTGGTCAGAAACCTCTGAGTGACTGCAAACAACCTGCAGCGTGATTTGGTGGCACTGGGGTTTGAGTTTGCACAGGAAGATTCAAACTAAATGCTAAAGTCTCCATTCTCAAGCTTCAATACATTCGCTACTAACCCAAAACCTATAGAAAAGTTAACCGCAATCTGCTTAGAACAATGTAAGTAAGCCAAGTTTCGGGATTCTGTTCTGTGGATAATGACCAGGCCTTATAGACCAAAAGTATATGTGGAGGAGGAAGAATAAAGCATACGTTGAAAAGAAAACTCAGCCTGGTTGGTGGCTTGGTGATGCTTTGGGACTGCTTTGGCACTGGAAACCTTCAATGTGTGAATGGCAAGATGGATGTAGTCAAGTATCAGGAAATCAGGAAGTTTGGGCATCATTAGACCTTCCAAATCAATGATGATCCCAAACATACCCCAAAATCCACCAAGGCCTGGTTTCAGAAGAAGTCTTGGAAGGTTCTCAGGTGACTGTAACAATCGCCTGACTTAAGCCACATAGATCTTTTAAGAACGTAGTTGCAGGACATATACCCAAGAAGATTTGTGGTCAGGAGGCTAGGATTCCTCAGGAACGCTGCCAGAAGCTGGTGTCTGGCTATGCATCACATTTGCAGCATGTCATAAAATCGAAAGGGTGTTTTACTACATACTAAAGTACTACATACTTTTTATGCAGGGTTTGAATGATTCTGAGACTGCAGTCGTTATTAAAGGTAGTATTTTTTGGCAAAGTTTGAAGAAACTACTTGTTACACTAATCAGGCACTACCTTAAAACCACATGCTTATATCTACACACACTGTCCATTATATCAGCTCCACTGACCATACAGGAGCTACACTTACAGAATGTAGTTCATCTGATTCTCTGCATACATTGATTATCCTCTTTCACCCTGTTCTTTAATGGTCAGGACCCCCACAGAGCAGGTACTACTAGGAAGGTGGATCATTCTCAGCGACATCCCCTGATGTATGACACTGACTTGGTGGTGGTGTGTTAGTGTGTGTTGTGCTGGTGTGAGTGGATCAGACACAGCAGTGCTGCTGCTGGAGTGTTTAAACACTTCAGTGTCACTGCTGGACTGAGAATCGTCCACCAATCAAAACTATCCAGACAGCAGTGTCCTGTGGGCGGCGTCCTGTGTCCACTGATGAAGGACTAGAGAACACAAACTGTTCAACAGCAGATGATCTACTGTCTCTGACTTTACATCTACAAGGTGGACCAGCAAGTAGTAGTAGTGTCTAATAGACTGGACAGTGAGTGGACACAGTGTTTAAACACTCCAGCAGTACTGCTGTGTCTGATCCATTAGTTCCAGCACAACACACACTAACACACCACCACCACGTCAGCGTCACTGCAGTGCTGAGAATTACCCATCACCCAAATAGTACCTGCTCTGTGGTGGTACTGTGGGGGTCCTGATCATTGAAGAACAGGGTAATATAAAGTATACAGAGAATCAGATGAACTACAGTCTGTAGGTGTAGCTCCTATATGGTCAGTGGAGCTGATAGATGGACAGTGTGTATATATATGAGGAGGTGGTTTTAATGTTATGGCTGATTGGTGTATATTAGTTGTTTATTTGCAATGTGGGTATATACACACAACACATACACATACTGAAGACGAGGGTTATTAAAATAACGAATACATTTTATATGAGCATGTTAAACATCACACAGTTGCTATTAGGAAAGAAAGCTACCTCTCGCTCTTCTTCATGGTGTTTGATGCAACAGCTTTCCATGCAGAACTCCTGTTCATCTCATCAGTTATATTAACAACTGAGTGACCGGCACTGCATGCAGTACACACACAAACACACACACACACATACACAACCATGAAAAAAAATAATAATAATAAAGCAAAAAACAGATGCAGATGCAGGACTTGGTAATGAGCTGTTTAGTTAAATAAAAACGTAACTGAATAAAATGCAATGCACAAATCATTTTAGAGGCTATGCATGATTTTCCAAGAATGCTTAATAAATGATTTGAAAGCCTAACAGGTTTGCCCTCGTTTTGTTAAGGTTAAACTATCAGCGGCAGTGTGAGGTTAAACCAGGCAGCGTAAAGCCATCAACCAGTTTCTCTCTTACACTAAACTCTGACTCCTCGTCGTCCACTCTGGAGGACAGGCCTGCTGGTCTGTATGACCTGCACAAATGCAGCACACCTGATCATCAGGTATGTATATCACAACCACAGACGTGCATAATCTTCCCTCTCACTACCAACACAATGATAAGTTATAAAACCCAAAGCACACAGGACAAACTCTCTCCCACTGAAACTACTTTCCTCAGCCGCTGGAATTCCAGCCCTTTTCTCAGTTACAAGGTGATGTCATCTCATAACACAGTTCTTGCTGTGCGCCTACCTGCATGCTTGGCACACTTCAGAGAGCTTAAACACTACATACCACTCTGAAACATCCTACTTTAGGTAAATCACATCTACTAATTTGTTCGACCTGACTTTCAGGATCGGACTCTGGCTCAGCAGAGTGAACACCATTGTAAATACAGTCACTGCAATGTGGGGGTGGAACTTGTAGCGGGTTGTTGCTATGTGGTCAGAAGTGGATGAGCTGACCAATCAGAGCACACTTGGCTCTGAGTAGGAGAAATATTCTGTGAAAATTGAAGCATGCAAGTCTATTTTAGATGCTAAAAATAAAATGAGCATAAAAGGGCCCCCTTTAATAACACAGCAGGTAAAGAACCTGAGTCTGTGCCTGCTGCACACTCAGTCAGAGGCACACTAAATCATTATTACTCACTTCTCACACTGTGATGCCAATTTCCAATGTATCGTGGAGCCCTGCCATCTGGACAAATGGCTTATCAAAGTTTAGTATATGGATGAACACTCTAAGGCCAAAGCCATTCAGTTCAATGTTCATTAAATGATAATGTGTTTTTCACATTACTGCTTCTAGCATCATTCTAATATCTCCAAAATAGCATCTTTACAGTAGAGGCCAAAAACTGTCTTTCAAATGTAACCAGAATTATTTCCAAACTCTTTTGAAGCGTCTCTATTGGTCCATTCATCATGAAATCCCAATACAATTTAAACAGCACTTGTCATGTTCAAATTATGAAGAAGAATAAAAATCAACTAAACATGTTCTTTGGACAGCAATGATGTATATCATGATTTCTCCAGTTTAGAAGAAAACAGTAATAGGCAGTTATTTTCAATTCTGACTGTAATAACACTTATTCACCACCTGGGGGCACCTGTAGGTCTTTTTCATGGACTGCAGTATCCATGTTTAACTGCAGGCTCACTAACCTGCCAGTGTGAGACTGCATTGGGATCTTCAGCACATTCCCTCCTCCTCCTTCCGCTGCATAGGACAGTCTAACCTCTTCCTCTTCCTCCAGGCACTCCTCAGCCTCCTGGGCAGATGGGAACTAATCATGAGGGGAAGTTGTGATCACATGAAATGACCACAAAAGGCAGTGCACGTGGTACCTGACTTGAAGCCTGCTACTGAAATTAGCTGACCAGATACTGTGTATATATACCCTGCATTCATTTATTTATTTATTTATTTATTTATTTATTTATTTATATTACATTAGCAATTTAATTTGTCAAATAAAAGAATTCTAAAGATATAAATCGTGAAAGTAAATTAATAAAAACAGTAATAAACAGAGTTCAAAAAATTTATTGTGACAAAAATAAAAATAACAATAATAAGAAAATAGTCAAGTCAAATCAAATATTGATAAATGATTAGTTTGCATTTCCATTCTATATTTATTCTCTATCGCCATGTTTGAGTCTGCACTATTTGCTTTTTCTATTTGTTTTGATTTGTTTTAATACCATGCAGTTATTTATTTATTAATGTATTTATTTATATTACATTAACAACTTAATACAGTCAAAAAAAAATTCAAAAATAGAAATAGTCAATAGTCAAAGTAAATTAATAGAAACAGTAATAAACAGAGATCAAATAAATTAATTTGGACAAAAATAAAAATAACAATATATGAAAATAGTAAAATCATATAAAATATAATATTAATTAATAATTTGTTTGCATTTACATTCTACATACATTCTGTATTGCCATGTTTTAGTCTGCACTACCAGCCTTTTCCATTTGTTTTATACTGTTTATTTATTTATTTATTTATTTATTTATTTATTTATTTATATTACATAAACAATCCCATTCACTTTTCCCCCGGGTCCTGTCTGATTGTACCTGCTTAGCTTTTTTCTTCTTCTTGTCGTCCTCTTTCTTTTTCTTGCTTTCAGGCATCAGGTCATCCAGCCAGCTCAGCTCTCTCTTAGTGAAGAAGAAATCCAGAAGTTTCCGGACGAACACCAGCGCCAGTACCTGAACCATAGAGGAAGGCATTGTGATGCTGTTGTGCAGTAGCTCAAACAGACACGGGCAAAAATAAATAACCTTCAAGTTCAGTGTGGTATTATTTTTACCCACTCTTATTATAAGACCACCAAGATACTGTTATACAACACATGACTGCACTGAAGTGCATTATTAACCATAAACACCATCACGCCGTCCTAACATGTTTATATATGGCTGCTCTATTTACAGATCCGCACGTATGAACGAGCACACATAGTCTTGCCAGTACCATCATGGGAAAGACGACGCGGGCCGAGGAGGCTTTGATGACCCAGAGCAGCACAAGGCATGTGAGCTGCACCAGTGTGAAGACGTGAACCTTCCACAACGGCACGTAACGCAGGTAGATCAGATCTGGCTGGTGCTTCGCTGGCATCCCAAACAGTTTAATCCTGTCAAAGAACTGAGGGATGAGAGGAACGTGAGATTGCATGGGATGAAGGAGAGCAGGGGAAGTAGCAGGAACAATGTGAGGAGAACAAGAGGAAGCCATAACATTAAAACCACCTCCTTATATCTACACACACTGTCCATTATATCAGCTCCACTGACCATACAGGAGCTACACTTACAGACTGTAGTCCATCTGATTCTCTGTATACTTTAGTACCCTGTTCTCTAGTTCTTCATAAGTGGACACAGGACGCTGCTCACAGGACACTGTTGACTGGATGTAGCTGGTTGATGGACTATTCTTAGTCCAGCAGTGACACTGAGGTGTTGTGAGTTTGTCTGATCTACTCACACCAGCACAACACACACTAACACACCACCATCATGTCAGTGTCACTGCAGTGCTGAGAATGATCCACCTCCCTAATAGTACCTGCTCTGTGGTGGTCCTGTGAGGGTCCTGACCACTAAAGAACAGGGTAAGAGGGGATAAACAATGTATCGGATGAACTACAGTCTGTAAGTGTACAACTTACAAAGTGCGTGGAGCTGATAGAATGGACAGTGTGTGTAGATACAAGGAGGTGGTAGGAAGGTGGGAAGAGGGGTGGTGGGAAGAGGGGTGCGTATGACAGTAACTGTAATGATCTTACCTGAATGCCTTTCAGAGAGGAAACTCCCATATAGAGAAAGACTCCGTACAGCACCGGCATGGGAATAAACTAGAATCAAGACAAGCAGATCATCACTGACTACACAAGACATTATATTTACAATCACAATCCACATTAGAAACACAGACATTCTGTTAAATCCCAGCTGTTTCCGCTCACTGGTCTCTGTATGAGCTCCCACTACCTTACTGATCCACTACAGACTGTAACCCATCTGTTGTCCTGTTCTAGGAGTCCTCATTCATCATTGGTCAGTCTCTGACCTCTAAATCAACCAATTAATCAATCAACCTTTATTTTCACTTGGAAAGACATTGAGAGTGACTCTCATTTTTAGTGTAGCTGGGCATTTTTTGTTTTATTTAAAATTTTTAGTTAACTTTTAATTTGTTTTCTGTTTTCTTTTTATCTTTCTTTTGTCATTTCCTTATTTTCTTCTTCTGTTTTTAGTTATTGTTTATTTACATTTTACCCTTTTATGTATTTAGTTTTATTTCTTTATCTGTAGTCTTTATTTTTTTATTACCTATGGTTTTATTGATTCCTACTTTTATTTTTATTTATTTTTTTATCTTATTTGTTTTATGTTTTATTTTATTTTATAATATTTTGTATCTACATCTTACTAAAATGCTGTTTTTTTTATTTTATTTTGTCAATACCCTTACAATGTATAAGGCTCGGCTACATTGTAAATGAGGGCCACCCTCAATGTACTCCGAGATTAAATAAAAGTTGATTGATTGATTTACAGCTGAAAGGGATTGAAAAAGAAATTGGTAAAATAGGTTTTAATCTGGTACAGTAAATTAAAAACAGCATTCCGTAAAAAAACTGACATTAAACAAGATAAATAGTAAAAAGAATAAAAAAAGAATAAATAAGATTTAAATAAAAAAAAAGGGAAAAATTCAGATCAAGATAATACACCAAATTATTTAAAATATACATAAAAAGTAAATCAATAAAAACAGTAATAAACAGAGATCAAATAAATTAATTGGGGAAGAAAATAAAAATAATAAGAAAATACTAAAACACAATAAAATAGCATATAAATAAAAAGGACTGAAAATTAAAATAAGAAAATTTTATTAATAATACATAAACAAATAAAAATAAAATATGAACTAATAAAAATATGAATCACCTAGAACAGTTACAAGTTTAAAATGATTGAGTGATACCAGTGAGCTGAACTGTAGTGTTTGCTGTAATGTATAATGTATCAGGTGATTTTGCGACAGCTGGCAATAACTACATACATCATTACAGTCTGTATATCTGATGCTGTATGATTGACAGCCCCCCCCTCTGTTCTGACACAGCTTCTGTACATGAACGTAAATGGTCCTGTCTGCTAAACACAACACTCGGAGCCTTAGCTCTGCACGTGTGACCTCTGACCTTTAGCGCTGAGGTCATAAAGACCGAGCAGCCCATCAGAGTGAAGATGAGGACGCCAGTGAGACGCTGCTCTCTGATGCCCAGGAACTTGGGCTGTTCCCCTGGGGCCGAACAGCTGGACTCCAGCTTCAGGCTGTTGACATGGGAGATGGACAACACAGTCGCTGCAACAAACCACGGCAATCCCATCACTGAGCACACGCCCAGCATCACCGCCACGACCAGCAGGTCCAGGTGGTACCCACAGCCTTTCTGCAGGTGAGAAAAAGATGTGGGGACAAGTCTTAGGTACCTTTTTGTTTCTCTAGCAGTTTCTATAAACTTTTGGAACTTGTTAGCTACATTAGACTTGGGGGTCCTTGGCTAAAACTGAAGATGACACCAAACATCTTGGAAGAAGTTTATCTTACTGGAAGATAAGAACCATCAGCTGTTGGTACACACTGAACTGACAGTCAGCTTTGATCTACCTTCAGCTTGTGCTCCTTGCGGTTGATGATAACTGCAGTGATCTGCTGGTCCATGAAGATGAGGATGGTGCAAAGAAGAGCAGGAATGACAGACCCAAGCAGAGTCCACCAGGGGTTTCCGCCCAGTGGAGAGATCAGCCAGCCACGGTGCTTAGAGGTGGGCTGCACACACACAAATACACACACGCAGAGAGAGTCACGGCTGTGCAAAGTAGTGCAAAGTGAATGCTGACTATGTGTGCACTGAAGAAATAATCACAGGACCACCACAGAGCAGGTAAAACTTGGGGGGTGGGTCATTCTTAGCATTGCAGCAACGCTGACGTGGTGGTGGTGTGTTAGTGTGTGTTGTGCTGGAGTGAATGGATGACAACCTCAATGCTCCTGGAGTGCTTAAACACTGTGTCCACTCACTGTCCACTCTATAAGACACTCCTACTACTTGCTGGTCCACCTTGTAGATGTAAAGTCAGAGACAGTAGCTCATCTGCTGCTGAACAGTTTGTGTTCTCTAGTCCTTCATCAGTGGACACAGGACGCCGCCCACAGGACACTGTTGTCTGGCTTGTTGTGGTTGGTGGACGATTCTCAGTCCAGCAGCGACACTGTGGTGTTTAAACAGTCCAGCAGCACAACACACTAACACACCACCACTGTGTTAGAGTCACTGGTGGTCCTGATTATTGAAGAACAGGGTAATAAAGTATGCAGAGAATCAGATGAACTACAGTCTGTAAGTGTAGCTCCTATATGGTCAGTGGAGCTGATAGAATGAACAGTGAGTGTACATACAAGGAGGTGGGCCTAATGAAACGGCCAGTGGGTGTATTTGGTATAAAGGTTTGTTTATGTGTGTTTATTCAAATTATCAAAATGTTAATAGTTTTTTATTCTGTCTAAGTTGGGGACCTGTTTGTGTTCATATGTGTTACCTCAAAGCGGTCAGGTACGTTAAGCTTGGGGGACGGAATCCCCATCAGATAATCCACCAGAACCATCACCATTATCGTCAGAAACACAGCGAAATCACTGATAGTGGAGCGCACCTACACACACACACACACACACACATACACACATAAAAAGATCTATATATACATGTATGTTATGTTCATACACTCAAAGTCAAATAAATAAATAATTAGTACAGATGATTAAACGAACGCTGCTGATCTACAGTTACCCTTTACAGTCTGTCTGAGCCTGTCTGATTAAACAAATAGATAAATAGACTGCAGTGTTTAGTCTGTGCTCACCTTAGTGGGGAAGTATCTCTCAGTCTTGAACTGCTTGAGAAATGAAGAGAGGAAGAAGGTGGTGAAGAAGAGGATGATGGACCAGAAGAGCACGTCCGGGATGAAGGGGCCGTGATGTCCACACGCTGAGCCGGCAAACTCACCGTGCAGCAGCTTGCACATCTACACACAGACAACACTTACACTAATTTCCACATCCTAACATGCTGGAACACAGGATGAGCTGGCTCCAGTCGTACCACGAGCACAGGCAGAAAGACTGTGTGTGTGTGTGTGTGTGTGTGTGTGTATATATATGTACTGACCGACACGTTGAGCTGATTCCATGGTATTGAGTCTGAACTGTGTCCTGTGCTGTTCCACAGCTGTAGTGTCTCATTGGATACTTGATCTGGAGCAGAACACTGACAGCTAGAGAGATCAGAAAGGGAAAGATATTGACGAAGCTGATGCAGCTGATGAGTTTTTTGTGGTATACATGTTTTTATTACTGTTAGTTTTCTACACACTTTAAATATTGGCTGCTATGAATATCACGATGAACAGAAACACAGAAGCTGCTTAAAATGGCTTAGAAGATAAATCTTGTTGCATCCTGTTATAATAACTTATATCGTCGCTGTCCATATAAACTGTCCAATATAAACATGTATTTTTTTGAGTTTTCTACATCATTTGAACACGCCAGTGGTCGTGAATGGCCTATTCATGATGAATAGACCAATAGAAGTGCTCCAGAAAAGCTTGAAAAGAATTCTGGTTCCATTGACTTACTGTAAGCACTGCCGCTCATAGCCACCAGAGGTCTCACTCCCCTGCACTCATCCCAGTGCTTTCCCCTGAATCCAGTAACACTATCATCTCCACAGGCCGTTTTCCCTGGTTTTCTATGAGGCGGCTGGACTCACAGATCCACCTGAACACCAGCCCTCCATCGTCTGAGCACCCCCCCTGCCGCCTATCCCCCACAGAGCTCCTCACAGTGAGGGCCTTCAGACTTCCTGCTTGTGCTCGTGACCTACAGTGAGCTTCCCTCCAGCGTTAACCAGCTTGTATTGACTTTGAACTGAACTGATTTACTTTGAACACTGTCCTGGAGTCTAATGATTTGTTACACTTACATTCAAAGTAGAGTATGCTTTGCAAAGTGTGGACCACTTAATGCAGGGCGAGAAAGGGGAACACAAGAAACTTGGACTGGAGTTCTGTTTGGCTGAGGCTGCTGAGGCTTGAAGCCAGGCCTCCCCCTTTTGCCGATCGAAGAGTGAGTAAGAGTTGGAAGATAGGGAGGAGTCGGGGTGGTGGTGGGGTGTGGATTTTGTTACGAGAAGGTGAGGGCATAAGAGGGGTTTATATGAGGCATGTAATGAGTGTGAGGAGGAGTTTGGGCGTGGTCCTTCTCCCAAACTCAAGTTGTTTCATAACTTCATTTTTGGTCTCTCCTATAAAGTTTTTGCAGATACTCGTTTTTCATTGGACAGCGACGATATATAACATTATCATTACACATGAGTACTTTAGACACTTGGGGACCTTATAAGATATAAAACACTATTTATTTCCAGGCAGGAAGCTTTTATTTGAGTGAGTAGTGCTTTTTTATACGTCACTGTGTTTATTTAACCCTTTCCAAGCTTCTCCTTCTATAAACAACCCAGTATTATTATCAGTTCTCATCTAATACCTGCTTTGACTGCTCAGTACTTCATGAAGCTAAATCAAGATTGCTGCTGAAGGAACTGAACACATTCACACAATGTCTGGGACGTTCAGGAGAAATCTGGAACTACACTGTTCTCTTCATCGACTGCTTTTCTCCATGCGATGACTCTTCCGTACACGTCACGTTTGTGCAAAAGCTCTACACATTTAAACAGAGCACACTTGTACGTGTGTGAGTACTGACCTGTACAGTGTGAGGTTATCCAGGTTGTTGTGTGTGTTAACAGGGTAATGCTCTCCCAGGTGCAGCAGTTTCTCCAACGCTTCGTAGATGAAGATAATACAGATCAGAGCAGCAAAGGCCTCTTCAGTGAAGCGAGTGATGTAACACACCAGAGAGCTGGCGTCCGTGGCCACCAGCAGCAGGCAGAGAAAGGCCGTCCACAGGCCGATGCTACAGCGCAGGGACAGGTACGTCAACCCGTAATCCCTAACACAACACAGAGGGACAGTCAAGGCTTCTGGAGAGCTGGAGACCATCTTTTACATATTTGCTAAACAGGCTTATTAGTCATTCTCTTCTAGCAAAGGTGAGGAGAGCAATCCTGGTGCCTGCAGAGCTCAGATCATGCATACCTGGATCTAATATTTAGATGTACCTAAAACCTTTCATGTGCTTGATTGGAGGTTGGAGCTAAACTCTTAGAATGGTTTACAGTAGCACTGCAGCCACTGTTAGAGACTTTATGTGTAAATCAGTTGAAGTCATTGGCTTGTTGTTATGTGCTGTGCCGAGTCGGAGAACAAAGTGAGTTGGAGAATAAAGCGAGTCGGAGAATAAAGCGAGTCGGAGAATAAAGCGAGTTGGAGAATAAAGTGAGTCGGAGAATAAAACGAGTCTAAAAATAAAGCGAGTCTAAGAGTAAAGCGAGTCGAAGAATAAAGCGAGTCGGAGAATAAAGTGAGTCGGAGAATAAAGCGAGTCGGAGAATAAAGCGAGTCGGAGAATAAAGTGAGTCGGAGAATAAAGCGAGTCGGAGAATAAAGCGAGTCTGAGAATAAAGTGAGTTGGAGAATAAAGCGAGTCGGAGAATAAAGCGAGTCGAAGAATAAAGCGAGTCAGAGAATAAAGCGAGTCAGAGAATAAAGCGAGTCGGAGAATAAAGCGAGTCGGAGAATAAAGCGAGTCAGAGAATAAAGCGAGTCGGAGAATAAAGCGAGTTGGAGAATAAAGCGAGTTAGAAAATAAAGCGAGTCGGAGAATAAAGCGAGTCGGAGAATAAAGCGAGTCGGAGAATAAAGCGAGTTGGAGAATCAAGCGAGTCGGAGAATAAAGCGAGTCGGAGAATAAAGCGAGTCGGAGAATAAAGCGAGTTGGAGAATAAAGCGAGTTGGAGAATCAAGCGAGTCGGAGAATAAAGCGAGTCAGAGAATAAAGCGAGTCAGAGACAGAATAACGTGCTCTAAAAAAAGAAAAGTCGACTTTTCAATTAGGGATGGAGTGAGATGTCTATTCTTCTCACCAATGATTCAATGATTTAACAAGAAGACACATTTTATTTACTGTTTCTATAAATAAACACTTTAAGATGCACTTCTTTCAAAAGCGTTCTGTTTTTAATGTAGCTCTTGTGAATAAAAAACATTTATTAGAAGTTTATAAATTATAAATTCAGTTGAGTATTTAAACAGTAAATATACTGAAATATACTGAACGGTATGTGTGATGTGTTGGTGTTTCAGTAGCTGATGGTATAAGATGTTGATACTAGGCTACTGCAGTAAACAGGATACACCACTGAATCAGAACACACATTAGAAATGATGCTGGTCTGGACCTTGGCCTGAGTAAATCTCCTCTAACTGGACCTTACTGACTCTAATTAAACTCTAACTCTAATTTATATGATGGCTGTCGAAATAAAAACAAGTGTCTCCAAAAAGAAAACTTTACAGGCGAGAATAAAAACTCTCTTTACTCTGAATGGACGTCAATGGAACCAGAAATTTCTCCAAGCTGTTTTAGAGCATTTCTATTGGTCCATTCGTCATGAAATGTTCTGACAATGCAAACAGCAGGTGCTGCAGGATATAGAAATGATATAAAAAAAAATTGATTGATGTTTCTCTTTGGGCAGCGACGATATGAATATCAGTGTGATTTTCTAAAACCTAGTAAAATATCATGGTATATATATATATATATATGATATTTATTAATGTAGGTGTTTTAATCTGAATATAACAATAAGAGTATTAATAAGAGTAATGCACTGGGGTTTGCTCACTCAGGACAGCGCCACTAGAGGGCGCCACTGTACAGGAAACCACTGCCAGTGTGCGTAACTGCAACTCACTCGCAGAATTTAAAAAGGATCTTCTCGAACACCAGCACAGGCCCTGTGCTCCCCAGGATGGTCAGAGGCTGTCCAGCAAAGAGGGAAAACGCCACACCGGTCAGAGACGCTCCGAATAATGACTCTATAGCACTCTAAGAGAGAGAGAGAGAGAGAGAGAGGGAGAGAGAGAGAGGGAGAGAGAGTGAGAAAGGAAGAGAGAGAGAAAGAGAAATCTATAGTTCTGAAGGCCCTGCTGTTCAAATGAAGTAAAAGGAGACAGTTTGCTTTACTCAACCCCCACCCACATACACCCACAGCTGGATACTCAGGGTGAATAGGTTCTGTTTTTCTAGGCTGTTGCTTCGGTTGTCAGTTCTTATAACTCAAATCACGGTCAGCTGAGTTTGCAGCAGTTACACACACACACACACACACACACACACACACACACCCACACACACACACACACACCCACACACACACACACAAACACAGTATATGTATATAGAGCATTTACTATCAGGAAGGATATAAAATAAAATGTAATAATCAATATTTAATAACCATGAAAGTAATTGATTAGTAAATTAAGGCTTTTGATAAGTACAGTTGAGAGTGGGTCGTGCCACATGTAGAAGTTTTCGGACGATACTGCCATTGTGGCCTGTGTACGGGGAGGGCAGGAGGAAGAGTACAGACATCTTGTGGACGACTTTGTGTTGTGGTGCTGTAGGAACAACCTGCTGCTGAACACCTCCAAGACCAAGGAGATGGTGGTGGACTTCCGCAGGGCCAGGCCACTCACACAGCCTGTCTCTATTGAGGGGGTTGATGTGGAGATGGTTAGGACCTACAGGTATCTCAGTCTGCACCTGGATGATAGATTGGACTGGTCAGCCAACACAGACACCCTGTACAGAAAGGGGCAGAGCCGGCTTTACTTTCTCCTTTAACATCTGTAGGAAGCTCCTGCGGATGTTCTATCAGACGGTGGTGTCCAGTTGTCTTTTCTATGCTGTGGTGTGCTGGGGAGGCAGCAGGAAAAAGAGGGACGAGATGCGTCTGGACAAGCTGGTCAGACGTGCGGGGTCCGTGGTTGGTGTGGAGCTAGAGTCTGTGGCTACGGTAGCAGAGAGGAGGACACTGCACAAACTGCTCTCCATCATGGATGATGATGGTCACCCACTGCACACCATCATCATGGAACAAAGGAGCAAGTTCAGTGGCAGGTTCCTGTCACAGAGCTGCTCTACAGACAGACTCAGGAGATCCTTTGTCCCGAGAGCCATCAGACTCTTCAATTCCTCCCAGTGGAGCCGGAAGAGGGAGGAGGACAGATGAGGAACAAGTCCCTGAATTCACATTGCAGTTTATTTTTATTTGTACTGTAATCACATTACTGTACATCTGCACTCCTGGACACTACTGACACTTTACTGGACATCTTATGTCAGCACTCATAGACACTATCGACACTTTACTGGACATCTTATGTCAGCACTCATAGACACTATTGACACTTTACTGGACATCTTATGTCTGCACTCCTGGACACTACTGACACTTTACGGGACATCTTATGTCAGCACTCACAGACACTATCGACACTTTACTGGACATCTTATGTCAGCACTCATAGACACTATTGACACTTTACTGGACATCTTATGTCAGCACTCATAGACACTATCGATACTTTACTGGACATCTTATGTCAGCACTCATAGACACTATCGACACTTTACTGGACATCTTATGTCAGCACTCATAGACACTATCGACACTTTACTGGACATCTTATGTCAGCACTCATAGACACTATCGACACTTTCCTGGACATCTTATGTCAGCACTCATAGACACTACTGACACTTTACTGGACATCTTATGTCAGCACTCATAGACACTATCGACACTTTACACTTTTCTTTACACTTTTCTATCTATCGTTAATATATGTAGAAGAAGCTGGAGATGTCATAACTGCAGTGAAGAGCCTGCATCTTAATTTTGGTTTAAAATCTGGTTGAAGGCTAACATCCACCAGGTGAGATGTTCCATGCCGAGCTGCAGAGGGTCAGGAAGAGCAGATAAAGAGCCTCGGAAAAGAAGTATGTAAGACTACAAACATGAATTAAGTTTAAAAGACTCCAATACGATCTTTGAAATGATCAACAGGGTGTGAAGAAAACACAGTTTTGATGGGGTGTCATGAAGAAGTGCATCCACTCTTGGCACCAAGAGCAAAGAACACAAGTGACAAAAATAGAAGCACAAGCAGAGTTAACCGGGTCACTACTTTTCACTGTTTGGGGAGTAAAGAGATGAAGTTTGTTGCTAAAATCATGATGATTCTTCAAAGTTGTAAATAATCTGGGGGGGAGGAGGGAGGAGGTATCAGGAGGGACTGTGTGGAGTGTGAATTTTACTTTATCTGATGGATCAGTGAGTTTGTCAGGTGTGGTATACATACCTAAGTATTCGCAAAGCTGCTGCTTTAATAATAAAATGTGTTTGAATGCAGTGTAACTGGGACGGTGACGTGAGCTGAGGTAAAAACTTGTTTATCTTAAAGGTGCAGTGTGTAAGATTTAGGGTGATCTATTAGCAAAAAAAATAATTAAGTATACAGGTGGCGCGGTGGTGCAGTATTTAGCACGGTCACCACCAGCAAGACAATCCAGGTTGGATTCCCGGTCCGGGACGTTCTGTGTGGAGTGTACCAGGTACCCCGGTTTCCTCCCACAGTCCAAACACATGCATGTTAAGTTGATCACTCAATCTAAGTTGCCTGTAGGTGTGAGTGTGTGTGTAGGCCATGCGATGGACTGCTGACCTGTCCATGGTGTACCCTACCTTTGCCTAGTGGCGTCCCCAGCTAGCAGGATAAAGTGGGGGATAATGGATGGATGGAATATAGTATACAGCAGAGGTCACTAATAGGCAGACCGCGGACCCAGACGTCGTCCAGTATGGGCCCAAACTGATAAACTATTAAGAACAGTTAAAGTTTGACAGTGTTTATTTTTTTCTGGGTTTTTTTAATGTAGACCTTTTCATTTGAGGTTCTATAAATAATTAATTCAGTTCCTCATTTATAGTTGAAATATACTGAACGGTATTTGTAATTTGGTTTATCTTTCAGTTGCTGATGGTATCAAATGCTAATAGAATTACTAGGCTACTCTAAGTATACAGGATATGGCACTGAATCATAAAAGGAAGTTCCCTCTAACTTACTGAACTCTAATTGAATACCCCTGGTATACAAAGTATTGGTGCGGAATAATCAGTAACTATGAATCATTGTGTTTGAACTGGCTTACAATGAGCCCTTCATATCTACAAGGAGCAGCTTGTCTTCCAACAGAAGCCCAGAACGGACAAACCACACACTGGCTGTCTAGAGTACCCTGAAGTGGCAGCTTGAATTTGATTGGTGCTGTAACTCTAAATGCTTTTTCACTTATTTCTCCAATACTGCCTCCCAAACTGGAAAATCAAGTGTGATTGAAATGCCCATCCCTACTCACAATGTTGCTCTTGGTGGCCTCTCCCAGCAGCCCTCCGAAGGTGATGACAGGGGACATGCAAGCGCAGTAGAGGAACAGCACAGAGGCCACACACTGCAGGCTCAACGCGTCCACAACATCGCTCCAGTAGAACGGAGCTTTACGCTTTACGTCATTAACCAAGCCTCCAAATACCCTACAGTGCAGTGAGAGAGAGAGAGAGAGAGAGAAAGAGAGAGAGAAGAACGTTTCGGGACAGGGTTACAACATATATCACGCTGCACACTGGAAAACCATTAAGAACCATTCTCGAACCCCGATATAGGAAAGAGATTGAGTGCTGATATGCCATGTAAATTTGGATTCACAGCAGACTGCTCACCCCCCCCCCCCACTCCACAGTGAGTACACTGCAGCACTGCAAAGACTCTTATTTCAAATTAATCATTACTGTGATGTCGCAGCCATGAACACATCTGCATATAGTCGCTGTCTAATGAAAAATCTGTATCTCTATTTTTGTCGATTTTAAGTTTTCTACATCATTTGAACACACCAATGGTTGTTTACATTGTGTGAAAGTTTCATGATGAATGGATCAATAGAAGAGCTTCAAAATAGTTTGGAAAAAATTCTGGTTCCATTGACTTGCATCAAAAGTAAAGTATGTTTTTGGTCTCTCTTGTAAAGTTGCAATCTTGGAGATACTTTGTTTTTCATTGGACAGCGACGATATGCCCACCCACAGCAATTCGGCCCACCCGTTTACACTTAAGTGACAAAGGCTGTTATTACAGCAGACCAACCTAGAGTTACTGGAGGGTGAAATTAAAGGAGCGATTTGTAAGATGATCCAATCTGTTGAATTCATACTCCAAACAATAGAAACAGTATACCGCCAGAAGATGTACAGACTGATAGCGGGCAGCCATTCTAATAGTCTAACTTTCCAAGTACTTTAGCCATTGCTGTGTTTACTCTTCCTTTCATTGGCTCTCTGTCTTTAAATGATCTAACCGGGAGGAGAACCTTCTTTGTTCTAAAAGAGCTGCTGTGGGAGAATTTCGTAATACGTATCAGAATATTCAGAATATTAGAATATTAGGTGCTTTGACCTTTTATATTTTATATTTATAGCATGTGATATTAGCCTCACAGATCTGTTGCTTCTCACAGATTTTCTACTGTAATATAGAGCTGTTTGTGTGGCTGAGACACCATCCAACAGTGTCAGGAAGGGTCTGGTGGGATTAGGGGGTGATAGGGGGAGAGTCTGCTCCAGTCTCAGATGCTTACATGGGAAGACTTTCACATTTATTATGTACTGTGCGCATATCTAGACACATGCGTCATAATGAAACTAGAAAACAGGCATAATTACCAAAAAAGGCTGAGGACAAGAATTTGGATTGGAGCCCAGGAGAGGCTACAGCTGGCTGTGTTTGATCTATTACTTAAGATATGATTTCTTGGTTCAGAAATAAGGGAGCTTTTCTATAAAAGAATAAGAGTGGCATCTTTGGGGAGACAGTGTATTCCCAATAGAGGGTTTGCAAACAGTAGTGGTTTACAAAGCTGCAATAATGTGTAAATAGGTGAGGCAGTGCAGTGGTTAGCACTCTCTCCTCACAGTAAGATGATCTGGGTTGGATTCCCGGTCTGGGTCATTCTGTTTGGAGTGTGCATGTTCGCCTTGTGCTTGAGTGGGTTTCCTCCGGGTACTCTGGTTTCCTCCCACAGTCCAAACACATGCATGTTAGGTTGATCCTCACTCTAAACTGCTTGTAAGTGTGAGTGTGTGTTGGCCTTGTAATGGACTGGCAACCTGTCCATGGTGTTCCTCGCCTTCACCCAATGACACTCAAATGTATGCTAACTTCACACACGACACATTGACGCTTTTATTAGACTGTCTAAACTGTTAATTCTTTACACACTGTTGATATATTTAATTTTGGAATGTTTTATACAATTTACAATGTTTTATATAATTTTATATATGTTTATAGTATTTTTTCTCATGTTAATGAGGACTAAAGACCAAACCTGTGCTTTTGAGACAAATACATTAGCCCAAACTGACTGTGGATGCTATTTATCTAATGAAGGGCTCAGCCAATCAGAGCAGGTCATTTTATATGTAAACAATGAGAACCAGAAACAAAAACAGTCTACCTAAGACATAAATAGAGGTTTGCAAAGTGTGGATCACTAGGTGGGTTCTGGTTGGCTTCGGCAGCTGGGTTTTGTAGCCAGGCCCCACCTTGCCAAGCGAAGATTGAGATGGAGGAGGTGTTGGGGTATGAATTTCATCACGAGAAGGTGAGGGCAGAGGAGTGGTTTATATAGAGCATGATGGATGGAGGAGAGGATGAGTTTGGGCATGGTCCTTCTTCCAAACTTAAGTTATTTTATAACTTCATTTAAAAATAATAGGAAAATGTCCAGATGTCCAATCTGCAGTATATCCTGCAAACATTCATACTGTAACAAGATCCAGAGACAGGAAAGTAAAGAGGACGAGAGGACGGCTCGCTGCTCAAACAGCTCCACAGTTAAAAGCAAAGGAACTGGGGAACCGGAGGAGATATTACTTGTTTATTCCTCTGCCTTCGATTCATATTTCATTCTATATGAAGCGGTGGGACCCGTGCCTTCCCACATGCTTACACAGTTCATAGTGAGAAGCCATTACTGAAGGAAGAGAGGCGTCTTCCTCTGCCTCTGCCTCGGGCAGTACGGAGGGGTTTCATAGTTAAGAAGTGCTTTCAAGAGTATGAACCCGCTGCAGTAAATAATGGAGGACCACTTCTGTGGGAGATGTATGTGTGCATATGTGCGTGTGTGTGTATATATGTGCGTGTGTGTGTATATATGTGTGTGTGTGTGTGTCACTGCTATCTCTTTGCGGCAGGCCCGTATGGTGTGAGGGTAAACCCTATGTGTTCCTCTGAAGCCGAGCGAGACGGATTTGAATGAAAAGGCTTATCAAATGCGGCCGACTACAGGGAGCGTTCATATTTAACAGTATGGGCAGATGAAAGAACAGAGCTGTGCCTATTCATTTAGTTCATTTACCACACTCCTCCAGTTATGTAATGTCTTATATAAAGCTTTCAGTGAGACATGATCAGTTCAGCCACACAGAGGACCTACAGCTGGTGCTGAAACTCTTAGTGGTCGAGTTCAAACCGCGTGTGCGTGTGTCCATCACCTCCCACACTGCAGGTCTTAACAGCAGTGCACCACCAGAGATCTAACTTGCATTAAATCATTTATTTGTGGGTTTACAGTAACATATATATATATAGTTCTACAAATGGATCAGACACAGCAGTGCTGCTGCTGGTGTGTTTAAACACTGTGTCCACTCACTGTCCACGCTATTAGACACGCCTACTACTTGTTGGTCCACCGTGTAGATGTAAAGTCAGTGACAGTAGCTCATCTGCTGCTGCACAGTTTGTGTTCCTCAAGTCCTTCATTAGTGGACACAGGACGCCACCCACAGGACACTGTTGGCTGGATAGTTTTGGTTGGTGGACGATTCTCAGTCCAGCAGTGACTCTGAGGTGTTTAAACACTCCACTGCTGTGTCTGATCCACTCACACCAGCACAACACACACTAACACACCACCACCATATCAGTGTCACTGCTCCCTATCAGCCTCCCTAATAGTACCTGCTCTGTGGTGGTCTTGTCAGGGTCCTGATCATTAAAGAACAGTGTAAAAGGGAATAAACAATGTATGTAGATACAAGGAGGCGGTTTAAATGAAATGGCCGATGTGTGTGTGTGTATATATATATATATATATATATATATATATATATATATATATATATACACAATGCCCAGGCATTGTTTGGACAGTGTTATGTAACTGCATAATTGCATAATTGTACTGCATTAATTTGGCCAAGACGACGGGAGAGTCTTCTCCAGCACATTTCAAAGACTTTCAAATGGAGATAGGGTCATGAACTGTTGTGTGTTGTTGTGTAAAATGATTCCACATGCTTCCTGAAACACTCTTTCACAGTTTGAGTGTAATATTCTAGGAATATGTCGGTGCCATCTGGGAAGAAACAGTACATTCAGATCATCAGTTAGCTTCACTTCATTCCCATGCAGTGTTGCCGAGCTGTGACATGACCATGTAAAGCACCTCAGATCATAACACTGCTTCCAGAGGCTTGTACTGTGGACATGATGGGGGCATCGCTCCATGTGATTCCCTTCTTACCCATGCGCCCATCATTCCAGAAAGGGGTAAATCTGGATTCATCAGACCACATGACCTCTTCCCATCACTCTAGAGTCCAATCCTGGTGCTCCCCAGCAAACTGAAGCCTTTTTCTTTGATTATTCTCACTAGATAGTGGTTTTCATATGTTCATGTATGTATATATCACCAAAACACTTGATTATTTAAATATTCAGACAGTATTAATAGAGTAAGTAGTGCTTTTACATACGTCAGTGTGTTTATTTAACCCTTTCCAAGCTTCTCCTTCTATAAACAACCCAGTATTATTTACAGTTCTCATCTAATACCTGCTTTGACTGCTCAGTACTTCATGAAGCTAAATCAAGGTTGCTGATGAAGGAACTGAATACATTCATACAATGTCTGGAGCGTCCAGGAGAAATCTGGAATTACACTTTGTTCTTCAAACTAGCGCTCAAGATATGATCTACTTCTCTCACTATAAGATATTTATGCTACTTTGTATTGTATGTATGATTATTTACATCTGTTCTAATCAGATCTGCTGTTCTTACTGATGAAAAAACACTTATTGATAAGATAAAGGCTTTTAAACAATGACCTTAGGACCTTGTGGAACTCGTCTGTTCGTGGGTTCTTTCTCATCACCCTCACACGAACTGTAGTTCTAACTGCAGTATCTGTGCATGAGTGTTCTCACCTGCCCGTTCTCTGTAGCTCTGGTCCAATGTGGTGTTCCTCTTCCTGTGGAGGTTCAGCAGGAGTAGCCATGCCGTTGGCCTGTGACAGCCTCTTCCTTTTCATCTGTACCAGTGACAGAGGAGCGCATGAGAAATACACAACAGTCCATGTTTTCAACACAGTCACATAGTAAAAACATCACACTACTCCAATATACTGACAACATGAGAGTCTCTACTTTCATAGCAGAGACAGAAACCTCACCAACACAACGTCTCGTGTGACTGAAGATTCAACAAGTGAGATTTTATTATGATTTTACACAGATACTCTCTGTTGGCATACCTGTGTTTATGATTGCCTTATAATTATGATAGACTACGTATTAATATTCCAACTAATGATAATAGTAATTGAATTGGACAGACAGGTCTGACAAGTCTATTGTGATTCTGAGGAGACTCCAAATATCATTTCTAACCGACTGAACAATTTTTATTTAACTGGATTATCAGCACATTATCAGGCTGCACATAAAACATGGCCACCGTTGAACGCGGCTGTCACTATGATGCAGATGTACATATCATCATATTTCCAAGTGATTTTGGAGCATTTCTTTTGGTCCAATAATCATGAAATCAATGTAAACAACAGCTGCCATGTTCAAATGATGTAGAAAAATAAAATTGGGTAAAAATTTCTTCCCCAGTAGCCATGTTTTACATGCAGCCTGAATATGTGTTAACAATCCAACTAATAATAATCATTCAGTTAATTTTATTTGGCCTCTATGGGACAAGTCTATTCTGATTTAAAATACAATTTCTAACTGATTGAACAATTTGAATTAATTGGATTGTATGTAAAATTAATAATTAATAATTATAAAAATAATTATTAAATTGGACAGACGAGTCTGACAAGTCTGTTCTGATTGTGGAGACTCCAAAAATATAATATCTTACCGACTGAACAATTTTTATTAGCTGGATTATCAGTACATTATCAAGATCCCTGACATTAAATGAATCCTTGTGTGTTGTGTTTAAACCTCTGACCACTAGATGGCAGTGTTGTAATCCATTTTCAGCTCCACTCCAACATTAACAAGCAGCACAAGGGTGCAATGCTATTGAGCTTCATATAGTGGTGTGTTTTAATAGAAAAAAAATGTATCGCCAGGTTCTTGCCAATAGACAGCCCTAGTATACAATATACTTTGTTGATTAAGACTGAAGCGTTTATATACACACTGTACTCCAAACCAAATAGAATATAATCACTGTAAGTAGTCAGATCCAAAACGACCACATATTGTTGATACGATCCTGAAATCGAGCATCAGGTGAATCCAGTCAGAGTGAGATAAGCAGCTGGATGCTACCTGAGCTTTCAGTTGACACACTTGTGTTTAGAATTGCTTTATAATGATGGCAGACTCAGAAAAAATGTGTATGCAGTTATTAAAGAAGGACTGAGAGGCTGATATTCCAACGATTTGTCTGTAATTCCATAAAAATGGACGGATCAGAGCAGCTTTAGAGATCAGATTGATTTAGAGAAACTTTTGGTCTTGGTGTAAACTATCCTTCATTTGTTCATATACTTGACTCAACAGTTCATTATCGCAAGCTTTAGGGTCGTCCATCCTGATACCTGTTTTTAAGTCTTTTAAGGTTTCAAACATGTACTCCCTCTCCTCTACAGATGCCAACATTGTAAAGGTCCACTATGATGTACATGCATGTATCAGTGTTCAAAGAAGATCTCCAAAATGGCAACTTTACAGGAGAGGACAAAAACTTTACTTTCAATGTAAGTCAATAGAACCAGAAGTTTTTCCAAGTGATTTTGGAGAATTACTTTAGGTCCAATAATCATGAAATCTTCAATCAATGTAAACAACAGCTGTCATGTTCAAATAATGTAGGAAAATGAAAATGGTTATAAATTAAAAAAAAATGTAATGCCATGTTTTGCATGCAGCCTGATTGTGTATTAACAATACAACTAATATTAATCTTTTTTTTTTTGGCCTCAATCTGACAAGTCTATTTTAATAAATAAGATTTAAAATACAATTTCTAACTGACTGAACAATTTGACTCAGTTGGATTGTATGTAAAACGTGGCCACTGTTGAAACCGGTTGTGCATTTTCATCAGAAATCTTGCCGCAAATCTACTGTTTAACATTTAATGCATTCAGAAAGAAACAGGTCAAGCAAAGAAATGAACACGCTGGATTATACAGTCATTTCAAATCCTATTAAAGAAGTGCCTCATAACTTAAGCATCCTGTTTCTGAATATTACAGTAACGTGGGCAGAGCGTCCACGCATCGCTTACACTTTTATTAGTTTTGGTTAATTAGATTTTATTTCTTCATCTGTAATTCCTTTCACACAAGATCCTTTGTCTTGTTGGAACATGTTATTCTTACTCAGCTCACTCTGACTTATTCAGAATTTACACTTGGCACAGTTTTACTTTGAATAACAAGAATTACAGTGTGATGTGATGGTGCTGTACAGTTCCTTACCTTAAAAGTAGCGCAGTTAATAATCTGTGCAATAATCAATTGGTGTATCAGTACTCTTCTTCAACAGCTTTATAATGTATATATCATTGCTGTCCAAAGAAAAACACATATCTTCAAAATGCCAACTTTGCTTTCATTGTAAATCAATGGAACCACACTGTTAACCTGTAATTAGTTTCTGTGCAAAGAGTTTGTGTAATGATGCTTAAAAACAAATGTTTTATTGCATTAATTAAAATGTTTTAGTATGTTCTACTATTTTGAAAGAATAACTGAGTACGCTAATATTTTTAATTTGAACAAACTTAAAACATCAGGTTTTAGCTTGGACCACGCCCCTGTAGCACCTTGTCAGATTCTCATTGGTCAGTTCAATCAAGACTAGTTTGAGCTTGTTTAGTGGACCTTGTAAAGGTTTCAAAGTATTTTTCTATTTTCACTGTGAGATTTGGAGTTTTCTGCGTTTAACTTCTTTTCCTCGGACAGAAACACTGTAGTGCTGGGATTTCTCTACAGTGGACATTTTCCTCATTGTTTTCTTTTCTTGAGGGGCTACAGAGGACTACAATTAACCAAGCCGCCAATTTTCCTCTCTTTTTTTTTACATTCTGGAACTTGGTAAGTTTCCATATTCAAGTCATATAAAACTGTTGTTTAGCAGTTGATGCTTATCTAAAGTTAGTAAATGTAATTTACTGTGTTTTTATCATTTCAATGTGTAACTGCATTTAAGAATTATTGTAAGCCAAACAGTATTCTAACTAGACCAATCAAAACCAGTCATCATCACTACTGAGGCAAGCAATCACTTGCCTCAAACTCTTTAAGTACAATCAACTTATCCGGGTTTACAGTGCAGAATATTTTCCAAGTGATTTTGTAGCATTTTTACTGGACCATCGACAAAAAGTCCAATGTGGTTCTAGAATGTTATTCTAGAATATAAACAATCTTGGTGTAATCACAGTCTCAACATTATTGGAATTCAGTCTTCTCTGGATCTCAGGGTGAGGTAGACTCAGAAATTGTTGTGGAGACCAGTCAAGTGTGATGCCTCGCTCTGAGGTAATTAGTAGTGGAGGTTTTTCTGTCATTGCTGAATATCAACAAAACCCTCAAACAGAATGAAACAGTCCTTTCTCTACATCAGGGGTCTCAAAGGACAGGCCCTGGGGGTCCGGCTTATTCATGACACAGGATGTCTGACTCATTCATGACTTATTCATGGTGGAAGATATAGTGTGGCTCAGACTAATCCTCTAAGAATTCACAGTAAAGCAGTTTTAGATTGTAGATAATTAGAAGTAGTCAGTGCTTGTAATGCTGGGTTGTGATGATAGAAGTCTTAATATGTTTCAATACAATCGTTTCAGCATTGCAAAGCTAGGCTAAAAATAAAAATGAATCATATTTATTGGTTGTATATTATAAAATATTCATGTATACACACTACTGAATAAAAGTCTTAAGCACATTGTCTTAGTTAAACTTATCTTAAGTTTATTTTCATCAGTATATATATACTACCAAGTCTTGGTCTTGACTCAGACTTAACTACTACTAATTCTTGGTCTTGACTCAGACTCAACTATTACTACGTCTTGGTCTTGACTTAGATTCAACTACTAATTCTTGGTTATGACTCAGACTCAACTACTACAAGGTCTTGGTCTTGATTCAGACTCAACTACTACTAAGTCTTGGTCTTAACTCAAACTCAACTACTACTAGGTCTTGGTCTTGACTCAGACTCAACTTCTACTAAGTCTTGGTCTTAACTCAAACTCAACTACTACTAGGTCTTGGTCTTGACTCAGACTCAACTACTACTAATTCTTGGTCTTGATTCAGACTCAACTACTACTACAAGACAACTAACGTCAAAGCAGGACTTTGACGTTAGTGGTCTTGCGTCACAGGATGTTGGTAATAGTGCATCTGAGATTATGTGGTACTAAAACTCGCCTACTGAAACTGCTCTACTGGTCTGCCGCTAGAGCAGTACGTACTGACTCTAATCTAGTACCTACTGAATAGTAGGCGATTTCGGATGCATACTTTGACTCTGGAGGCCTTAAATACAATATACATTACTATGCAGTAATAGTCTGAGTGTATTTTATTGATGGTAACAGAATGATAAAAATGTATATGTGTTTCATTTTGTTTTTTAATTTATTAAAAAAAGACAAAATCAGGGGTTGAAAAGGGGACATAGTGTTCTTGCAACCCAAGATACATTTAAGAGTAATAAAAGTACAACACATGATTTTCCATTACACTTAGGCCAACGTTCACCCATGGTGCCTTACAGAATACTTTAGTACCTTTAACACATGTTTGAAAATCTTTCTTCTGTAATGATGAACGAAAGCTAGAGGGAGAGAGGAAAAACATGTAAACGTGAAGAGTGAACAAAAACGTTTGACTGAGAGACTCTGACCTGTGACGGCACGTTCTTAGGAGGCTCAATACGAATGGTGGGATCCCACTCTCCAGGAGGAAGAACAGTCACCTGATCCAGGAACTCATCAATGCCAGAAAGAAGATCTGCTCTGTCCCGAGCCTTATAGGCCACGTCATGGAAAATCTGAGCAATGCCAGACAGAAAGACAGACAGTTATCCAAGTTTGGAGCAAAATTTTTAAAAATAAATTATAAGCAGTTCATTGAATGTAATAACCAACCAACCTTAACCCTGCTGGTCGAAATATTCTCTATGTACAGACAAGTTACTCGGTTACAACCCTAACCCTACAGCCCAACTTTAATACACAATCTGAGCTATAATGCTGACACTAACCTTAATCTTAATGATCAATCTGAACTATAACATCAACCCCAATATCTACTCTAAAGCCAGACCCTGCTTTTACACCTGAATAGGCTGCCACTAAATACACTTCACGACCGGACCAGATTCAGCTTTACTGGTTATGGTTTAATGGGCAGTGCGAGGAGTAAGGGGTGCCTGATTAACTGTCCAGATGAGCCCTGCTTTAGTCTAAGGATCAGATGGGTTTCTAAAAGTTGAGCTGCATCACAGTATTTTTCCAAATTGCACACAAACCACAGACTCACAGAAACACAACACCTACACCGATGAACACAACTTACAAAACATAGTCAAAACACAGTCTATATATAAAATCTGTATTATTGTGATTGCAAAAAAAAATAGAGAGATAATACTGTCTTCACTGTTCAACAGGTACAACATTTTATTTTCCTTGTGTAAGTGTCAGAGCACATGTAAGCAAATCATTTGCTCAGTACTCGGCGTGCAGGGAATAAAGCAGCTTCATTGAAACTATCCATATGGCTTGCATTTTACAAACAGTGCAGACCTGCTAACAGTAGTTGCTGCGTTTACATGTTTGTGAAAATGATATAACACATTATTCCATGCCTAGCTGTGATACCTAGGTGACGCAGAGATGAAGCCAGGCCAATGTTGGTACGGTAAGCACCAATGGTGAAAATTTGGTAGAATTTTTGTTGTATATTACTATCTTCATTAAGAAGACCCAAAAAAATCAAACTGGAAAATGGAACTCTTTATGTAGTTCAGTTCTGCATTCGGTCTGCGTAACATGGTCTGCCAGTTGGTGTGGCAGAAGTTTCCCACGTGCCTCCACAGAAAACAAAGAAATGTCTGGTTTGCCGTCATCCGTCTACCACAAACATGTTCACATGCTTAATAATTATGAATACAGTTGAAATGTAATGTTTAACAGTTTGCGCCCCATTGACAATATACGTTCGCCAATGGCATAGATTTGCTCTTGACATTGGTGGGGACGTATGACTGATCAGGTTTTTTTGGAGGGGATCAAATTATTGGTGGGGACAATTTAATAATCGCTGGATATTGATGGGGACTTGTCACTTCCGTCCATGCTAATCCTACGCCCTTGAATTTCACGTTACTTATTTGATATGTACAGGCGTGAGTTATCAAAATTCATTTATACTGTGACAGGAAACACTGTAGCAGACTGAAACATCTGATTCAATACACATGTACGCACCCTGATTCCTCTTGTGGCAAATTTAAGCAGGTCCCCAAATTATTAAGATTATCCTTTATTAGTTCCACAAGGGGGAAATTCACACGGCTGAACCTCAGTGTCTAAAGAAAAACAAGCATCCCAAAAATAATAACTTTACAGTAGAGGCCAAAACTGTCTTCACTTTCAATGTAAGTCAATGGAACCAGATTTTTTTTCAAGCTGTTTTGGAATATTTCTGTTGGTCCATCCATCATGCAATTCTCACACAATGTGAACAGCAGCTGTCTTGTTCAAATGATGTATAAAAATAAAAAGCAACAAAAATGGAGCTGCATGTTTTTCTTTGGAGAGTAATTTACTAGCATGTAAATGCATGTAACACTGTAGAAGACAGAACATCTGATTCAGTACATTGGAACCATTTATTCTAACATTAACACTAACTCCCCCTGCGGCAGATTTAAACCACCCCCCCACTCCAAATTCTTCGACTGGGTTAGCAGGGTTAATAGCAACGGAGTTTATCCAGCATCCGCTATGACGCCTGGCGGAAATGGGTGGAGGTTGATATGAGGTGGTATTTCTCTTGAGCATCTGCTGCATAATTATTGTTATTAAAGAAGCGCTGATTTAATTTTAGCAGCGGCGAAGAGGACCGCCGGCCCCCACACTGCTTAATGAACTCTGTGTAATGAAAGATGTGTAACTGAGTTACGCTTCATTAGTGAACCCCTCACCTCATCTGTCATCAGCGTGGCCATGGAGCGGCCTATCTCGTGGTACTGAGGCCCTTTTCCATACGGACCGAGCAGCAGAAACAAGAACCTGGCACAATCACACACACACACACACACACACACACACACACATACACAGATACATACAGAGATACAGAATTCCTCAATAGGTTAGATACACCAGGGATATTTTAAGTATATTGTATAAAAATTAAACTGAATATGAATTTGTCCACCTTATAAACATCAAACTGGTGGTGGTCTTATAGTGTGGAGAAGAACTTCAGCCAGATCGTACCAAGAGTACTCACTACAAAGCCTACAGTTTTTAAACGCCACTCACTGGTTGAAATATAAATAGGAAAGCTTGTAAAACTCAACACGGCTTCCATTTATGGAGAAAGTCCAGCCCTTCAAGAAAAACAGCGAATCAGCTTCATAGTTATGCTGTGACTGATGAAACATCTACAATGTTGGGACACTAATTGGTAAAGCCCCCTGGTTGTAGAGATTAGCCCAAAAAAAAAGAGTGATTGTTTGCATTAAGAATCATGAAAAAACATTAATTGCTGCTGTGCACTGCTGTGTCTGGTCCACTCGTACCAGCACAATAACACACCACCACTACCATATAAGTGTCACTGCGGTGCTGAGAATGAGCCACCACCCAAATAATGTCTGCTCTGTGGTGGTGTCACATTGGAGAGACGAGGAGGCAGGATGCTAGTGCATAACCGGATGGCAGTTTAATTAGAAACAAACACAAAACCTAAACCAAACCAAACCAAACCAAGAGAACAAAGAAAAACAAGAAACTTGAATACTGACTCAGAAATAAAACTACAAACAAAGACAAACACAAGGTTAACATAAATCCAATAATCAGGCAACCGGTAACAACAGGTAGCAACAGGTAACAGAGACACAAAGCAAAACAAAACACCAAGCACAGACTAACCAGACAACCAGGGATAAATACAGGAACTAACAATGAATACCTGGGGCTAACAAGGGGGAAACAACATGAAGCAGGTGGGGGGCCGAGACAGAGGGTGAAGACAAGGATCACATGACAAAACAGATCCAAATGGTGGGGATTAAAACACAAGCACATGGGACAGACAAGAAACTGTGAACAAAGACAGACAGAGAGACAGACTAGAGATAGGGCAGACGTGACAGGTGGTCTTGTGGGGGTCTTGACCATTGAAGAGCAGTAACAAAGTATACAGAGAATCAGATGGACTACAGTCTGTAGGTGTAGAACTATAAAGTGCTCCTATATGGTAGGTGGAGCTAATAAAATGGAAAATATGTGTAGGTACAAGGAGGTGGTTTTAGTGTTCGTGCATTAGTTTTGTGGTAATTACTGAAACATTTGCTGCAGCTACTGAATAATAAGTTCAATCACTGAATATAAAGCCTGGGACTGTAAAGGAGTGAACACATTGCAGTTCTCTACTGCACGGATCTCCTCATTGATCCATTTGTGGCTTCTATTGGTTTCAATCGTACATAGAATTACTGAACAGTGATCATTATGTCTAATAGAGTTCCTTGTTTGTGTGTTACCTGGTCGGGACAGGAACCTCCGTGAGCCCCGTGAGCAGAACAGCAGGCGAGAGGCGGACGAAGGCTATGATTGGTCGATCCAGGAAGTCCACCTCACCCACCAGGACATTAGAAGCTTCCGCCCCAGGAGGAATCTTCTTCATGAAGTTCATATCCACCTGAGAAAGGGAGGTAAGAAAGGTGTGTGAGAGACACAGGGAGAGAAAGAGAGAGAGAGAGTGAAAACAGCTGTATAGACGAGGGCTGTAACTGTGATTGCTGCATTGTGAGACATTGTGTAGACACAACTTGTGTACTGTTGTATGTTAGAACACCTCAAATTACATGATTTGTTGATTTTCTAAGTGAAAACGAGTTCAAACATCTACACAGAGTACACTTAAACATGATAATTTCCCACAAATTGTCTATTAATTGAGTTTTACATGTTGAGAAAAAATATTAATATAAAATAAACCTAATTTATTTTTCCAATATGTTAAACAAACACACAATAAGACATATAATCTGACCAGAGGTACCCAAACTTTTGCATGAGTTATCAGTAGAACTGGATACTCTGGAGCTTGTCCAATGGCAAGCGTCATTCGATGTGGGAAAAAAAAGCCCCCTGGCATTGATGTAGTGATGATCCAGAACTGATCTACCAACATCAGTACCTAACCTCATCAGTGTTCCTGTGGATGAATGCAATCAAATTCTATGGTCTAGTGTAAAGCCTTCCCAGAAAAACAGAGAGTAAAGCCTCCAGTCGTGTTTGTTTATGGTCGTTTTGAAATTATTCTGAAATATAGAAATAGAATGTAGTTATTTTTTGTTGAACTGTGAACTTTCACGTTGAGTGTTGAATCGTAATCAAAGTGAAAAGTTATAAAGATCAAGACATAGTGCAGTCTAATTAGTCCAGTCCAATGTTGGCACTGTAGAGGCTCTACGGAGAGCAATGTAAAGTCTAATTCCAATTGTAGACACTGCAACAGAGAAACTGAGGTCAACATTTGAAGATGTGCGGAAGTCAGAGACCACCCTTCGTATATTTAGTTGCTCCTCTCTGATTTGAGTGCTGTTTATCTGGTCTTTCCAGGTGATTGTAAGGTTATCTGATTTCTTTGTGGATTTTAATCATTTTGGAATTCCATATATATATATAAACAGCATCAGTCTCATCAGAGAAGAGAACATCCATCTCCACTCTTGCTTCATATCTGAAAACATCCACAGGTGTTCCTGTCTATCCTGCCACCGTGAGTAGACACCTCAGCGCTATGGGGTCTCTAAGGATGTGTAGCTGTTCAAGAAGCTTCTCACTGAGAAATAGGAGATACAGACACATCAAACAAAGAAGCAGCTGGTGTTCTCAGAACAATGGACTGACCACCTGGACGTCTGTGAAATGATTTGTTAAAGACTGTATTAACTAGATATTATATAAATGCGGGGTGGTCCCTGAATTGTGTATCATGCTGTACTGTATGTGTGTGTTTGTGTGTTACCTTGCTGAGATCTACAGTGCTGCTGTCTTTGCTGTTTGATTTTGATAATCTGTTGTCACTCAGCTTGCCTGCATCCAGAGAGCCAGAGAGAGAAGAAGCAGACACCAGTGGACCTGCGAGAGGAGAGGAGAGGAGTGGGGGGTGTTATTTGTTTGAGAGTAGTATGCTTTGTTGTATTTGTTGTAAATAAGACAGACTGTGGCATCAGAACAGATCAGCACACTCAGAAATGTAGCAGCACACATTCACAGCTGTATCTCAAAGATCTGATACCAGCTTCACCTTCACTATTCTAGCACGGCTTACATACAGAGATAGATAGATAGATAGATAGATAGATAGATAGATAGATAGATAGATAGATAGATAGATAGATAGATAGATAGATAGATAGATAGATAGATAGATAGATAGATAGATAGATAGATAGATAGATGGTAATTCAGATAGATAGATAGATAGATAGATAGATAGATAGATAGATAGATAGATAGATAGATAGATAGATAGATAGATAGATAGATGGTAATTCAGATAGATAGATAGATAGATAGATAGATAGATAGATAGATAGATAGATAGATAGATAGATAGATAGATAAATGAGAGCAATGTATAGAGGGATGGTTGTGGATAAAGTGATCTGAGAATCACACAGAGAATCGAGAGTAATTCAGATAGATAGATAGATAGATAGATAGATAGATAGATAGATAGATAGATAGATAGATAGATAGATAGATAGATAGATAGATGGTAATTCAGATAGATAGATAGATAGATAGATAGATAGATAGATAGATAGATAGATAGATAGATAGATAGATAGATAGATGGTAATTCAGATAGATAGATAGATAGATAGATAGATAGATAGATAGATAGATAGATAGATAGATAGATAGATAGATAGATGGTAATTCAGATAGATAGATAGATAGATAGATAGATAGATAGATAGATAGATAGATAGATAGATAGATAGATAGATAGATAGATAGATAGATAGATGGTAATTCAGATAGATAGATAGTTAGATAGATAGATAGATATATAGATAGATAGATAGATAGATAGATAGATAGATAGATAGATAGATAGATAGATAGATAGATAGATGGTCATTCAAATAGATAGATAGATAGATAAATAGATAGATAGATAGATAGATAGATAGATAGATAGATAGATAGATAGATAGATAGATAGATAGATAGATAGATAGATAGATAGATAGATAGATGGATGTTTTTTCTCGGTTATGAAAGAGCTCCAGACTAAAAGTACTTTAGACCTGAAGGTTTTGCAATGTATACGTAGTAAATGTGAGGTGATGCTAGTGGGCACCTGGGCAAGCTGGCATTCCTTAGATAGCCCTGGGCACTGTGGGATTAAAGCAGGATTAAACCAGGCAGCACCCACGCCAGAGATACCGACACGCCTTTATTCAGAGATTAACCCAGGAATGCACCCTAACTAAACACACACATACCAGGCTGTCACAGTCACATACATTCTACCCATCGAAACGCTCACAGAGCTCCATTAGATTCATCACTAATATACGGGAGACTATAACGACTCCCTTATCCGAAAGAGCCTGTCCTCCAACTACTGTACTCTAGATGACATGTGCTAATTAACACATACAGAGAGCACAAGGCTAGAGACAAAGAGGCTGTCTGAACTTAACAGCTAAAAATATAACACGCCCAAAGCTCAAACACACACACACACAGTGCCATGCACATCTTCATGGCCATAAGAAAGCCTTGCATCTTTAAAAAGGGTTTTTACCTAAAAAGCAAGCTTTAAAAAACTTACTCAAAAAGTTCAAAGCACGTTTGTCAAATGATTCAATTAATATTAATAATTATAAATATTCACACTCTTTTAATTTATCTTATGCTTAAACAAGTCCGCCAATGCAGTGATTTATTAAAATTAAAAACAAATTAAAAATGACTAGAAGCAAGTTAAATAACCTTATAATAAGTGTATAAGATTCTTTAAAAAATAAATATATCAGCTAGATTGGCATAACTCTCCATGTGGACGCTGTGTAATGTGAGTTAAAACAGAATGCAATGATGTGGAAATTATTTAAACCCTATATTTAATTGAACATAGTACAAAGACAACATGTCAAATGTTGAAACTGAGAACTTTTACTTGTTTTTAAAAATATAAAATAAAATTTAAATCTTTTTATTGATAAGTTGTGAAATGCTCAAAAACACACCTGGTGGAACATCTCTCAACTAAGTAGATTAATCTGTAACAGGTCAGTAACATGATTGGGTATTAAAAAGAGCATCTCAGTGAGTCAGAGTCTTTCACAAGTAAAGATAGGAAAGGCTTGTGTGAGCAAATAGTGCAACAATTTAAGAAGAACGTATCTAGAATAGGCAAATCCTAGAGATTTCATCATCTACACTACATATATAATTATTATATTTATAATTTAATTATAATTTAAATAATTTAATTAATTATAATTTAAAGATTTAGAGAATTCCAAAAAATCTCATTAGACAGGGCCCAAAACCAATACTGGATGGTTGTGATTATTGGGCCCTCAGACCCCACTTCATAACATTTACATTTACGGCATTTAGCAGACGCTCTTATCCAGAGCGACTTACAAAAGTGCTATGTGTTCAGTCAGAGTATGTATCTCTATCTAGTACAAACAGGTTTAAGTCTAAACTACTCTTGAGCTCAAACACTGCCATAAACAAGGGCCAGTGCTGATACCTAGAAATAAGCCAGCAAAATAAAAGGTTAGACACAGAGCAATACCTAGCAAGACTGGAACACATACAGAGAAGAGAATAAATATAAGACTACATACAGTATAAGTGCAATACTTAGCCAGTGTTCCTAGAAAATCAAGTGAAATTATGGTTTATACCAATTAAATTAAAAACAGCCATAACCCTATAGTGGAAATCACTGCATGAGCTCAGAAACACTTCCCAACACCATCGTCTCTGAACACAGGTCCTCAATGCCCCAAAATTAGACTCTACCATTCAAAGACAAAACCGGATATAAACAGAACCAGAAACGCTGGCGCTTTCTCTGGACCTGAGCTCATTTAAGATGTACTAAAGTGGAAAAGTGTCCTGCAGTATGACCAATGACCAATGAAATTCAAACAAACATCAAAAGCCAGCATCCGTGATGCATTGGGCAAGGGGGCATTAGTGCATATGGAATGAGTGACCTGAACAATGGTGAAGCTCCATTAATGCTGAAGGGCAGGAGCAACATATGTCGCCATCCAGACTACGTCTTTTTCAGAGAAGGTCTTTTTTATTTCAGCAACACAATGAACTATATTCTGCACATAACCCAGCAGCACGGCTCTGTTGGGGGAAAAGAGTCTGGGTGCTAAACTGACCTGCCTGCAGTTCAGACTGGTCACCAGTAAACCCTTTTGCAGTATTATGAAATCAAAACTAGTACAAAGCAGAGTCAGAGACAAGAAGAGTCAATGGGCGAGATGTCCAGTACTGCATTTGCCATTTGTCTCTACAACTTAATTATAACCTTACACCACTCTGGATCCACATCTGCCAAATGCTGTGAATGTGAATGGAGGAACGTTGGTAGGATTCAAAGAGTTTTAACTAGTTTCACTCCTTAGAACAAAAAAAAAATTTTGATAGCTAAATATTTCTTATATTGCTGATAAACGAATGTGAGTCAGTGTAACTAATAATTTAAGGAATGTGGAGTAAACAAGGCTGGTACTAATTGACACTAAGATTTATTTTGTTGTGCAAACACAGATAATGTGATATGTCATAAATATACAGTTA
This sequence comes from Megaleporinus macrocephalus, assembly GCA_021613375.1. NCBI lineage: Eukaryota > Metazoa > Chordata > Actinopteri > Characiformes > Anostomidae > Megaleporinus > Megaleporinus macrocephalus. Next base: position 59,514,337 of record CM038702.1, on the reverse strand, counting down.
ACTTATATCAACATGTGGAAGCAGCTGGGCTTGAGTTTGCAGTACTATAGATAATCAATAGATCAAACTTGGAAAGTGCATTAACTGCAATTTTGCTAGCATGGACCATGCTGATGAGCCAAGGGGGCGAACTCAGGAGGTTTTTGGGCTGGAGTTCTGAGTGGCTTTGGTATTTGTGCGTTTGATGGTTTAGCACCACAGGTTGGAGTGTAAGATGGTGAGAAAAGGAGGAGATGAGGCGGTGGTGGGTGTGCAGCTTGTTCGACACAGTGGTAGCGTCAGAGTGGGTGGTATTTATATGGGAGGTTAATCTTGGTGTGGTCCAGCTCCCAAAACTCAAAACTCAAGTTATGTGGTAACTTCACTATTAGCTTAGTAGCTTCAGTCATTTATTGCGTCACTGCATCATTAACTCTTTGACTTTGACAGTGATAGTTCAAAACATCTAAACTCAGATTTCCCCCCCAAAAAACTGGTCTTTTCATCATGAAATGTAAAGGTAGCTGCCGTAGCTGGTGTAATAGGTTAGGCAGTGCTCTTCCGACAGCATTCCCATGTTAACTCTATCCCACACGCTAAATGGCAACATGTGGAAAGTAACTCCTCCTATTTTATGTGGGTGTTCTGTTCGAGAGCAGGCTTTAGAGAGCTATTCTAGGTCACAGCCCAGTGGAATATAAGCAGCAGAGACAAAGACCTGGCCATGTTAAAACAAAACAGTCTGTCTTCTGACATGCTGTTAGGTCACAGTGATGAACACCACTGCCCTTCTGTTTATACTGCTGACAATAAACAGCCCAACAGATGTTGAAGCATTTATAGCTCACCATAGATCTGCTCTCTGATAGCGCAACGGTCTGTTTCTCCATTACCGCCACCCGAGGCTCCATAATAATCCAGTCTTCAGTGAAACAGTATGTTGTCACCGCCATATTTCTGTGTTTTAAAAGCATTAGATGCCCTTTAATACTATGTCAGTGTGTTGTGGTATCTGGTTCTATACACCCACCAGCCAATTCATTAAGTACACCTCCTTACATCTACACTCATTGTCCACTTTATCAGCTACACTGGTCATATAGGATCAGCTCATAGTTTTACAATTACAGACTGTAGTCCCTCTGTTTCTCTGTATGAGCAGGACCCTCACAGGACCACCGCAGAGAAAGTTATATTTGGGTGTTGGATCGTTCTCTGCACTGCATTGACACTGATGTGTTGGCGGTGGATCAATCTTAGTAGTTATACAATAACAGACTGTTTGTTACACAAAGATCTATTTTTAAAATCTACATCTGACACCCATGTTGAAAGCATAACAGGTAATAGCGGGAAGGTTAACCAGCGCTTCACTGTCTAATCAATAGTAGGGTAAGCAGGGTTTCAGGTTTTCGAGGTTAGCAATTAAATTGTATAAATAAAGTACAACTATGTGCTGATGAAAAGTGAGCAGCTCAGTTTTTATAAAGAGAAAAAGTTTTTGTTGGGCTGTTCATTCATACAAGGGCTTTTATGTTAAAGAGTCTGAATACGGGTGGAGTGGTGGGTTTCCAGCTGTTTTTAGCTGTTTTTAGTGCTGGAGAGTTTCTTCATGCAGTGTTTGTAGCTGTTTTCAGCTCTTTAAAAACAACAATGCATCATAAACAGTTACCTCAAGTCGTCAAGTACATCCTAAAACCCTTAAGTGTTTCAGTATTTGTAGTTTGCCTTCATGCATAGACTAAATGAAGACACCAAAAAACACGAACATCCAAATCCCAAAACTGAAGATGAAATATTTACCAATGAACGAATCTCTGAGAAGCCCTAGTCTTGCCAGTAAACAGAGTTGTGATAAACCATCACATACCAGCACATGTGCTAAACTTAGCCAAATGGCCTTTAACGACTGGTGAAGTCAGAATAATGGTTCTATATATCTGGACAGCCAGCTAGCTGGCACAGTCTCATTTATTCTCTGTAATATTCACAACGGAGGGCCAGCGATCTGGCCAGCTAGCAGAGTGGACTGCACCCAAAGTTAAAACTGATACTGTAGCCTGAAATTGTGTAAGCTGTAAGAATCGTGTAAGCCGTGCCAAATCACAAGTAGTCTGTATCTCCTGGGATGGCAGGCACTGACTGGAAATGAAAAAAAGGGCTGAGTGGGAATGAATAAATAAAGTGCAACACTGGGAAACTCTCACTGGAGTTTTAAAATAATATAAATAACATAATGATACAATGAGAAAAGTTACTGCATCAGTAAACATGACAAGGCTTGGGCCACACACACACACACACACACACACACACACACACAGTAATGACAAAGGTAATGATAGAGTCGTGGAAAAATCTGAATAAGTGGGATGTGCAAAGCGTGGACAAATAGAGAAATGACTGAAGTGAATGAATGGATGGATGCATGCTTTGAAGGATGGCTGGATGGATGGAAAGGTCACATGCAGGTCACGCAGATCATTTGCTCTGGGCCAAAAATGATCTACAAATATACATAGATGGACATCAAGTCATGCTTACTTGGCATGCAACAAGGCCAAAATGGTGAACCAATGAACAAGGAACTATAATCTGATGGAACGGATGGATGGAAGGATGAATGGATGGATAGATGGATAGATGATTAAGAAAACGTACATAGTGTAGATGGATGGCATGCAGGTCAGACATGCTAAGCATGCAACATGGCCAAAGTGATGAAGCAGTGATTCAGAAAAAAAGAGAGATAGACAGATGGACAGATCAATCGATCAACAGGCGAATGGGCAAATGGATGGAACGGCACAATAGAAAGTGTCCAGTTCTTGGAGAAATTGCCTGTAATGGAGAGGCGATGAAATGGATGGATGTATGATGGGTCGATGGCTAATAGAGCGATTTATCAATGCTGGTAAAAGAGTGAGAACAGCATGCTGGCAGGTGCTGTCGTGTCCCTGTTCTGGCCATCACTCACACTGGCGAGGCTACACAGATATTTGCCTTCGCAAGCTGTGAAGTCCAGCGTGTCCTCTTCTGCAGAAATCCCCTCTGCTTCCTCATCCTCGACCGGAGGCGACACCACCACCGCGGGGATGTCCAGGTGGACCGGGGGTCTGTGGGTGGAGTCGGCGCGTCTAGAGGAAGGCGGGGTGTTCTGAGGGGATGGGCTGGGGGAGTGCCCGTGGCTGGTACCAGGAAGGAGGTGGTTGAGGAGCATGGAGACGCGGGACTCGCGTCTCTGGGACAGGTTTGAAATGGAGCCGCCCAGTTTGAGAAGGGAATTGCGAGAGGCGGACAAACCTTCACCTAATGACGGAAGAAGAGAGGACAGGAAGGAAGGAAGGAAGGAAGGAGAGAGGAAAGAGAAGGATTGAAGAAGGGATTTGATCAAGGAACTGAGAATTGACCTATCCATGCTCCACCTGTACATTAGTTCTTACTGGGTTGAATGAGTTTTGCAAAGTGCTGGGAAACAATCGATTTCATACTAATGAGAAACTGTAGCACACAACTTATTTGATACTAGCCCTATGCCTGGTGACTGTTGACCAACCGTGTCAAGAACTAGATATTTATCATTTTCTCTGACCACAGCGTTCATCTGACAACACAGCTTTGGGTTCTGGGAAAAATACTCTGTGTTCATAGCATTTGTTCAATTTCACATCATACAAAACTAGCTAAGCTAGACTAAGCCACTCCACTCACTGTGACTTTCACAATTCTGTTCTTTCTCTGATTAATAGCAGTTTCAGTGGCAAATTAAGGATGACGACATACTACAGCTACAATGTTTACTGTACTGCAAGTTTCAAGTTTCAAGTTTATTTGTCATTTGTACATCAAGTCGGAACATACATGCATTGAAATGCTTGTGGTGAGGCTCAGATAATCACTCTATAGCAGGGCAGCATTTTATATGTTTATATAACGTACTGTTGCACGGTTTTAGTATATATATATATATATATATATACTGTTCTAAAACATTTGGCTGTTAGTGTACCTAAACTTTTGACTTGTAGTGAGCTAACACTATTGATTGGTAGTGATCTAAAAGTGTTCACCGGCAGCGTTCTTAAACCTTTGACCGGTAGTGTGTATATATATATATATATATATATATATATATATATATATATATATATATATATATATATATATATATATATATATATATATATATATATATATATATATATATAGTTTGGGATCACAGTGAAATGGTCTTGTTTTCAATGGAGTAGTCTTCCTTCCTTAACACAACAATGGACTGACTAAACTAACCTAGAATGTTGTTCTCCCTTTTATACTCACTTATTATTAGAATGTTTTTCAGCTGTGCATCACAATTGAGCAAGAGTGTCCTAACAACCAATTAGCCCAATAACATCCTTAACTTGGATTGGCGGCCGTACCAGGAGATTGAGGACTGGGAAGGAGGAGGACTGAGAATTGCTGATAATAGGACTATATGCTAAATAAGCCTCTATACAAAAATAGACTTTATTACAAACATTTTTATTATTAAAAATCATCTGATACACTTCAATTAGTTGTGAAATGGACAATATTGTTTGTGAATTGCATGAAAATTGCATGAAAATTGCATGAAATGAAATTCTAAAGTGATCCTAAACTTTTGAGCGGTAGTATATATACTAAAAATATAAAATCTATAAAAATATATACTAAACTGTGCATATACTAAACTGTGCAACAGTGCACTATTATTATACTCTGTTACCTTACCTGCTGCTACCATCTACATTGTCCATACAGCTACAGTGTCCATTTCAGGCATGCTACAGTAGCGGTGGGTCCTGGCTATGACATTAATTTAGCAACTGCACTTCATCTCTCCTAAAGACCAATTCCTAGTCCAGGCAACAAAAGTCATAAGACAAAAATGACATGAAAGGAGACTGAATTAGCTGTGTCCCAATTCAGGGGCTGCATCCCTTAATAGACAGACGCATAGAAAGACGCATACACCACAAAGGTCGAACTGAAATATGATGATCTGCTCTACCGCACACTGTCTGTTTGTGTCACAGCACCGCTGTTCCCACCATTACCGAGACTCCAGGAAACACCTCTTCTGTCACTGGCATGCAATGAACGTCAGGATATGCTGGCCGGCAAGGGTTCACCAAATGGATCCTTCGTTGTCATGGAAAAGAAAGCCGCACATGAAGGAGCCTTAGAAATGAGAAAGCCGAGACGCGCTGCTGTGACGCAATTGGCCTTCAAATGCAGCCGCAGAAATTGTTGTGTACTCTGATTGGGTAGAAACTTAAAGTCCTGCATACAGTTGTGTTTGCATTTTAAGCAAAAATGTATTCATTTGTGAGTAGAAATAGTCAGATCTACATGGGTTCAACATTGGAGGGTAAAAAATGTCCTAATCTGTCTGCATCTGTCTGTCAACTTATAATATTATGAGAAGATTATACAGAGGAAAAATATTGCTCTCCTCATGATGGTAAATTACATGCTGGGGTAGTAAGAATGCCCTGGGTTTGATTCTCACTCAGGAACCAGCGTCCCTTTTGTGTGGAGTTTGTATGTTCTCCCAGAGGTGGCCTATCCAGGGTCCAATGTCCACAGTCCAATATGGGCTGGTATACATATATCAGTTATCCAGTAAGATCCATATATTCATGTGGCTGACATATTTACTGGTTGGGCTATTAGGCTTGAATTGATGTTGTTCAATCACAAGTCAGACTGCAGTCGAGGGTTACTTTATACAAATATATCCGCTCTAAGGAATCATACATACAAGTCATTGTAGAAACTATAGCTTATGTTCTATCCCAATGTTTTGATGGCTGGCGCAGGACTATCAACTAGGACTATGTTATTTACTGTTGAAGATGTTGTTGCCTGGACAATAAATTGGCCTTAACAGAGTGACCTTTTAAAATAACACACTGTTACACATACATACTACAGTTTTCTCATTAGTGGGATTTCTGCAGGATGTACTGTAAAGCTTGTATCAACAGTATCAACAAAAGAACACATTTATGTCCAGAGCATGGGCAGGTCAATTCTGGGAAGTCCTAAAAGAAGCAGTGTCATGCAGAGGATTAGCGGAGTTCTGTATGGGAAACAGAGTGGATAAAGAAAGCAAGACAGAAAAAGACTGAATGGCTCTCCTGGGTATGAAAAGTATGCCATGCAGGGAGAGGGTCGAAAGGCTGATGAGTTCCACTATAAAAATTGGCATAACCAGTCACAGACATGCTGATGGCACAATGCATACTGGGTAAAGAGACAAAGGAATCTCATTGGCTGGGGTGCAGGTGAAGAGAAACGATTACCGTGTTAGTCATAATGTCCTTAATTGCCCTCTTTGCCCCATTAATTGCTTATTACTAATGGCAGATTAAGAAAGAATTAAATAGTCATTTTCAAAGCACACACCGTGCAAAGCCAGACAGGAAGGACTCTAATCATATTAAGCATGAGCTAATTTAAAGTTACGCTGATCTGATCCGCGCTTGAACCATGCACTGTAGATAAAGAGTGCAAAATCGAGGATTAAGTCAGTCCCCGAGCTAATCACTCCACCGATCCACTCCGCAGGCTTTTAGTGCAGGCAAAGAGCGGAAACGGCACCAGTACAGAGCAGCTCTCTCCGCACCCACAGGGGACACCGGCGCGGACTTCCTTAAGCTTTCCCGCACTCTACTCACTGTTTAAGGCCCGAGTGGTACTGCCACTGTTGCTGTGAATAACAGTTCAGCTCATGAGGCTCCCAGTTATCCCAGCTACTCTCCTTCCACTCTCTTGAAATTGGGAATATAACATAACAAGCAATGAAATGGAAAATGCAGTCAAATGAATCCATGGTCTAGTGGTCACCAACTCGGCCCCTGTGGATCGGCCTTCCTGCAGACTTTAGCCCCAATCTTAATCCTCTCCACTTGCCTACAGACTAGCTTGTGATCAGCTGAATTCTGTGGATGTGCTACACTGGACTTGAAGGTGGACCTCCAGGAGGAGGCTTGGTGACCACCAGTCTAGGAGAACAGGTGGCAGTGATGATGAGACAAACTCAACTATCCCATTTTTGCAATTACCTACGTGGCTAGATACATCAGCAGGGTTTAAAGGGCCCATATTAAGGATGAGTCATGAAAGTAAGAAAGGAGCAGTGAGCTAAGGCTATGAATATGCAAATGAGCTTGCCTTAAAAGTTAAACACTGCCTGGCCGAAAAAGTTGCCGTATGGATTTAAATATGTAAATACCTAAGAGGCTTTGATTGGACAACTAATGCAGTGATTAATGTGTCTAAGCTGGCAGCAATACTTTGAACCGGAACTGATGCCATGAGTAGCTTCTCATTTTCTAAACTAACGTGGGAAAGCGTATCTCGGGGTCATGGGAAAGATGTTACGGGTCAAATTATTGGATTGCACCAAGCAAAGAAAATCCCTTAAACGCTTGATGAAGGTTAAAAAGTCTACAGCAGAATTCACAACTGCATTTAATAGTGAAATTCACAGGGACTAAACAGCTGTGTGGACGTATAAAAACCACTCAAGGCTTCAGTTTGCTAGAGAGAATAAAGATGTAAGAGTGGAAGAGTGGAAGAAGGTCCAAGGTGATAGGCACATCAGGGTAAAAAGAGAGGCACATGAAGTGATGGCCCCATCATGCTTAGTTCCCACTGTACAAGCCTCTGGAGGCAGTGTTTTGATCCGAAGTCACTTTAGATGGTGAGGTTGAGGCTCAGTAAGAAAATGTGGCAATAAAATAAAGTCAGCTAACCTGAATATCCTGAATGACCAGGTTATCCTATCAATGGAGCAAATTCCAGGACGACAATGACGAGATTCATGGGGCTCGGATTGTGAATTGAAGTGATTCAGGACTCATATTCACACGTAAATTGTCCATCACAGAGTCCTGACCTTAGGAATCTTGCAAACAAGAAACTGAATGTTAGCACCAGAATGTAATTGCAGCACCATTTAAGGTGTAGCAGGACAATTTGAATAAGAAGCTGGAATTACTACAGTAGAGCCGCCACATCACTACCTCCTAAACTAGAATGTTTATAAAACAAGTATAAGCCGAGCTTCTTATTGTACTCTGTCTTGTAATTTCATTAGCTTTGTTGCACTCTCTCTATCCGGGGTCGACCAGAGAAGCATGGGTTCCTCTCAAGGTTTCTTCCTTAAATAAAGGGAGTTTTTCATTGCCACTGTTGCATCTGGCTTGCTCTAGGAGGGCTTGAAACTCTTTTCTTACCATGCCTCTCTTTAATTCCTCTTTTTCATAAACTGCTTTTCTGTAAAGCTGCTTTAAGACAACGGTGGTTGGAAAAAGCACTATACAAATAAATGTTAATTGATTGATTGAAAGTAAGAAGCTGACCTCCGCCTCATAGTTTTAATGCTGGTAGATTTAAGATGGATTTAAGCTACCTGGAGTTTTATACACAGAGCTACCAATAAATATGCATCACAGCAAGACATTTCAAAAAGAATATATAAATATATATATATATATACTTTCTATCAGATCCCCTTCTAAATCTTACACACTGGTCCTTTACTAAATTTAGATTGACAGTGTAAATTTCTACACGCGTGTGATCTGATGTGAATTTGTCCTGTGGGTCTAGGTTTAATGGTGTGCCGTAGCCTGTAGCCTCAACATCCCTAAAGCTTTTGTTTATGTGGAATTCTTATGTTTGCATTTGTTCAAATAAATGCCCTTAAAACATGTCTATCCTTCTCTTTTTAGTTTTTCCTGATGACATTTATGTGACCTTATAACTAAAAATTGGCCGTCCTAGTAAATATGTACGCAACTGTGACATCACAAACATGATGACAGGCTGTTTGTGCAGTTTAGCCTCCATATACGGTCTCTATGGACTGGACAGCTAACAGTACATTTAGAAATGATCACATTTATTATTTTTAATATTATTTACTCAACCTTCCTTAAAATGAGCCCTTTAACCAAAGTCTCAGGTATGCCCCCTAAACAAGTCCCTATTAAAATAGACTCTCTGATTTGATTTGTTCTCTGAGGGTGCAGCTGGGACGGGGCGGGGATGGGGGTGCGGAGAGGGTTCTCACCACTGCGCTCCAGTAAGAGCGGGTCGGAGTGTTTCTTGCCTATATCAGCCAGCGAGCGCACGGCCAGCGGGAAACGGTTACTCAGCTTCCTCTCGTTCTGGTGGTGATGGCGCTTCAGCACGGCCTCTCTCACCTTCAGCCTCAGAGAGTCGTCCAGCTGACCGGACGCTACCATGCTGTCTATCACCATATCTACAGAGAGTGAGAGAGAGAGACGGGAGAGAGGGATGGAGGGGAGAGCACGAGAGAGAGGAGAGAGAGAGAGAGAGAGAGAGAGAGAGAGAAAATGAGCTGGATACTTTCGACTCATTGAATTTCATCGATTCACTGGTCGCATTCAGAAACCCCGCCAGGGCTTATTAGGCGCAGTGATTTGAAAAGCAGTACTCGCAAAACATGCGCTCACACCTGCGATGTCCTCTATGGAGCCAGCTCTCATATCCAGCAGCACAGTGCCATTCAAAATGCAGCTGCGCAGCTCGAACAGACTGTGCAGAGAGAGAGTGGCAACATAGGGCTTACTCCACCTCTCGCCACCGTCCTCCACGTCCTCCTCAAACTTCAGCCATCTGGGAGAGAGAGAGAGGTAGAGAGGTAGAGAAAAAGAGGTGGAAAGAGAGAGAGAGACAGTGTGAGAGACTGAGTAGAGAGAGAGAGACAAAATGATAGCAGTAGGTGTAATTTGTTAGAGGCTGTACTATAACCTCTGTTTGCTCAAAGCATGAGGGTGCATGTTAGCTGTGCATTGAATGATTATATGGATTGCAGAAGAGAAAAATGGCCATTCGGTTCCATTCCACAGAATTAAAAGCCTCTTACAGGTTATCAATCACACATACATATCCCGCCACAGGCTGTTAAGTCGTTGTGATAGTGTAATAGTGACAGTGGGGGTGCATAAAGCTGTCCTCCTGTTTTCTCCAGGTAGAAAGAAGACAGGCTTATGACTCACCATAGTAATGCAGGTGCAATCTACACTCCTACAAAACGCTGGTGGTCTGACGTCTTGCGTCACAGGACGTTTGGCACAATGGTGGACGTAGTCACCAGCCACACTCTCTACAGTCATACTCCCGAGCCGAACTAACTTTCTCTCTTTACTCTTCCTGAGGTAATGACTGTCCTCCCGTCTGTAGAACGCTGTTGGAGGACTGACCATCAGGGCCTCCTCCCCACCAATCACCAGCCAGCTCTCCTGCCCATTTGTTTTAACTGCTACACCCTCAGTTACATCACTGTGCCATCCAGATGCACCAGCATTGAGATAGGATGGAACTGTTTCAGTTCACGCCCACTTTACATAAAGACTCAGTCAGAGACTGCCTCAATCAGAGACTGCCTCAATCAGAGACTGCCTCAATCTTTAGAAGCTGTGCAGCTTCTAAAGCTTTGCTATCCAGATTTCAAACAGAGACTCTTTTCTTTGGAGTTTAGTTTATTAAACTGTAAATACTGTTTGACCAGAGGAGGATGGGTCTCCCCTTGTGAGTCTGGTTCCTCCGAAGGTTTCTTCCTCCAGTCTGAGGGAGTTTTTCTTGCCACTGTTGCCTCTGGCTTGCTCACTGGGGGATATATGTTATAACTGTCTGTTTTCAAAACTCTGTAAAGCTGCTTTGAGACAACATAGTTGTAAAAAGTGCCACACAAATAAACTTGAAACTTGACGTACTGAAACTGCCTACTGGTCTACTGCTTGACCAGTACTTCCTGGCGATAATCTAGTACCTACTGACTTAGGGGATTCCAGACACACCTTAGCTTTGTGTGTGGAGAGAGCTTGTAAATCAGGTACCTGAGAGAAAGTAGCTTCTGTTTATTTTGGTTCCTAGCTCCTTACTGTCTCCGCCTTTTTCGTTCGCTGTGCGTTGAATGATTATATGGATTGCAGAAGAGAAAAATGGCCATTCAATTCCATTCCACAGAATAAAAAGCCTCTTACAGGTAATCAATCACACATACATATCCCGCCACAGGCTGTTAAGTCGTTGTGATAGTGTAATAGTGACAGTGGGGGTGCATAAAGCTGTCCTCCTGTTTTTTTACAGGCTTATGACTCACCATTGTAATGCAGCTGCAGTCTACACTCCTATTAAACACCATATTTAGCCCAAAACATCAGTACAGGCCACTCAGTTCTGAAATCTACACCTGAATTTACTGTGATAGAACTGTTCATTCAGTGGTCTTTCAAAATTCGGTTATGGCATTGGACGTCTTCTTTATATCACATGAGGTAGGATCCAGTGGGTAATCGGGAGAGTCGGGAGAAATTCTGGTGGGCCAATGCCATTTTGGGTCAATTACTATGAGGTAAGGAATTAACTCATACATATAAGCACCATAAACAGTACATCCGAGCAGGGCCAGTGCTTCAGCAAGGGCACCAAAATATACCAATTTACTCCATCACCTACCTATCAGAAACAGACTACAGCCTCTGCCAGACTCTCCGTGATTGGCTAAGGAGTGTGTCAGTAACTGGAACTAGGCATGGGCTTAATCTCAGAACTTGCCTACTACTCACTGGGTTAAATCAGTAGGCAAGTGTGACTAGTATATCAGAATACTCAGTAGTTATCGAGTATTATGTGAACGGTACCCGGATGACCTACTGAATCGGGAGCCATTTTTATGTAGGTGACGGGAGGACACAGTGCTTTCCCATGATTCAACTGGAGCCACAGATGAATTTAAAGCAGAGGAAAAAAACAGGTGGAAAGTTACTACTAACATAGTAACAATACAGGAGAGACCAAAAACAGTCTTAACTTTCAATGTAAGTCAATGGAACCAGAACTTGGAACTTTTTATCCAAGTGATTTTTAAGCATTTCTTTTGGTCCTTCCATCATAAGATTTTCACATAATGTAAACAACAGCTGTTGTGCTCAAATGGTGTAGATCAGTGGTTTTCAACCTGTGGGCGTACTGCAAGGGCCGTAGGCCAAAAATCTTCTTTTTTTTTTTTTTTTTTGCTAAGTATTTTTTCTTCAATAAATAGATAGTTCAGCATATTTAGTTTTTTTGCAAAACAAAACGTGTGTAGTTTCGAGTTCTTTGATTGGTTTGGTGTAGTACAGTCACATGACACGCAGCGCTAGCTAGTGGATTAACTAGCTAGTTAGTTAGCTACTTCAGTCTGAGTGAAGCTGTTGTCTTGTGTACACATCACGGAAAATTGGTTAAAAACAGGGTCTTTGGCAACAAAAGACCCTGAAGCTGGACCATCTACAAGTGAAGCAGCCACTGTATCTCTTACTGAGAGAACCGAGAAAAGCAAGCATAGATCGAAAAGAAGGAAATACAGCAGTGAGTATCTAGCACTAGGCTTCACAAGCACAGGAACAGAAAACGAGACGCTACGACTCTGCGATGTGTGTTTGGAGGTCTTGGCAAATAAAGCGTTGAAGCCAACCAAGTTATGTAAACATTTGGAGACTGAGCACAGCGAGTATGAATCTAAACCTTTTGAATTTTTTGAGAACAAACTTAAAGAATACCAAAGCAGGAAAAAGACCCTTGAATTGTCTTGCTCTGGAACTGATAATGCTAAAGCTGTTGAGGCTTCGTATTGTGTTGCGCAGCTTATAGCAAAGGCTGGAAAGGCTGGACCAAATACAGGAATAGGCTTAATTTTGAGCCAGACCTCTATTTGCAACTTTCTGCACTTCAACCTGACCTCTGGTGTAGATAAATGAAAATCTTACATGTTTTCTATTGGACAGCAACGACATGTATCCACCTTCCTCGCCTGCTCAGTCATCACACAAATGTTCTTTCTAACCTCTGTCCAAGTCCGTGCTTTGCATTCTTGGTATTCAGAAACACCCTGTGTGTGTTATTTCATCCCTCTAGTTCAGTTTTAACGGCACATCTTCCCTATTATTCTAAACTGTGTACAAGAGTGAAACGGTGGGCGTATCCAAACTTTTGAATGGTGCTGTACGTCGAATGAAATCAGCTGAAATAGCATATTTAATGGCTCGTCCGGGAAAAACTTCAGCAGCAAGACGTCTTCTGGTGTTAAAAGTTCCTGTTAGAGAGCTAATTAGTCTGCTGAGTGACGTGACTGGCAGTGAATACAGGTTGGCCTTTGCGGTCTGTCAATTAGCCTCAACTATCAATGACACACACACACCTGGCCGTCTCTCTCCACTCGGTGTTGCCGTGGCGAACAGAAAGTTCGTCTAGCTCTGTGAAGAGCTCGTGAGGAACATGCTCCATGTCTCCATCCTCAGTACCCAGAATGCACTGCACCCGCTGAGACGGTGTGTCTGGAGGGGGAAAAGCAGAGAGACAGAGAAAGTGTGAAAGTGTGTGTGTGTCTATATATGAGTGTGAGTCATGTTGTCTCTTTCCAGGTTCTGGTTTCCTCTGGAGACTCCAGGTGTTCCATTAACAATCTCTTTCACACATACACACACACATCCCAGGATCGACTCACCTCTGCTAGAAATTAGATAAGTAAAGAAAGAAGGAGAGGAGGGTTTCCAACACTGCCACTGGTTCCAAGTCTAACCCTGCCTTTCAGAACACTGTACCAACCAAATACTATATTTCATTACTGCTGTTACCACAGTGACTGCTATGGTAATTCACAATTGAGTCTTATTATTATGCTAATATCCAGAGTAACCACCATGTGTAGCAAGGACAGCAGCTAGACCGACTGGGAGACTCAATAACGTCCTTGTAGGTTGTCCCATGTATCTGGAGTCATGCTGACTGCAGTGCAGCCCACAGCTGCAGGAGGAATAGAGTGACCACAGCAGTACAGGTGGTCCCACAGATGCTCACTTGGGTTCAAGTCTGGGGAATTAGAGTACTTGAAAGTCTTAGTCAGCTCGTTCAACCACGGTCTTGCTGGAAGATCCCATAAACCCCAGAGAAGACAATTAGAAGACAATTAAATGTCTGGGCATACATGACCTGTAAGGATGGATTCAGACCCAAATCAGTTGAGAGTATCTTCCACATGGATGAGTCGGTCCAGAGAGGCTAATTTCTAAAACACACTACAAACATTTTTTAAGCTACAACAAGATGCTTTAGTCTCTTCCAGTAATAAATAGTTATTTCATGGTTTACATTAGTTATTCACTAATATTATAAAATAAGTAAAATCTGACACCTACACAAATATGACATTAATGGAAGAGTTCTGCCTTTCCTGCATCCTCACCACACATTTCAGCATCAGACGTTTGCAGATGATGCTAAACAAGCCTACAAGTTAAATAGAACTTTTTGGCCACTGTGAGCGAAGGTATAAAAGAAGGATGCAGCTGTTAAGCACGGGGTGATCAATCAGGTTTTGTCCCTGTGTTGCAGACAGTGGCACAGGGCACATTTCTCTGGCTCAAGAGGAAACAAGGATGGCACATACAACAGGATAATGATCCTAAACACACCTCAAAATCCACTGTAGACTAGAGGTGCTAACTAAAGGTTTCCCCTAAACTAAACATCATCTATAATTGGTGGATAGCCCTCAAAAGAGCAGTGCGGACCCTTTTTCTGTGTTTGTTATGTTAAAACTGTGAAAGATCTGATCATCTTTTACCTGCATAGCTACTCACAGTAACAGAATTTTGACCAGTGTGCTCAGACTTTTGCAGGTATATATATATTTGCATCCACTGCATATATAATTCCAAATGAAATAATTTTGTATACTAAATCTGTTTTTATAAGATAACAGTGACTGTTTGGTTATATACGATTATGCTTGTTTAATAGTGTTGTGAATTGTTTTATATACACTATAGTGGCTGTTCTATTACTATACTATAGTGTATGTGAGACAGATGGCCAAAGAATGTTGCAGAGCTTGCGGGAAGGTCAGGGATTAATGGGGACCCCCGCCATATAAGGCTGCGACTGATCTTGGGAACTTCTATTCGAGAACAAGACCCAAGCCCAGGAGATAACGACGTGGCCAGGTGTACTACAATGGGCCAGAAGGAGCAGGAAGGCAGGCCTATAAAAGACAATGCAGCTGAGACATGATTGAGACCACGGCTCAGAGAACGTCGGTACTGCAGTCCTAAGAATAAAAGCTTTTACTCTGAACTGGTGTCCCTCTTCATTCTGACGGCAAAAACAAAGTTACGACAATAGTAACAATACACAGATAAAACTGCACGTAGGCGTAGGCATGTAGTAGCTTCTCTGGCTCGGCAGAAACGGCGCTAATGTTGTTCCACCTCTCTGAATGTTGTCTCATACTCTCATGCTTACATCTACAAGTGCCAGACTCAGCAGGAGTTTGGTAAATGTTACAGTCATCCACGCTATCTGTCGCAACTGTTGAGCCTGGGATTCTTGGCGTACTGCGAGGCCTGGCCCTGACCACAGCGCTGTCTGTTGCAGGTCCAGGCTGTTCTGTCCATATATCACTCTAGTGTCCTGTCTCTCAGTTTGCGGCACCAACTGGCATCCATATACTGAGGGTTGAGATGTACCATATCAAATATACATGAGGAATCATTAAAGTGAGCATCATTTATATTATTAAAAAGTCAATTAAATATTTACTAAGAATATTTAACAGTTTCAAAACCCTTGAACTAATCATGTGGTCGTCAGGTCTGCAACAATAAGCTGTATAATCATTTCATAACTGTTATGTAGCTACTAAATAATAAGCTTTATGTTTAATCCTGTAAGGCCGAATCTAAACATTCTGCTATTGGCACACAATCAGCTGTTGTCAGGGTTTTTCAGAGATGTTAAATAGCTACTGCACATTATTGTCATTTGCACTAATATTACATAATGTAGACCAGGGGTCACTAATAGGCGGACCACGGTCCAGATCTGGACCCAGACGTTGTCCAATGAATTTACTTTCTCTATAAATAAACACTTTAAGATGCTCTTTTTTCAAAAGCATTCTGTTTTTTTTTTAATGTAGCTCTTGTTTTTACTTGAAGTGAGGAAAAACATTTATTTGAAGTTTTATAAATAATTCATTCAGTTCAGCATTTAAACAGTAAATATACTGAAATATACTGAACGGTATGTGTGGTGTGTTGGTGTTTCAGTAGCTGATGGTATAAGATGCTGATACTAGACTACTTCAGTAAACAGGATACGACACTGAATCAGAACACAAGTTAGAAATGATGACGGTCCGGACCTTGACCTAAGGAAATCTCCTCTAACTGGACCTTACTGACTTCTAATTAAATACCCCTGATGTAGACTGTACATGAGGTCTGTTCTAATGCCTTTTAAACTTGCATTAATTACAAACACACACACAGACTGTATATATACATAGCACAAAAAGTAAGGTAGTTTATGTTTAGTAGATTATTTCTTTGTTGGAACAATGCTTCTTGGCAATTAATCTTATACCGTTAGGAAGCCTGTTAAGTTCTCTTTTAAATGGTGACACCTATGAATGGGTCATGCATTTGTGGGCTGAGCTATTGACACTTGTTTTGAGCTTCTGGTACCCTAAGGTCAGCTTCTCCCTCACTGGAAAAACGAGGCTTGTCATCACTGAAGGAAGCCTCAATGCAGAGAGACATTAAGATGAAATTCTGCAACCAGTGGCAATCCCATATCTCCACAATCTGAACCCGACTACCTCCAGAACCTGCCAGCAGTCCTGACCTCAACCCCACTGAACACTTGTGGGATCAGCTTGGGCGTGCTGTTCGTGCCAGAGTGAGCAACACAACCACGTTGGCTGATTTGTGACAAATGCTGGTTAAAGAACGAGATGCCATCCCACAGCAGTGTCCCACCAGTCTGCTGACCAGCGTGAGGCGGAGGTGCCAGGCTGTTGTGTATGGTTCTTTCACACGCTGCTGAGGCTTCTGTTTGTAAATTAAATTGCCGATATGTCTTGTTTCGTTGAACTTTAATCAATCAGCCCACCAAACGAGTCAATGGCAGAATAAGCTGATTGGCATTGGCAGAGAAGACTTGGCAACCCACGTACTCAGCTTTACTGCTCATCCCACAAATGCAGGTTCCTTACATATGTGGCACCATTTAAAAGACAAGTTAACAGGCATTGTTACAACAAGGAAATAATCTACCAAATATAAATTTCCTTACTTTCTGTGCTATTATTTATATAAAATCATGTATTTCCAATTTTGACAATTGTTTTTCTGAACGTTGAATTTGCCATTTACATAGTGTACAGTGTTTCATTATGAATGGATCAATAGAAATGCTCCAAAAAATCTGATTCCACCGAAATTAGAGTTTTTCTTTGGGACAGCAACTACAAGTTGCTAACAAATACAATCTCTCTCTCACACACACACCTTAAAATCCACTATAGACTAGAGGTGCGAACTAAAGGCTTCCCCTAAACATCTAAACATCATCCATAATCGGTGGATAGATCTCAAAAGAGCAGTGCAGACCCTTTTTCTGTGTTTGTTATGTTAAAACTGTGAAAGATCTGATCATCTTTTACCTGCATAGATACTCACAGTAACAGAATTTTGGCCAGTGTGCTCAAACTTTTGTAAGTATATATGTTTGCATCCACTGCAATTCCAAATGAAATAATTTTGTATACTAAATCTGTATTTATTAACAGTGTCTGTATACAGATATACAGATCTCTCTCTCTTTCTCTCTCTCTCTCCCTCCCTCTCTCTCTCTCTCTCTCTCTCTCTCTTTCTTTCTTTTTCTCTCTCTCTATATATATAGTGGGATCACAGTGAAATGTTCTTGTTTTCAATGGAGTATCTTCTTCCTTAACACAACAATGGACTGACGGGTCTCTAAAGAAAGTTGTTTCTTTCTGGACATTTTGAGTCGGTCAGCAAGCCATCAACTGCTGATGCTTCAGATACTAAACTAACCTAGAATGTTGTTCTCCCTTTTATACTCACTTATTAGTAGAATGATTTTCAGCTGTGCATCACAATTGATCAAGAGTGTCCTAACAACCAATTAGTCCAATAACATCCTTAACTTGGATTGGCGGCCGTACCAGGATATTTAGACAGAGGACTGAGAATTGCTGATAATAGGACTATATGCAAAATAAGCCTCTATACAAAAATAGGCTTTAATACAAACATTTTTTAAATTAAAAATCATCTGATACACTTACATTAATTGTGAAATGGACAATATTGTTTGTGAATTGCATGAAAATTGCATGAATTGCATGAAAATAAATTCTAAAGTGATCCTAAACTTTTGAGCGGTAGTATATATATATATATATATATATATATATATATATATATATATATATATTGAGAGAGAGAGAGAGAGATCCTATTTGTTAGCAACTCTTAAATCCTGGGTCTTATTTGACATAACAAAGCTGAAAAGCTGTATGTTTTTAATAGTTTGGCTCACAAACTACTTTCAAACAAGAATGAAAAAAGCATGAATAGCAACGTTAGTCACACCTTAAGTAAATTTCATTCTCACTCTGATAAAACAAGTCAATAGAATTTACAGCACATTGAGCCATAAAGGAGGCCTTGTGTACTTTTAACATAGCGATAGAAAACAGTAGCACTCAGAAAGCTTCAATCTCCTCTGAGAGCAGATTTAAACGACTTAAAGGGGCTTCTGCCAGATTCTCAAAATGCCTCAGTGGCGAGACGCTTGCTTTGACAGGGTTAAAGAGTTACGATCCAAGTCCAGTCTGAAGTAAAGCACTGCATGCATGCACTATGGTCAGTCAAGGCTTACCATATGTGGGAGATTCTTTCTCTCCTGCCTCCGGGTCAGAATCTCTTTCTCTGTTTCTCTTGCGGTGATGTCTGTGTCCTCGGTGTCTGTGTCTGCGCCTGCTCTCCTTCCCCAGCGGGACATGGACGCCCACATACACAGCCCTATGGCCTGGGACAGAAAGAGCACAGACACTTTACAGCTTCATCCAGGCATTCCACATGTTTCTTTAAAGCTACACTTCCTTAGACTGCTTTAAAGGCACAGTCAGGAGTTTCTCACCCTGTTATTACAGATTAATATTTACATACAGCAGCTTCATGTTGTAGCTCTATCAAACAATGGAGCAACAGCAGCTACACATGCTGAAACCTTCTATTGGAACTTTCCAAGTAACCGAACTGTCAGCAGTACTTGGTTGATTCACCAAGGCTCAAGTTGGCTTCCTATTCACCAGCTTCTTAATCCAATGTTCTGTTCCACCTTAAATGCTCCAGCTTGTACAGGCACCAATATGTAACTGCGGCACCATTTAAGGTGGAACAGAAAACTTGCAGAACAAACTTCAGAATAGAAACTACAGCTCCCACATCTTTAACAAGATCCTGGACATCTAGCATCAGATGTTAATTTACTCTACCCATTTCACTCCAGACTGTTTCTCAACATGAAGCAGCTTCAGCTCAGCGTTTAACACTGAAGAGGCTGAAGAGACTGAAGAGAGGAGCAGCTCCACTGTTATTAGCATCACAACCCCAACAGTAACCTGTAAGTAGCAGCCATGCTGCGTGGGTGTATCACTGTATGCTGGTTGAAGATCATCCTAAACTGAAAGCTTCACAGTGAGAACTTTAATTTACTGTTGTTTTATGTCCAGATGAAAGCGAACAGCTAGTATAAGTAACATTAGATACTAGCAGCTTTAAGTAACCAGTATAGCTTATAACTAAACAGTATGAGGGCGGAGCTTATTCACACAGAGGTTTGTTGTATCTTGTCTATGTTGCTTTTGTGTGATCAACACTGCCTCTCACTGTAAACCAGCCAATCAGAGCAGAGTTCATGAAATTATTCATAAACTCACCAAAAAAAGGCAGACCCATTCATTTCATTCTAGAACCAAATCAAAGTCTGCAAATGGGTGTGTAAAATTGCATCCGGGCACACATACCTTCCATATAGACACCAGAAAACAATTTACAATGCTGAGTGAACACATTCTATAGCTCATTTAAAGCTACAGTCAGGAGCTCCTCACACTTCATTAAAGTTCTAGCCAGGAGTTCCTCACACTGCACCAGCTCTGACCTCTAAATGTGCCACATCACTGTTCAGTGTTAACTTTCTAGCTCCTGACATATCCTTCACTACACTGTTGGTGCTCGTAGGGTATTTTTACTAAGACTGAACAGTGATGGATGTTCACCGCCTCTGAAATAACAGCTCTTTCTAACATATGTGTCTCTGTGATCTAACTCTGGGCTTGTTAGCAGTAGAAATGCTCATTTAGGTTCATTCTGAAAGCGCCCTCAGCAAAACCTGCTGGAACTGTGGGGTTTGACAGAGGAAGAGGTGTATTTATCCTCACAGATGAACTCACAGCAGGCCATCCATTAATTTTCCACGCAGGTGGAGTCTGTCAGCAAATCGTGTGACTTGTTGAGGTAATACATTTCAACAGAGCCACTCGTTGCCAATGCATAAGGAACAATCCTTATTACTAAATAATGACAAATCCATCCCCTTTTATGATTACTTGTCCAGCCTTCCTGCAAACTATACATAGAAAGGCTGAATATGATACCTATTCATATATATTATCTACATTATATTAAAAACAGTCTGCAAGATTATAATTACACTACAATTGTGAATTTTATTGAGTGCCATCAGTTATATGTCAGTAGAAAGTCTTAAACAGCCAGTAGCCAGTGGAATTGTGATGTATGATTTACAGATTAATTTGAATTATTCTTTTAGCAAATCCAGTTTGGCTTTCCACCTTATATTTTAACTCCTTCCTCAGTTTTTGATGCTTCATGATTTGCTAGAAAAATACAGGCATCACTCAAGAAGGACGTCTGATTCCATAGCACTGAGGCATGATATTACATTTGCCAGGAATCTGAGACTAGCACACACAGAACCTTGGCCTCCCAACAACGTCCTTTTCCTGCACCTCCCTGATGTCTGTAGCTGATTGGAGGTGCTGGTGTTTGGCTGTTCTGGTGTGTAGTTTTGGGTTTCAATAATTCCTCTGTAATTACTGCAGATTAAAGAGCACGCCA
The DNA here is from genome assembly GCA_021613375.1 of Megaleporinus macrocephalus. Lineage (NCBI taxonomy): Eukaryota > Metazoa > Chordata > Actinopteri > Characiformes > Anostomidae > Megaleporinus > Megaleporinus macrocephalus. Next base: position 59,493,296 of record CM038702.1, on the reverse strand, counting down.
AGCAAACAAGCCAGCACAAAGAAAAACAAAGTACAACAAACACACAACAGAGAAAGAGGCAGATGGATGGATGCATAGATTGACTGAAGGATGGATGAATGTATGAACAGATGGATGGATGGATAGAAAGGTCAGTGGATTAATTGATGGCCTGATAGATGGATGATGAGTGAATAAATGAATGGAGTGATGGATGGATGGATGGATGGATATATTGATGGATGGATGGATGGATGGAAATATTGATGGATGGATGAATGGATAGATGAATAGATGTATGGATGGATGGATGGATAAATGAAAGGACTGACTAATAGATGAATGCACTGATAGATGAATAAACAGATGAATTAGAAATGAATAGATGAATGGATGGATGGATAGAAGGATGGATGATAAATGAAAGGACTGACTGATAGATGGATGGATGATGAATGAATAAATGAATGAATTAATAGAGTGATGGATATATTGATGGATAGAAAAATGGATGGATAGATGAATGAAACGACTGACTTGACAGATGGATAAATGAAAGGACTGACTGATAGATGGATGTATTGATGGATGAATCAATAGATAGACGGAAGAATGGATGCATGGAAAAGTTAGTGGATGAATTGATCGCCTGATAGACGGATGATGAATGAATGAATGAATGGAGTGACGGATGAATGGATACATTTTTGGATAGAAGAATGGATGGATGGAAATATTGATAGATGGATGGATGATGGATAAATGAAAGAACTGACTGATAGATGGATGCATTGATGGATGAAGTAATAGATTGATGGATGGATAAACAGACAGACGGATAGGTTGGTGGACGAATGATGGATAAATAATTAATTCATGAATGAATGTATGGAGAGATAAATAGGTGGACTGATAGATGGATGGACAAACCTACAGCTATACTTACTCTCAAGTTCTTCTTTCTCGAAGTTGGTGTGTGTGGTGGAGCTGGTCTTGCCATGGTCAACAACAGCCTCTTCACCGTGACTCTAAGACACACAGACCCTCACAGTTAGCGACACAGTGTAGAATATTGTGCCGATGTGAGATGCAGTGCAATAAGAACGAACTGTCCGAGTTTCTCAGACTGCACACTCAACCTGCCACAGTCCAGCTAGTGTTCACTGGAGTCAGTGCCCAGCCCGACCCCAGCCTGCAGTCCCAGCTACGCTAACTGAGATTTTACCCTAACATTCTGAGACACAGACACGTCCATGCACTTAAATATAACCCGCCGCACGCCCACGCCGTTACACACACTCTCAGTAATGGAGGACAGAGTGAATTATTGATGCTGCACACCCTCTGTGGAAAGGGGTCAAGGTGATGGTGCAATCCCTCATAGAGGTTCTATATCTTCAGCCTCACGTTTCAGCCATACATAAACACATGAACCCATTCATGCATGAACTCTTTTGATTCGATATTGATTTTTATCATTATGAATTACATCATGATGTGCTTTTGTGAGCGTACCCTACATACGATCAGTACTTAACATTATTTCGGAGCTTAATTAGGTCTATTTTAGTGCAGAATATGAAAAATAAAATCCATTCTAGTCATCGTTTTGATTTGTTTTTATTGTTAAATGTCGTGATATAACAATGTCTTGAGGCATATGTTTTATCGTCCACCCTCACTTATGAATGCATCTATTTTTAGCCTTTGAATTGCATCAAATTCTTCTTGTTTTAAAGGAGCAGTGTGTACATTTTTGGAGGAAACTATCAGCAGAAAAAGTATATAATATTCAAAACCATGTACTCATATACTCGAAATTGTGTTTTTGAACAAGCTCCTCATATCTACACCAGAATGGGTCATCTTCTAACAGGTGCAAAAATACTGGTGGTGCTGGGAGTCCAGGATCCCTTAATTAAGTACTTGGACCCCCTGAAAGTCACACAGTCAAACTTCCAAGGGGTCCCTGAAAATAAAGTAATGACATTATGCTGTCATTGTTTTGCTGCTTCACCTTCAATCAGAGAGCTTCTCTCTTTCTTGGCTAACCAGACATGGCACTATTCTGCCACAGGGTGGCGCTGTCGCAAATGGGTTCACACAGTTGATACTTCATAGATGAGCAACTGTAACTACATCCAGGATACCTCTGAAAACTGAGCCATAGGCAGAACTCAAGACAGAAGATTGCATAGCATTACCAAACTAGAGAAGAGCAGAAGAATAACTGTTATACCAAACATGTGGTTGCCATTGAAGCTGGCATCAGCACATCTATGGCAAGTAATGCCTGGTTCACACTACACAGCTGTTTGAGTGGTCAAGGTTTTGTGCCGTTCACACTACACGACTGGTTGAGCTGCAATCGTGAGTCTTTTAGTTGTTGTGGCTTTTACACTACATGACTGGTCGGCAACACGGGCTCACCAATTACACGACTTTCTCTCTGGGGAGTCGCTGACTAATCTGGCTTCTGACTGATAGATGGATGTATTGATGGATGAATGAACAGATAGAGGGATGGATGGATGAATAGATGAATGGATGGATGGATGGAAGGATGGATGATAAATGAAAGGACTGACTGATAGATGGATGTTTTGATGCATGGAAAAGTTAGTGGATGAATTGATCGCCTGATAGACGGATGATGAATGAATGAATGAATGGAGTGACTGATGAATGGATATATTTTTGTATGAAAGAATGAATGGATGAAAATATTGATAGATGGATAGATGGATGAATAAAAGAACTGACTGACAAATGGGTGCATTGATGGATGAAGAATAGATTGATGGCTGGATGAACAGGCAGATGAATAGGTTGATAGATGAATGATGGATAATTAATTTATTCATGGTCAAGGTTTTGTGCCTTTCACACTACACGACTGGTTAAGCTGTAATCGTGAGTCTTTCAGTTGTTGTGGCTTTTACACTACATGACTGGTCGGCAACACGGGCTCACCAATTACACGACTTTCACTCTGGAGAATCGCCCACTCATTTGGCTGCTGTCCAAAAACACGTCTTTGTCACGAAAACACATGAAAACTAAATGCATGTGAGAGCTAGAGATACCACGTAGAACATTTCCAAAACAGACGTAAACAAAATAGGGAAGTTGTCACAGTTCTGATCTGCAAGAAAGAAGAAAAAGTTACGTAGATGGATAAAGGCACGAGAGAGCTGGAGATAAATATTTTATCAATGAAAACGTACACATCGCCTGCTGTCGCAGAGAGATTGCGTGAACGGTGACGCGGTTCTCTCTCGAGTGATGCCATTGGCTGTAGCTAGACGCTGCTGTTGACTCACAGTCACCGACTGGCCTAGATATTAAACATGCTAGATGTTTGCCGAGCGTCTGCCATTAGTCGGTGAGCACTCGGTGATCAGCGAGCGTTTTTTAGCAGTTCACACTACACGACTGAGCGAGCGCCGAGTGATCGCCGATTTGCCTCAGATCAGAGGTTTTTGTCGGCGATCTACAAAAAACTATCGCCGACTGAAAAGCCAGGCTTAAATCGTGTAGTGTGAACTGGGCATAAGCAGCCAGCTAACATTCGATTAGTGATTCAACTCCATGTTGCACACTGTGTAAATCCACTGTGTTTCTACAGTAGCCCAAAATGGACACACTGGCTATAGTGAATGCCTTTGATGTTTTCAAGAGGGAGCTTGAATTTAGTGGTTCAATAGCTCCCGTTGGAAGACGCAGAAAGAAGAAGAGTCAGTGGTTGTGAGAAATTTTACAAAACAATGTTGACAAATGGAGCATCACACTTATTGATTTAGCACAAGACAATACAAGAAAAGGTGAAAACATGAGGTAGCAAAATGACATTGTGATGCCAAAGGTGCTTGATGATCACTGTAGGTTCTACAACATGCATGAAAAGGGGGGGGGGGGTTATATAGTTGGCTTCAGTCTTCAGCCTCATCTCTACTAAATATTACACAGCGCTCCTTTAAGTTGTATTTGTACTTGATTGATCTCTGGGATGTTTTCTTTCCCTGTGTATTCCTCCAAACTGGTTTTGAAAAGTGGCTATATAAGTAAGTCTGTGCCGGCTCTAAAGTAATCTGAAATATGACCTACAAATCTCAGGCACTTCCTCACTAAACAATCAGCAGTTCCTGCAGAAAGAAAGCACCATAAACAACAATGAGTGTTTCTCACCAGGTCTTTTATAACACATTAATCTGTACTTGTGGTCCTGGGAGCGGTCCTTCATCTCACATCGCTGCTTTGTGTTCCCTGTTCTAGCACAAGTGTCTGAGAGGCAGTTGATTACTGAGATCAGGTCAAAGTAAACTGAGCAGTGCAGGATCAGGAATCACTAGCACTGTTATAATAATCTTTATTATGCTTTAATAAGAACATGTGTATGAATATTTTAAGATAGAAGTGCTACTGGGCCATGAGCATGAAATAACATCAACATTAAGTGAATCGAGAGGACTGGAAATCTCACAGGGTTTCCAGTAGTTTGGTTTGGAATGAAGCAGCTGCAGTGTTTGTGTGTGAGAGTCACCTGAGGTAAACCGGGCCACTGTAGACTCAGCCTGTTACAGTCAGCTGGGACAAGCCTAGTGGAAACGTGACCGGCCTTCAGGATGTCTGACTCTAGCTTGGCATCTCAGACTTTGAGTCCAGCATGCTAAACAGAAAGCTTTGAAGGTCAACCATCAAAGGATCAAACTGATCATCACACTAACCATTACAGATTAGCTAAGTATCTTCTTTTCCATCCATCCATCTATTATCTACCGCTTTATCCCGCTAGTCGGGGACACTGGATCCAATCCCAGCATCATTGGGTGAAGGCGGGGTACACCATGGACAGTTTGCCAGTCCATTGCATGCCCAACATTCACTCACGCACACATTCACACCTACAGGCAATTTAGAGTGAATGCCGGTCAACCAACAGGCATGTGTTTGGACTGTAGGAGGGAACCAGAGTACCCAGAGGAAACCCACTCAAGCACGAGGAGAGCATGCAAACTGCCGAACCAGGAATCTAACCCGGATCGTCTTACTGTGAGGCGAGAGTGCTAACCACTACACCACCATACTAACCACTACACCACCATACTAACCACTACACCACCATACTAACCACTACACCACCATACTAACCTCTACACCACCATACTAACCACTACACCACCATACTAACCACTACACCACCGTACTAACCACTACACCACCATACTAACAACTACACCACCATACTGACTACTACACCACCATACTAACCACTACACCACCATACTAACCACTACACCACCATACTAACCACTACACCACCATACTAACCTCTACACCACCATACTAACCACTACACCACCATACTAACCACTACACCACCGTACTAACCACTACACCACCATACTAACAACTACACCACCATACTGACTACTACACCACCATACTAACCACTACACCACCGTACTAACCACTACACCACCATACTAACCACTACACCACCATACTAACCACTACACCACCATACTAACCACTACACCACCGTACTAACCACTACACCACCATACTAACCACTACACCACCATACTAACCACTACACCACCATACTAACCTCTACACCACCATACTAACCACTACACCACCATACTAACCACTACACCACCGTACTAACCACTACACCACCATACTAACAACTACACCACCATACTGACTACTACACCACCGTACTAACCACTACACCACCATACTAACCACTACACCACCATACTAACCACTACACCACCATACTAACCACTACACCACCATACTAACCTCTACACCACCATACTAACCACTACACCACCATACTAACCACTACACCACCATACTAACAACTACACCACCATACTGACTACTACACCACCATACTAACCACTACACCACCGTACTAACCACTACACCACCTTACTAACCACTACACCACCATACTAACCACTACACCACCATACTAACCACTACACCACCGTACTAACCACTACACCACCGTACTAACCACTACACCACCATACTAACCACTACACCACCGTACTAACCACTACACCACCATACTAACCACTACACCACCGTACTAACCACTACACCACCATACTAACCACTACACCACCATACTAACCACTACACCACCATACTAACCACTACACCACCGTACTAACCACTACACCACCATACTAACAACTACACCACCATACTGACTACTACACCACCATATTAACCACTACACCACCATACTAACCACTACACCACCATACTAACCACTACACCACCGTACTAACCACTACACCACCGTACTAACCACTACACCACCATACTAACCACTACACCACCATACTAACCACTACACCACCGTACTAACCACTACACCACCATACTAACCACTACACCACCATACTAACCACTACACCATCATACTAACCACTACACCACCATACTAACCACTACACCACCATACTAACCACTACACCACCATACTAACCACTACACCACCGTACTAACCTCTACACCACCATACTAACCACTACACCACCATACTAACCACTACACCATCATACTAACCACTACACCACCATACTAACCACTACACCACCGTACTAACCTCTACACCACCATACTAACCTCTACACCATCTTACTAACCTCTACACCACCGTACTAACCACTACGCCACCATACTGACCACTACACCACCATACTAACCACTACACCACCGTACTAACCACTACACCACCATACTAACCACTACACCACCGTGCGTCCACAGTATCTTCTTCTATCATGGTATAATAGATTCTGTGAAAAATCTTAAACTTATACCTCCATTAGTTTCCAAAGCACCTTTCTATTAACATTTCTCTTTGAGGAATCCCAAGTGAAATCCAAGACTTTCTGCTTTACTGGGGTGTAAATGTGAGGCAATGTTTGTGATGATGGCAGTTGCTTGCCAAGAGCTTCAGAAATCACTGTATGTATTAATTGTACAAATGCGCTGTCAGGTCGGCCGTGCTATTTCTTTATCCTCTCATGTTGGACTGATTTGATTTCATGCTACAGTGACGCACTATTGCCTCCAGTGGTACAAAATGGTATTACGAATCAGTACGGGCTGGGGCTAACTAGTTAGCATGCTAAAATATTGTGCTAATGTACGTACACTCTATGGGACTCACAGGTCCCATCACAATATCATATGCAGGAGCACACTAGATACATATCCGCTGTCCATAGAAAATCAATGAGAGTACAAAAACATTCTTGACTTTCAGTGTAAGTCAATGTAAAGGGGCTTTATAGTGATTTTGGAGCATTTCTATTCATCCATGCATGATGACACTTATACACAACAATAGTGGGGATGTTATTTTTGGGCAGAGATGTTGAGATGAGCTTAAAAATCAATAAGACAGTAATAAGCTCATTCTAAATACTTGTGAAGCAACCAATCATGTGAACAACACATGAACTGTGGATGGGGACAGGCCAAAATATCCACATTGCAGATGGAAGCAGGACAAACATGAACGTTTTTTCGCGGGAGCTGGCAGTAGTGCGATAAATTCTAGACTCACATCTAGCACACCAATCTAGACGCCACCTTCATGCCAACATAGTACTACTTAAAAGATGTGCCAGAAGAAGCATTTTCATTCATGCCACCACAAATAATAATACCTGAGTGTTCCTGGATGTGACTGAAGCTGGGTTCTGCGGTCAGACAACACCAAAAAAATTAAAATTAAATTTGGCCTAAAAGGGATGGCTGCGTGGAAAAGAATCCCGTTACTGCTGTGATGGATCAGCGATGTTTTGGAGCTCGAAGAACCTTGTTTGAATGCATGGTATCATGGATTCTGTGACATACCTAAAGATTTTAAACCACTCTTTGTCTGCCCCTTTCAAAAAAAAAAAAAAATGGGTTTGGGTTGTATCTTCTAGCAGTAGACTGATTCAAAACACACATCCACAATCCACATACACTGGGGTGGGTAAGCTGAAGAGGAGGCCTCTAGACCTCTAGTTCAGGTCTAGCATTCATCGTTAAGTCTCCAAAACTACAACTAGATGACGCCTTTTTGCCAACATAGTATTTTTCATTCATATCACCTCAAAAATAAGCATCTAAGTGTTCCTAGATGTATCTAGAACTGGGTTCTGCGGTCAGACAACACCACAAAAGGAGGTTTTAAGGTATATTTGGCCAAATAAAAAGATGGTTGTAAAGAAAAAAACCTCATTAAGACTGTGAGGGATCAGAGTGACGTTTTGGAGCTTTGAGAACCTCGTTAGAATACATGGTATCATGGATTCTGTGACATACCTGTAAGTTTTAAACCACCACCAGGAGGAGAGCGCCAGTGAGGAGACCCAGGATCTTGAGAAGTTCTGTACTAAAAAGTGATCTTAAATTTTCTCATCATTATAGGAGAGGTTTTGTTGCTGGTTATGTTGGCAAAGGTAGGTTACACTCTGCACTGACGGGGTGCCAGTATTGTGTTATCAATTTTTTCTTATTTTTTGTTTTATGTTATCTTATTAACATAAGAAGTAGTAACAATTTGGTTAACCAGGGGTGCCAATAATTATGATGCAGACTGTATATCTCCACACTGAATCAAATCAGATGTTTAAGTTACGGACTGAATTTATTGGTATACAATCTGAGCTGTATAAATGTGAAGGACCAGCTGAATTAGAAATCAGTATCTGGTTTCTAATTAAAATATTTAACATTCAGAGCGGCGAGCCCACTCGCTCTCATGCGCACACATCCGCAGTCTTGTGCACAAGCCCCCCTGGCACGTCTGGGTATCATAAAACAGCAGGAAGCTCATAATAATCATACCCGGATCCAAAAATATCAGCCACACACATACACACCCTTTCCCTCTTTTCTCAGTGGCGGCATATAACACAGACGGCCTTCACCTGTTTGTAAAGCAATATCTTAATACAAATACATCATACTCTCTCTTTCTCTCTCCATCTCGCTCCTTTATTACTCTCAACATCCTGCTATTCATTCCCCCATTTCCCGCATACAAAGACACGCCGGCCGGTTCAGTTTAACTCTAACGCTGCTGTACAGGTCTGCTGAGAGGAGGATATTTCAGGAGGCTAAGAAGCTCACGGTACGGGAACTGTCCTCCTCTTAATAAGCAGCTTAGATCACTAAGATCACACGCATACGAGGACACACACACTCACCGCTCACTTTATTAGGAACACCTAGTTCGTGTGTCCACTCACTGCCCACTTTATGAGCTCCACTTGTCTTATAGGCCCCACTACATAGCTTAAAAGCATTACAGACTGTAGACCATCTGCTGCTGCGGAATATGTCAGACCCTCCCCCCACTCCCCCCGCCTCGCTCATCTTTGGTCAGCTGCTGATCACAGGGCCGCTCTTGTTTAGATATGATTCGGGTGGTGGACTTTTCTCTGTACAGCAGAGACACTGACATGGTAGCAGTGCTGAGTAGAGTGTATCAGTCATAGTGGAGTTTCAGGTGTTTGTAAATGTGTCACTGCTAGGCTGACAGTGGTAGCCCACCTAGAAATATCTGGACCAGAGTTGAGCTGGAGGATGGCTAACAAAAGCTGTGCATCAACAGGTGGGCTGGAACCTTGAACTAGGGATGCACTAAAATTGTGACCACCAAAAATAAATATTCATGTTAATGACTATAAGAAATAGTGATTAAAGGTGCAGTTAACGATTCCGGAGAATAATTGTTAATCGACTGTTTGCTGTTGAACTTAAAAGCAAAACAAATATACCCCATCCTTTCAGTAGATAGATAGATAGATAGATAGATAGATAGATAGATAGATAGATAGATAGATAGATAGATAGATAGATAGATAGATAGATAGAGAGTAATATGGGTATACTGAGATAGATAGATAGATAGATAGATAGATAGATAGATAGATAGATAGATAGATAGATAGATAGATAGATAGATAGATAGATAGGTTCCATACAAAAGCATTAATTGGTCTTAACTGTCCTTGGCACTGGTGAAGGTCTGACCACAGTACTCATTCAGACACTGCGATGTCCTCGGTGAGTCCTGTTACATCACAAGTCCTTCAAACACAACACTCTTAACAGCCTAAGTACAGCCAGCGAGCTCTAACCACCCTCTCACTTCACAAGGCTTTGATGGTTCACTCCAGTCACCGAGGCATTTGGTGCACAGCTGAGGTGGAAGGTGCTTTCAGGCCATATTTTCACAGGGATGAAAAGAACATGAAAGTGAGGATTAAGGAAGGGTTGGCCGTCAGTTACTCGGGCATTTGGAGCTTTACTGAAGTAGACGGGGCTTTCAGGCTGCACTTTCAGTATGTATATATATATATATTGGGTTATGTTGGAATATCCCAAGGAGAGCTGCAACAACTAACCAACATTAATAATAAACATTAATAACATTTAAAATAAAAATCAGTGGCAACAAATCTTGTTATCATTTAGTGGGAGCTCTGCCTTTACGTCACATCAAAACAGATGGTGGATGCCACAGTCAAAAATATGGGAGGACTTCACTTCCATATCATCTAAGTAAGAAGACGATACCCTGGAAGATGTGTACATCTGAGCTGACCTCAAGGCAGGGCAACTGTCACATGCTATGATCTAGAGAATCACACTCATGGCAGAAAGTGATGAAAGCTCAGCATGGTGAGTGAAGCGCAGTGCAACTGTGGTCAAAAGCTAAAGGGGATCATTATGCTCGTTTTTAGGCCTCATAATTTTATTTTTAGGGTCTGGTTGAGGATGTTTGAGATGTTTGAGAAGGTTTAACATCTACGCAGATGAACCTGGACCCTCCATGTAGTATAAAAAAACAACTGAATTTGCAGATTGCTAATAAATCTAATGCTGCTACATCATTGATATATCCTTGTCATTTTACTGAGAGCATCTATTTCATCTAAAAATAAAAGACAGCTTTGAATAAAGTCATCAAAATACAAACACAAGCTTCAAAATACAGCTCTGATGAGCAGTAGGAACCAGAATAATGCATTTCCTGAAGGAAACTCAGGATGGTTGTGCAGCTTAGGCCGTGCGAGGAACGAGGGATGTATAAACAAAAAGCAGAGGAGCACAGGTCAGTGTGTTTGGGGATCAGCCCTGAGCGAGTACATGCAGTTTGGTGGTTGTAGGTTAAATGAAAAACCATGATATTTAAGACTGCTTGAAAATGAATGGGACTCTATGGTGAAAAAAAGAGGGTTGGAAAAAAACGACAAACAGACGAGTGCAGACCAAACCAACACGGCAATCATGGTTGAGTCAGTGTATGTAAAACGGTGTCTGTCAGTCAAGCAGAGGTTCAGTAGATTGGTGTGCACTTTTCCATCCCATTCATTCTCTATGGGGAAAAAATTTCGGAAAGTCAGCTGTTTTTCAGAATCCATGCATCCGATCAAGAAGTTGTATGTATGTATGAAGTTTGTAAGCCCCAATCACACAACCAGACCAGACAATCTGATGTTGGAATGGTGTTTATATTTTGAATATCTGGCCAATAGCAAAAAAACAATAACAATATAGTTGCTTTGCAAAGAGCAACCATAAAAACTACTACTGCTATTGAAAATGGTTGAAGTACTTGAATCGTAAAGCAAATAAATACATTTTAATTCGCTTTATTTTTATAAACTATGACAGCAGTACAGCTCTACAGTGACCTATTTCTCATGGCAGGAAAATTTGAGATTTATTATCAGCGATGACAGAAGAGAGAAAAGTTCCACTGACTGCATTACTGACTGCAGACAAGATTGATTGAATGTAACCTTGAAATACTGGAACGCTTTGGCGTTTAAAAGCATAAAAGTGGCAGCAGCTATAGTCTATTAATAGCGGAGAAGGCACTGTTTTAAAGATACCGCCAGTCAGCCTCAGTGGATCCCATGTCAACAGAACGGGACTCCAGCACAATCCGCTAAAGGGCAACGCTTCTGTGGAACCCTGGCTGAGTGGAGAGGACCCACGTCACCTCACTTCTAATGCAGAGCACACACACATACACACGTACATACGCATGCACGCACAGCTTACGTCCTTCAGTGCCTCCAGAGCATTTGTTTCCGTGGAGCCTTAGAGAACGGACGGGGAGCTGATGTGCTGGTGTGTTCTGTTGTCTCCAGAGTACTGGTCTGAAGCCAGGGTATTATTTGAATGCAGTACAGGGTTATTTTAAGACACGACCATGCTGTAGCTGTCACCCCCACAATCACGACAGCAAAACGAGCTAAAGACCAGAAACGCAGGCTCCTATTTTACTGGCAGTGCTTTGCAGAGCGTACTAATCAAGGATGTGCTACTCCAACAAATGTTAATATTTGAGTATCTGCAACGCATAACTGGTTAACTGTGGCGAAGGAAATGAACACAAGGCCTGACAGCGCTGATAAGGGGCTTAAAAAATGCTGCATGAGTCAGTGAGACGGCCTCGTCGCTGTGAAACAAGTGTCTCCAAAACGGCAACTTTACTTTTAATGTAAGTCAATGGAACCAGAATTTTGTCCGTACTGTTTTGGAGCATTTCTTTTGGTCCATTCATCATGAAATGTTCACATAATGTCAACAAACATTGTCGTGTTTGAATGACATAGAAAAATGAAAATCATCAAAAATGGATATACACACTTTTGTTTGGACAGCGACGATATGTGGGTACATGTCTTTGTGTGACGCATCCCATACATGAAATAAACAGCATTTCTAAGGTCAGGCACTGATGTTGGATGTCAAGGCCTGGCTCGCAGTCTGTGTTCCAGTTCATCCCAGAGGTGTTCAATGGGGTTGTGGTCATGGCTCTGTGCAGACCACTGCAGTTCCACTATACCAAATATGTCAATCCCAGTCTGACTGGAACACGAGAGGCTCTCGTTCAAACTGCTGATGGAAGATGGAAGCAAATAAGGTCTTGGTACGATGTAGTATTAACCATAACATCTGCTGAGCTCAGATTCATCCATCAGACTAATAGTGAAGCATCAATCATCATTCTGGAGAACATGCTTCCAGAGTCCAGTCACAGCAATGTGCATAGAGATCTTAGGCTTGTGTGCAGCTGCTCATGAAGCTCCTGATGCACAGTTCTAGTGCTGATGCTCCTTCTAGAGGCAGTTTGGAGCTCTGTAGTGAGAGTATAGCTGCTATAGCAGCAGTTTGTGTGATCTGCTGCTTCACAGCTGAGCTGCTGTTGCTTTAATAACGTGATTTATTATATTTCGTGTATTAAATATACCATAAAATCACTGCATCACAAGATATTAAAGTCAGCATTAATAGTTAATGAACCTATGCCTCAGCCTCACACTGTAAATCTTAAAGGATAATTTCACTGTTTTAGCTTTAACTTCACTTAATGGCGAATTAAAAGTCAAGCGGACATGCGGAGACATTTACCAGCTCTGGTGGTGATAGGACCCACAATGTCAGCACCACAGATATAGCCATTTAACTTACTATCAGAAATAACCTGTGTATTCACCAGAGTCTTAGTGCTTATATGCAATGCTGATGACAGTGAAAGAGCAGAAAAGTCTGGGGAATACATTACAGGGCCCTGAATGTGTCTCTCCGCCAACTTTTTCCACCTTATCACTATAAAAACAATGTCTCAGGTATCAGGCAGCATTCTTGTAACCATTTAATCTAATAGCTTTCTATGAGGCAGCTATAAGAGGCTTCACATGTCTGGTTCGTATGATCACCACCATAAAAAAATCTAATGCGGAGGCTGCAGTACTTTTTAAATCTGGTTGAATGAATGACTTTTATATATTGTTTTTAATATTTTTTCTTTTTCTTTTTTTTTATATCTTAACTATTTAGTTACGCAGAGATTTCGACAAGCTGGTGTAAAACAGGCAGCACAGGGATTTCCAGAATGGAAACAACTCAGTAAAAGCTGTGGATGAGCTCACTGCCTGCACTGGGACTGTTTTAACAACACAGTGACGCAACACCTGCTGCACCATGGTGTTCGCTAACCAAATACACCACAGGTGTCTTCAAATAGAGTCTGCATGTCGTATGAGAGACAGGGGTAGGGGGGGTTGGGGTTCCAACACTAAGGTCACCCCTGATTGCAACTGGACTCACACATGCTCTCTCGTACATACACACACACACACAACACACACATACATGCACACACACACACACACACGCCCCTTTCAAGGAAATCCACAGATCGGCATTTGAAATACACACTGGAACATTTCACAGCAGGCACGCCATTTCTGTGTGTGTGTGTGTGTGTGTGTGAAACTGTTCTATAACGGTCCTGTGTGTCACCTGTCTGGGAGGTGTGACAGTAGCAGAATGCGATGCCCGCGTGGCACAGGATAAGCCGTCCCCTACCCCCATGTTCACTCCCAACAGTACTCCTGTAGCCATGCCAACACTGCACTGGCACTGCCAGCTTACAGCCCTCAGGGATCACACACACACGTATGCATAGGAGCCTTCACGCTGTCAAAAAAAAACAAAAACACTTCCTTGGCACACACGTACTTAAAGGGCCCATATCATGGGAACCATTCACTCTCCAGTCCACACATGGAAAAAGTACTGTACAATGATATTGGACTTATTTGAGATATTTGCTTTAAGGTGCCATGGAATGAAAAACTGTGTGTACATTGGCATAGATAAATAGAGAGAGTTAGAATGGCTATATTCGTGTTGTAGACATGGTGACCCCTGGTTCCCATCACCAGCACTGTAAAGAGATCAGTCAGTATGTTTCTCTACAGTGAACCATTTCACACCAACCAAGTATTTTAAATACTACTGAGTTATACATACATTTTAAAGAATTGGTGGAGAACATAGAACTGTACACACAGTGAACCTCAAACACTGTGGTTCCTCCTTCAGATACAAACCCTGCATTTATAAAAGAGTACCAGCATAACAGGCTGTTTCCAACATCCTACACTGTTAATATTTACACCCCCAACCATTTACATGTAACCACAACAAAGCAAGAGCAGTGAAAATGGTGCACTATATGGAGAACCCTGCTGTGAAAGAGGATGTCAGCACTTTTCATTCCCTTCCCAGGAAACCACAGGGGACGGTCGAAGCTCAGTTTTAAGCAGTGCTGAAGTCGACTACTTATTTAGCAGCTTCGTAATTAAATGCTCCTTTCCACCTTAAATGCTGCAGCTCGTACAGGAGCCAGAAGGTAACACAGCACTATTTAAGGTGGAATGGAAAATCTGCAAAACAAGCTTAACTCGAAACACTGAAGAGAAGAGACTGGAGAGATGAGCAGCTCCACCTTTATTAGCATCACAACAAGTATCAGCACTGTGTGCTGGTTGAAGCCGATCATCTTAAACAGAGAGTTTCACAGTGAAATCTTTAATCTACTTTGTGTTTGATGTGGAGATGTAGCTGGTATAGATAAGGTTACATACTAGCAGCTCCAAGTAACCAGTATAGCTAACTAAACAGTATGAGGGTGGAGCTTATTTACACAGAGGCTCATTTTATTTAGTCTATTTCGACATGTTGCGTCTGTGTGATCATTGTGGTGTCTCACTGTTAACCAGCCAATCACAGCACAGCTCTTCAAGTTATGAATAAGCTCATCAGAAAAGGGAGAACATGCTCATTTCATTCTAGAAGCACATCATAGGCTGTAAACTGGGGTGTAAACCAGCATTTGATTATTTTCCAACCCTCAACCGAAGCCACATACTCTTTATGTAGAACATGAGAGAACAATATTAAATACTGAATGGAATCACTCTATGGGACGTTCAAGAGCTGAGCGTTTGAGTGACGCTAAGCAACTGAGCCAAAAACTCCACATTTAATTAATTCTACTGCATTGTGACTCGACAGAAATGAGTGTCATATCAAAGCAGAGCTTGAGTTAATAAATTAGCCTGTTTAACTAAAAGGAGCAAATGAATTATGTCTGTTTGTACATACATCAGTCTTAAAGACGTCATGTTATTAAAGCACCCTGTTTAAATAAAAGAGAGAAATAAATTATGTCTGTTTTTGGTACAAAAAAAGCACAAAATACAGGAACAATACAGCATGTGGGAAGATTTCACTGGGCTCTGCACATACAGTAGATTGAAGTTCACCAAATCAGCTGTAAAAGATCTGAAACAGACTGGAAGAACATCCTTACACACACATACACACACACACACACACACTGAAAATGGGGGTGCTTTACACGTACGCACATTCACATTCAGGCACGACCAAATGCAGCAGCCCTGACCTTCTCTCTAAAAACAGCAACACGGTACATTTAGCTGTGGTCTTTCAGAAGGTCCAGAGAAGATGCTGGTGGAGAGATCATATAAAAATCAATGCATCCCACAGTACTTAGTAGGACTTGCTAAGTTCAGAAGGCCATTTAGATCAGTTTTCCAGAGACTGCATTCGGGCTCCTGAACTGCATTAAAACAAGAGTAAGGCAACAAGTGCAGTCTGCACTGGAGCTACGAGGCTAAGAGGCTATGAGACTTATAAGGCCACAAATTAGCACCGTGCACATCACATGCCTATATAGTCACATATGTGCCTCGAACAGTGTCAGATTGTTTGAAGTCTTCTTTTCTTAGTCTTGCTTATACAGTTTGCATGATGCTAATAAGTAATGTATAAGTTGTAGCCCTATTAGCATCATAATTCTAGCACAAAACAAAAGAACCCTATAGGGACCTATTATAATTTATATATATAATAATATAATATATATGTAATTTTCTGCTTTTCTCTTTTCTTTAGTGTGCTGTAGCTTTTTGTGCATGCAAACGTTCTGCAAAGTTATAAAGCCCAAAGTACACGCCAGAGGGAGAAACTCTCTCCCACAGAAACTGCTTGTCTTATTGGAATTCCAGCCCTTTCCTTTGTAACAATGTGACATCATCTCGTGACACATACCTTATTGCAAGCTTGGCTCCCTAATACAACACACAGCGAGCTAAGAAAGTAAAAACTGACCAGTATGGCTTAAAAAGGAGGGTCTACCGGACTTTCAGGATCGGACTCTGGGTCAAACTGATAACTGATAAACTGATAAACTGGTAATTGTAGCAGATTGCCATGCTGGCAGAACAGAGTGAGCGAGCTGGCCAGCCAAAGCATACTGGGCTTATCAGGAGGCAGGGCTTAAAAACATATGAGTGTTTCTAATCTATTAGTAGACCCCAACATTGCAAATGAGCATAATAGGTTTTCTCATCAAATGCACATAAAATATGTTGAATTGACAATATTTTTTATTTATTCATTTATTTTTGTAGAAATTTGACCTTCTGTCTCCTGTCTTCTGGGAAGTGGGCTAAAAAGTATTGCCCATCTAAAAACTCCATTCTAGTGAAGCGTGTCTCTGAAGAACATTATTCTATTACTGAGGACTGCACAACATTCAGTGTGTTTGCACTGGTTTTGTATTTGTTCTCTCCAAATGGAAAAGGCTTTGTTTTCCCCCTGCTCGGAACAACATGTACTAAATTTGCAGTAGAAGAATTCCCATATTGCATAGAAGGCTCCCTCAAAGTTGGCCACCCAAAGTTAGACATACCCCATATATGTCCGTGGAAGCGAGTGATGCACCAAAATAAACTATTCCCACTAATTCAGAGGTTGAAAGAGCTGCTGCCTCCGATACGCACAGCCCGCTTTTTTTATCAAGCAAAGTAGAACATTTTCGGAACATATTAGTGCCGTTGAGGGACAGGGCCGTTCGCCAGATCCTCATTACTCCTGCCTGTCCGTGACTCACTGCTCTGTTTGACAGTTCGGCTTTGAGTTAACGACAGGAAGGGAGCAGCTTTTCTGCAGGCAGGTGTCCCGCACACGCACACAAACACACACACACACACACGACAGCAAGTGCAGCTATTTTCATACACGGAAAGCCGGTCTAAAACCCGAACAGGCCTATTTACAGTATTTCCTCTCTCTCTCGCTCTCTGTCCCAGTTTCCAAAGAAGCCATATCTCCCTCCTTCCTTCAACTCTCGTTCAACTCTAACATGAGACCTTTTTCTGCTCCCTCTTTCATAATCTTCCAACAACTAATACAAAAAGACTGGATATGATCCTCTTATATACACACACAACACACACACTCACATACACACACACACTCTACGTACTAGAGATGTTCGTAATTAGCCAACAAACTGTTAGAGTGAACCTAGTGTGCTCGTTTTCCTAATTTTCCCAAAACACATGATTTTTCTTACACCGTACATCTGTATTCACTCCCTGTTAAAGGTCCTGTGTTGTCAAGCCCCACCTTCCGATGAATGCAGTGTGCTCTGATTGGTCAGCTGACCCACTCTGTTCTGACTGGTCAACCACCAGCTCCATACCAGTGCAGGAAGTTTCAGAGTGTTACGTTTTGCTGCTTTATCTCTCTGTGTGATGTGTGAGGATGTGCCAAGCTTGCCAGTAGGCAGGCAATGAGGATGTTGTTACATGATGATGTCACCTTGTAACTCTCTCTGTCAGAGAAAGTTTCTCCCTCTGGCGTGTACTTTTAACTTTAGGCTTTAAACTTTTGCAGAACATTTACATACACAAAAAAGCTGCAACACACTAAAGGAAAGAGCAAAACATATTATGAGAAAGCATTGTAGGCCCACATTGACCGTCCCCAATGATGGTTTATGAAATTTCCTGGGTAACTACCAGTTTACCACTGGTTTAAAAAAACAAACTATAGCAATACAGCAACATTCCCAGATGTAAGCTTTCAAATGGGATGATGGGTTAGGGTTAGGGTTAGCCACATGATACCACATTAAACTGTACCTAATATAGAAGCTAAACAAGCACTGCGCTGCAGGCTGATTTCACGCCTAGACTAAAATCCGCCTCTATGTTATGGTGCACGTTTGAGTGCACCCCAATACCACAGCACCAGGTTTCAGACTGAAAACACCTTCGGTCTAAAGAACAACACACAAGCAAAGCATGTCTCGGCTCTCGTTTGTCAGGTAAATGGACTGTTTTAAATGCCCTCAGGTGAAAAGGCTTTAGAGAAGAAGGTAAGCACTATAACTGCTCGTACTATGCCTGGTTGGCTTGTATGTCAAGTACAACAGGTCCTCTTCCTTTAAATGGTGCCATAATTACATTCTGCTGCCAAAGACCAGAGCGATCCCTTTGCTGTAATGTTTGTTTAATGAGACAGTGGCATCAGTGGCATCACGTTTGAGTTCTATGCTCAGGCTTAGCAGTCACACTAGACGCAGAGTCCAAGTGAACTATGCCCAAGTCCATCAAGCAGTACACAGAGATAGCATCCATATTTGTGCACGTTCCCTAAAAGCTTATGCATGCAGACAAATGGAGCAGTAACCAGAACTCCTAGGGGTGGTCCGTCCAATAACTTAAGTATTTAAAGGTGTCACAGACAACCGTCGTCCACAATGCTGTTTCTTTTATTTGTTTTATGGAATTCCCTCTAGTAAATGTATTGCATAACATTCACACTGACATAAAGGATGTATTCACTTTTCTACGTAACAGGAACATAAATGAGCCCTAAGACTTGACTCACATGGTATTATTGTGTTTTACCGAGTCCATTTCTGTATGAGGGACCATGAGAAACTACTGGATGGACACGGACCCAATCAGAGAACATAACATTCATTTAATTAATTTAATTCACAATAATCAACAGCTGGACCCGAAACCCACTAAAAAGATAACATTATTTGTTGGAGAGCACTACCTGTCTTCTTTCGACTACAGCTCTAAAACAGACTGGCAGCTATTTCAGCGATATTCTGTCAGCACATAACTCCTCATCAGTAGTGGAAAGTAAAGAGCACGTGATTGCAAAGGCTTGCAACTTTGGCCAGACACTTTTTCTACAGACCCAGCATGTCATCACAGACAGGCATGCTCAGCCACTGGCTGTGCAGTGGACTGGCCCATGCACATGTACATATGCTGTGATATCTCTACAAGATGATTAGGATATTAAGCCACAGCACTCAATACTAATGTAAGCTGTTACCTTAGAGACTGCATGTTCCTTATGTTGGGTATAACCTTAAGCTATCTAAATGTTACAAATGTACTGGTTATGTAACAGCCTGTTTAGTAACTCCTTTAATACTAAAAATGAATAAATATGTAGTATTATTCATATATGTGATCAGAAGGGCAATTTAGCCTCATTTCTTGAATGTTTTCACAGTCATGTCCATGATTGTAAGCCTGTTAGTTAATTCATTGCTTTGTTATGCTTTCATAAGAGTTTGCCAACGTTTGCTTTCCTATTACATACAGACTACAAAGTTACGACACACATGTGTGTTTCCTTGACCAGAACTCCTACTAGCCTAACCCTGAGCGCCTAACCATACTATTACTCTAACTCTATCCTTACCTTAACCCTAACCCTACTCAGGACTACTACTAGCCTAATCCCTCGCCACTAACCCTACCCTTACCCTAACCTTACACTAACCTTAATCTAACCCTTATTCTAACCCTAACCTTAACCAGAACTCCTACTAGCCTAACCCTACCCTTACACTAACCTTACTCTTACTCTAGGGCCTAACTTTACCTTAACCCCAACCTTACTATTACTCTAACCCTATCCTTACCTTAACCCTAACCTTACCCAGGACTACTACTAGTCTAACCCCTCATCCTAACCTTACCCAGAACTACTACTAACCTAACCCCTCACCCTAACCTTACCCAGAACTACTACTAACCTAACCCCTCACCCTAACCTACCCCAGAACTACTACTAACCTAACCCCTCACTCTAACCTTACCCAGAACTACTACTAACCTAACCCCTCACCCTAACCTAACCCAGAACTACTACTAGTCTAACCCCTCACCCTAACCTTACCCAGAACTACTACTAACCTAACCCCTCACCCTAACCTTACCCAGAACTACTACTAACCTAACCCCTCACCCTAACCTTACCCAGAACTACTACTAACCTAACCCCTCACCCTAACCTTACCCAGAACTACCACTAACCTAACCCCTCACCCTAACCTTACCCAGAACTACCACTAACCTAACCCCCCCACCCTAACCTTAACCAGAACTACTACTAACCTAACCCCTCACCCTAACCTTACCCAGAACTACTACTAACCTAACCCCTCACCCTAACCTTACCCAGAACTACTACTAACCTAACCCCTCACCCTAACCTTACCCAGAACTACTACTAACCTAACCCCTCACCCTAACCTTACCCAGAACTACTACTAACCTAACCCCTCACCCTAACCTTACCCAGAACTACTACTAACCTAACCCCTCACCCTAACCTTACCCAGACCTACTACTAACCTAACCCCCCACCCTAACCTTACCCAGAACTACCACTAACCTAACCCCCCCACCCTAACCTTACCCAGAACTACTACTAACCTAACCCCTCACCCTAACCTTACCCAGAACTACCACTAACCTAACCCCTCACCCTAACCTTACCCAGAACTACCACTAACCTAACCCCCCCACCCTAACCTTACCCAGAACTACTACTGGTCCACCGTGTAGATGTAAAGTCAGAGACTCGTAGTCTAACCCCTCACCCTAACCTTACCCAGAACTACTACTAACCTAACCCCTCACCCTAACCTTACCCAGAACTACTACTAACCTAACCCCTCACCCTAACCTACCCCAGAACTACTACTAACCTAACCCCTCACCCTAACCTTACCCAGAACTACTACTAACCTAACCCCTCACCCTAACCTAACCCAGAACTACTACTAGTCTAACCCCTCACCCTAACCTTACCCAGAACTACTACTAACCTAACCCCTCACCCTAACCTTACCCAGAACTACTACTAACCTAACCCCTCACCCTAACCTTACCCAGAACTACTACTAACCTAACCCCTCACCCTAACCTTACCCAGAACTACCACTAACCTAACCCCTCACCCTAACCTTACCCAGAACTACCACTAACCTAACCCCCCCACCCTAACCTTAACCAGAACTACTACTAACCTAACCCCTCACCCTAACCTTACCCAGAACTACTACTAACCTAACCCCTCACCCTAACCTTACCCAGAACTACTACTAACCTAACCCCTCACCCTAACCTTACCCAGAACTACTACTAACCTAACCCCTCACCCTAACCTTACCCAGAACTACTACTAACCTAACCCCTCACCCTAACCTTACCCAGAACTACTACTAACCTAACCCCTCACCCTAACCTTACCCAGAACTACCACTAACCTAACCCCCCCACCCTAACCTTACCCAGAACTACTACTAACCTAACCCCTCACCCTAACCTTACCCAGAACTACCACTAACCTAACCCCTCACTCTAACCTTACCCAGAACTACCACTAACCTAACCCCCCCACCCTAACCTTACCCAGAACTACTACTGGTCCACCGTGTAGATGTAAAGTCAGAGACTCGTAGTCTAACCCCTCACCCTAACCTTACCCAGAACTACTACTAGTCTAACCCCTCACCCTAACCTTACCCAGAACTACCACTGGCCTAACCCCTCACCCTAACCTTACCCAGAACTACTACTGGCCTAACCTCTCACCCTAACCTTACCCAGAACTACTACTAACCTCACCTCTCACCCTAACCTTACCCAGAACTACTACTAACCTCACCCCTCACCCTAACCTTACCCAGAACTACCACTGGCCTAACCCCTCACCCTAACCTTACCCAGAACTACTACTAACCTCACCTCTCACCCTAACCTTACCCAGAACTACTACTAACCTCACCCCTCACCCTAACCTTACCCAGAACTACCACTGGCCTAACCCCTCACCCTAACCTTACCCAGAACTACTACTAACCTCACCTCTCACCCTAACCTTACCCAGAACTACTACTAGTCTAACCCCTCACCCTAACCTTACCCAGAACTACTACTAACCTAACCTCTCACCCTAACCTTACCCAGAACTCCTGCTAACCTAACCCCTCACCCTAACCTTACCCAGAACTACTACTAACCTAACCCCTCACCCTGACCTTACCCAGAACTACTGCTAACCTAACCCCTCACCCTAACCTTAACCAGGACTACTACTGGCCTAACCTCTCACCCTAACCTTACCCAGAACTACTACTAACCTAACCCCTCACCCTAACCTTAACCAGAACTACTACTAACCTAACCCCTCACCCTAACCTTAACCAGAACTACTACTGGCCTAATCCCTCACCCTAACCTTACCCAGAACTACTACTAACCTAACCCCTCACCCTAACCTTACCCAGAACTACTACTGGCCTAATCCCTCACCCTGACCCTACCCAGAACTACTACTAACCTAACCCCTCACCCTAACCTTACCCAGAACTACCACTAACCTAACCCCCCCACCCTAACCTTAACCAGAACTACTACTAACCTAACCCCTCACCCTAACCTTACCCAGAACTACTACTAACCTAACCCCTCACCCTAACCTTACCCAGAACTACTACTGGCCTAATCCCTCACCCTCACCCTAACCTTAACCAGAACTACTACTGGCCTAATCCCTCACCCTAACCTTACCCAGAACTACTACTAACCTAACCCCTCACCCTAACCTTACCCAGAACTACTACTGGCCTAATCCCTCACCCTGACCTTACCCAGAACTACTACTAACCTAACCCCTCACCCTAACCTTACCCAGAACTACCACTAACCTAACCCCCCCACCCTAACCTTAACCAGAACTACTACTAACCTAACCCCTCACTCTAACCTTACCCAGAACTACTACTGGCCTAATCCCTCACCCTAACCTTAAGCAGAACTACTACTAACCTAACCCCTCACCCTGACCATACCCAGAACTACTACTAGTCTAGCCCCTCACCCTGACCATACCAAGAACTACTACTAGTCTAACCCCTCACCCTAACCTTACCCAGAACTACTACTAGTCTAACCCCTCACCCTAACCTTACCCAGAACTACTACTAACCTAACCCCTCACCCTAACCTTACCCAGAACTACCAATGGCCTAACCCCTCACCCTAACCTTACCCAGAACTACTACTAACCTAACCCCTCACCCTAACCTTACCCAGAACTACTACTAGTCTAACCCCTCACCCTAACCTTACCCAGAACTACTACTAACCTAACCCCTCACCCTAACCTTACCCAGAACTACTACTAGTCTAACCCCTCACCCTAACCTTAACCAGAACTACTACTAACCTAACCCCTCACCCTAACCTTACCCAGAACTACCACTAACCTAACCCCCCATCCTAACCTTACCCAGAACTACTACTAACCTAACCTCTTACCCAGAACTACTACTAAACTAACCCCTCACCCTAACCTTAACCAGAACTACTACTAGTCTAACCCCTCACCCTAACCTTAACCAGAACTATGACTAGTCTAACCCCTCACCCTAACCTTACCCAGAACTACTACTAACCTAACCCCTCACCCTAACCTTACCCAGAACTACTACTAGTCTAACCCCTCACCCTAACCTTAACCAGAACTACTATTAGTCTAACCCCTCACCCTAACCTTAACCAGAACTACTACTAACCTAACCCCTCACCCTAACCTTACCCAGAACTACTACTAACCTAACCCCTCACCCTAACCTTAACCAGAACTACTACTAACCTAACCCCTCACCCTAACCTTAACCAGAACTACTACTAACCTAACCCCTCACCCTAACCTTACCCAGACCTACTACTAACCTAACCCCTCACCCTAACCTAACCCAGAACTACTACTAGTCTAACCCCTCACCCTAACCTTACCCAGAACTACTACTAACCTAACCCCTCACCCTGACCTTACCCAGAACTACTACTAACCTAACCCCTCACCCTAACCTTACCCAGAACTACCACTAACCTAACCCCCCACCCTAACCTTAACCAGAACTACTACTAACCTAACCCCTCACCCTAACCTTACCCAGAACTACTACTAGTCTAACCCCTCACCCTAACCTTTACTCTAACCTTACCTAGAACTACTACGAGCCTAACCCCTCACCCTAACCTAACCCAGAACTACTACTAGTCTAACCCCTCACCCTAACCTTACCCAGAACTACTACTAACCTAACCCCTCACCCTAACCTTACCCAGAACTACTACTAGTCTAACCCCTCACCCTAACCTTAACCAGAACTACTACTAACCTAACCCCTCACCCTAACCTTACCCAGAATTACTACTAGTCTAACCCCTAACCCTCACCTTTACTCTAACCTTACCTAGAACTACTACGAGCCTAACCCCTCACCCTAAGCTTACCCTTACTCTAAGCCTAACCCTATCTTAACTCTAACCTTAGCCAGAAATACTACTAGCTTAACTCTAAACATACCCTGACCTTAAAATCGAATGATGTACCTCTTGGGGGCCTTCTTGTGATCCCCGCAAGGATAAAAGGTCCCCAAAACATGAGCGTATGACCAGGTGTTGGTCCCCACAATGTGACATAAACCTGACAAAGTCAGACATGCACAGAACATAAGCACTCATACACACACTACTTTCTATACAGTTGCATTTCATTTCTATAGTGAATCATCCTCAGCACTGCAGTGACACTGACATGCTGGTGGTGTGTTAGTGTTTTATGTGCTGGTGCGAGTGGATCAGACACAGCAGTTCTGCTGGAGTGTTTAAACACCTCAGTGTCACTGCTGGATTGGGAATAATCCACCAATTAGCAACATCCAGCCCACAGTGTCCTGTGGGCAGCGTCCTGTGACCACTGATGAAGAATTACACGATGACCAACACAAACTCTACAGCAACAGTTGAGCTACTGTCTCTGACTTTACATCTACACTGTGGACCAACAAGGCGTAGGTGTCTAATAAAGTGGATAGTGAGTGGACACAGTGTTTAAACACTCCAGCAGCACTGCTGTGTCTGATCCACTCACCCCAGCACAACACACACTAACACCACCACGTCATTGTTACTGCAGTGCTGAGAATGATCAGAAAGATCAGCACTGTGGGGGTCCTGATCACTTAGGAACAGGGTAGCAAAGTATACAGAGAAACGGATGGACTACAGTCTGTAGGTGTAGAACTACAACGTGCACCTGTATGGTGAGCAGACCAACACACAGTCATGTATATACACACAGACTCAAGTACAGAACCACATAATGCATATATACACACACAAACAGTGTGTCCATCCGACCTTCGCATACACCATTGCATACGTCCACACGTCCACACACACACACACAGTCCTACCCTTAACACGTGCTCTCCTTCTTCATGTCTCTCGTCCATGTCAGTTAAAACAGCACTAGCGGAGGCAGCAGCTGCCTCCATGCCCTGCTATCCCTGTGTGTGTGAGAGAGAGACGGAGAGAGGCAGAGAGAAATAGAGAGAGGGAGGGTGAATTAGTCCGTGTGTGTGTGTGTGTGTTAGAGAGAGAGAAAGACTGAGAGAGACAGAGATGCTTTGGAAGCAATAGAGCAGGAGAGAGGGTGAGTGTGTGTGTGTGTGAGAGAGCGTTGAGTCTCTGTGGGACGCTGGAACATCTCTCTGCATGTATGTGTGTGTGTGTGTGTTTGTATTCTCTCTCTCTCTTTCTCTCTCTCTCTTTCTCTCTCTCTCTCTCTGCTCACTCAGCAGCCAATCGTTGTGCTTATCTATATTTTATTTTCTTGGCCGGCGACACGTGTGCCCAAACAGACACACAGCAGTGCACAGACACACAAGCTTTAACACAAACACAGAATGAAAACCACTTGTTTACACTCATTTTCAATACACAGCATGTTACATTGTGTTTTAGATGCTGGTATGTTGGCCAATCAGCTAAACTGGCACCAGACCAGTATAAATCAGCCTAGACCAACTTAGACCAGCATGAAATGCAAACTGGTCTGTGATGTTTTGTTGTTGTTTTTTTGTTTTGGGTTTTTTTCTGCAGTGTTCTCTCTATTACCCTTAAGTTCAATGTTAAGGGGTGGGAAGCAGAGATAGCGCTGCCTTTTCTCAGTGATTTTGGGAGCATAACCAATTCACAATTTACAATTTGAACATGAACAATTAAAGGAGCAATATGTAAGATTCATAATTTAAAACACTTAAAAAATTAAGTCAATTATTAACAGAGAGTGAAGAAATAACAGTTGTCATGTAATACCACCTTGAATCTTAAGAGGCGATAGTGAGTCACTGTAGTGTCCAGTCAAATCAGTCCAACCTGAGAGGATGAAGAAGTAGTGTTGCTGCCCTGACGGCATATTGTAACCCCTTACCAGGCATGTTGAAGGTGCTGCGTCTGGTTATGGTCAGTTAGCCAATGAAAGGAGGAGTAAGCACAATGATGGCTCACTGCTGTCTGTGCTAAGTTAAAGGCTAACCCTGGAATACTGGCTATAATTACCCCAAGAGAGCAGCTGTTACTCCCATACATCTCTTTAATGTTCACTCCCTCCATAACAACTCACATTACATAACATGACGCATCCCTGACTTTAACATTAGTGTGTTTTATACTGTTTATATGTTGTGTGAACATTTTATTTTATTTTATTATTATTTTTTTTTTAATACTGAAAAGAATTTAACCTGTTATATCACCAACTCTCGATGCATTCCCTCAAAATACTGGCTTTTAGATTTTGTAATGAGCGTTTTTACTACTATTGCTTATGGGTGCTGCTGATACCGATACTGTATTTAAGTGTAAGTGTTGTTGCCAGTGGTTATATGTTCTCATTCTTTATTCGTATTAATTCTCCAGCCTCCATCCTGCACAATATTATGATCTTATAAATGATATATAATGAGTCTGCCCTTCAGTCACAAGTACCAAAAAAATAGTAAAAATAATAAAAAGTCCTGAATACTGCATAAAATGTGTTCAGAAGTGAACACAGCTCTCTTGGGTCTTAATGAAATGTCTGTGACTCGCTTTGGAGGGTCGAGCACCACAGCTCCCTTCTCCTCCTGTTTAAACACAGCCCTTTTCAAAACAGTGCCTATAACTGTAAATGATAATGAGCCACTGCTAACCCCGCCCCCTTCCCCATCCACAGAGCATATTCCAGCACTAGTACACATTCTTTCATTTTTCTTTCACCTTATTCACCTACTGATCACATGAAGTTCGTCTTCACTAGCAGTCCTGGTGCTAACTAATGCCAAGTTTGCTATAAAACTGCATTTCTCTTACTATTGTTAGCTGTTAGTGTTAACTTGTGCTAAACGGCCAAAGAAACACAGCAAGTATTTTTAAATACATAGTTTTGACCCAGGTTGGTAAAAGTCAGCAACAACCTGAACTAACATTATAACATTATGACCTAACACTGCATAACATGAAGCATTCCTGACTGTAATGTTAGTGTGTTTTGTAATGTTTATATAGCTGCATGAAGATTATATTAAAACCAGTAGATTATTGGTATTGGTTTACAATAACGATACCAGCTAAGATTTAGAAAATCATTTTATGGTATCGGTATTTCCAATACTGATACTTCTTACTCGCCTTCATGTCAGACCCAAAGTGATCAGCCTATCAGCCTTTAGCTTCCACATTAACACTAGCAGCTATATATATTAAATGTATATGTATATATATATATACTGTGTCCTCTGTGTCCTCTGCATTATAGTGACCACACACCCGAAGTGAATATTTTTGTGCACCTGCTTTTAGATACTCTAGTTAAATGAAGCGCTCCATATGGAATGCTGCAGTCTGATTGGCTGAGAAATGTTCTGCTAGGTTTTTCCAAATAATTGTATAATTCCTCTGAGCAGCTCCTACGTGTCTACTAGAGTACGTAACAGAAGGTGCACACATCAGATAATTATAACATAGCCGTAAGTAGGGGTGGGCTATATGACAAAATGATACTTATATATATAGTATATCATTATAGTATCATTTTGTCATATAGCCCACCCCTACTTACGGCTATGTTATAATTATCTGATGTGTGCACCTTCTGTTACGTACTCTAGTAGACACGTAGGAGCTGCTCAGAGGAATTATACAATTATTTGGAAAAACCTAGCAGAACATTTCTCAGCCAATCAGACTGCAGCATTCCATATGGAGTGCTTCATTTAACTAGAGTATCTAAAAGCAGGTGCACAAAAATAACTGCACAACGAACATCACATCACACAGTGTGAGGAAGTGCTGTTTCCAGACAGGTAACTTCAGTGTCTCTAGAAAAACTTGTTATCCATTTCTGTCCAACAGCAGCTGTTTACATTGTGTGAACATTCCATGATGAATGGACCAATAGAAATGCTCCAAATTCTGGTTCTATTGACTTACATTGAAAGTAAAGATTGTTTTTGTCTCCTGCTGTAAAGTTGCCATTTTGAAGACACTTGTTTTTCTATGGACAGCACTGGTTTAGATTTATTCATTTATGTTCCTTGATACAGGGTTTTGGGGGGGGTGTGCATTAATACCTTGATTACAAGTGATTCTGGAGAGTTGCTAGTGGTCCATTCATCACGCAGGGTCCCTGCAAATGACAGCTGTCGTGGTCGAGTACCGTACATAAATAAGAATGAAGAAAAATGGAGGTACGTATGTTTGGACAGGGTTGATGTGTGTGCTTTATGTTGCTTTCTGTTCACAAATTTGGCCAAGGTCACCCTTTCTGCCTTCCTTCAAACCACTGATGCTACAAACATGCACAGACCCACTCACACACACACACACACACAGTCTCAGCCGTGCTCAGAATACACAACCAGTCCTCTCAGTGTGCTGTATAGCTCTAACGCTGCAGACATATGCACAGACGAGCGCACACACAAAACACAAAGGACAAGGACCCAATCCTTCCTGACATCAGCATCACCTGCACCATGATTTAATTAATAGATTAATCAATCAACTCAGTGCTTGTAATGAGTCTTCAGCTTCTCACATATTCATTCATATATAGACTAACTAAACGCTTGACCTTGAGTAGAGCCAGGCTTCTGGCCGTATTATTAATTATTAATTATAGCTCTGCCTAATGTTCACACATATTCACTCCGGGTGTGTGGTCACTATAATGCAGAGGACACAGAGGACACAGTATATATATATATATATATATATATATATAGCCTTTATCCTAGTAATAAGTGTATTTCCACAGATGTAAATAATCATACATACAATACAAAGTAACATGAGTATCTTACTGTGAGAGAAGTAGATCAGATCTTGACTCCAGTTTGAAGAACAAAGTGTAGTTCCAGATTTCTCCTGAACGTCCCAGACATTGTATGAATGTATTCAGTTCCTTCAGCAGGAATCTTGATTCAGCTTAATGAAGTACTGAGCAGTCAAAGCAGGTATTAGATGAGAACTGTAAATAATACTGGGTTGTTTATAGAAGGAGAAGCTTGGAAAGGGTTAAATAAACACACTGACGTATGTAAAAGCATTACTTACTGTATTAATACTGTTTAAATATTTAATAAATAAATACATATACATGCACATACTTGCAGTTTACCTGTTTACCTGTACACAGGTAGTTCAAGGTAGTATTACAGTTTACCTGTACACAGGTAGGTGAGGTAGTGTTACAGTTTACCTGTACACAGGTAGGTGGAGGTAGTGTTACAGTTTACATGTACACAGGTAGGTGAAAGTAGTGTTACAGTTTACATGTACACAGGTAGGTGAAGGTAGTGTTACAGTTTACATGTACACAGGTAGGTGAAAGTAGTGTTACAGTTTACCTGTACACAGGTAGGTGAAGGTAGTGTTACAGTTTACATGTACACAGGTAGGTGAAGGTAGTGTTACAGTTTACATGTACACAGGTAGGTGAAGGAAGTGTTACAGTTTACCTGTACACAGGTAGGTGAAGGTAGTGTTACAGTTTACCTGTACATAGGTAGGTGAAGGTAGTGTTACAGTTTACATGTACACAGGTAGGTGAAGGTAGTGTTACAGGTTACCTGTACACAGGTAGGTGAAGGTAGTGTTACAGTTTACATGTACACAGGTAGGTGAAGGTAGTGTTACAGTTTACATGTACACAGGTAGGTGAAGGTAGTGTTACAGTTTACCTGTACACAGGTAGGTGAAGGTAGTGTTACAGTTTACATGTACACAGGTAGGTGAAGGTAGTGTTACAGTTTACATGTACACAGGTAGGTGAAGGTAGTGTTACAGTTTACCTGTACACAGGTAGGTGAAGGTAGTGTTACAGTGTACCTGTACACAGGTAGGTGAAGGTGGTGTTACAGTGTACATGTACACAGGTAGGTGAAGGTGGTGTTACAGTTTACCTGTACACAGGTAGGTGAAGGTAGTGTTACAGTTTACATGTACACAGGTAGGTGAAGGTAGTGTTACAGTTTACCTGTACACAGGTAGGTGAAGGTAGTGTTACAGTTTACCTGTACAAAGGTAGGTGAAGGTAGTGTTACAGTTTACCTGTACACAGGTAGGTGAAGGTAGTGTTACAGTTTACATGTACACAGGTAGGTGAAGGTAGTGTTACAGTTTACATGTACACAGGTAGGTGAAGGTAGTGTTACAGTTTACATGTACACAGGTAGGTGAAGGTAGTATTACAGTTTACCTGTACACAGGTAGGTGAGGTAGTGTTACAGTTTACCTGTACACAGGTAGGTGGAGGTAGTGTTACAGTTTACATGTACACAGGTAGGTGAAAGTAGTGTTACAGTTTACATGTACACAGGTAGGTGAAGGTAGTGTTACAGTTTACATGTACACAGGTAGGTGAAGGTAGTGTTACAGTTTACATGTACACAGGTAGGTGAAGGTAGTGTTACAGTTTACCTGTACACAGGTAGGTGAAGGTAGTGTTACAGTGTACCTGTACACAGGTAGGTGAAGGTAGTGTTACAGTGTACATGTACACAGGTAGGTGAAGGTAGTCTTACAGTTTACCTGTACACAGGTAGGTGAAAGTAGTGTTACAGTTTACATGTACACAGGTAGGTGAAGGTAGTGTTACAGTTTACATGTACACAGGTAGGTGAAAGTAGTGTTACAGTTTACCTGTACACAGGTAGGTGAAGGTAGTGTTACAGTTTACATGTACACAGGTAGGTGAAGGTAGTGTTACAGTTTACATGTACACAGGTAGGTGAAGGAAGTGTTACAGTTTACCTGTACACAGGTAGGTGAAGGTAGTGTTACAGTTTACCTGTACATAGGTAGGTGAAGGTAGTGTTACAGTTTACATGTACACAGGTAGGTGAAGGTAGTGTTACAGGTTACCTGTACACAGGTAGGTGAAGGTAGTGTTACAGTTTACATGTACACAGGTAGGTGAAGGTAGTGTTACAGTTTACATGTACACAGGTAGGTGAAGGTAGTGTTACAGTTTACATGTACACAGGTAGGTGAAGGTAGTGTTACAGTTTACCTGTACACAGGTAGGTGAAGGTAGTGTTACAGTTTACATGTACACAGGTAGGTGAAGGTAGTGTTACAGTTTACCTGTACACAGGTAGGTGAAGGTAGTGTTACAGTGTACCTGTACACAGGTAGGTGAAGGTAGTGTTACAGTGTACATGTACACAGGTAGGTGAAGGTGGTGTTACAGTTTACCTGTACACAGGTAGGTGAAGGTAGTGTTACAGTTTACATGTACACAGGTAGGTGAAGGTAGTGTTACAGTTTACCTGTACACAGGTAGGTGAAGGTAGTGTTACAGTTTACCTGTACAAAGGTAGGTGAAGGTAGTGTTACAGTTTACCTGTACACAGGTAGGTGAAGGTAGTGTTACAGTTTACATGTACACAGGTAGGTGAAGGTAGTGTTACAATTTACATGTACACAGGTAGGTGAAGGTAGTATTACAGTTTACCTGTACACAGGTAGGTGAGGTAGTGTTACAGTTTACCTGTACACAGGTAGGTGGAGGTAGTGTTACAGTTTACATGTACACAGGTAGGTGAAGGTAGTGTTACAGTTTACATGTACACAGGTAGGTGAAGGTAGTGTTACAGTTTACATGTACACAGGTAGGTGAAGGTAGTGTTACAGTTTACCTGTACACAGGTAGGTGAAGGTAGTGTTACAGTGTACCTGTACACAGGTAGGTGAAGGTAGTGTTACAGTGTACATGTACACAGGTAGGTGAAGGTAGTCTTACAGTTTACCTGTACACAGGTAGGTGAAGGTAGTATTACAGTTTACATGTACACAGGTAGGTGAAGGTAGTGTTACAGTTTACCTGTACACAGATAGGTGAAGGTAGTGTTACAGTTTACCTGTACACAGGTGGGTGAAGGTAGTGTTACAGCTTACATGTACACAGGTAGGTGAAGGTAGTGTTACAGTGTACCTGTACACAGGTAGGTGAAGGTAGTGTTACAGTTTACCTGTACACAGGTAGGTGAAGGTGGTGTTACAGTTTACCTGTACACAGGTAGGTGAAGGTAGTGTTACAGTTTACATGTACACAGGTAGGTGAAGGTAGTGTTACAGTTTACCTGTACACAGGTAGGTGAAGGTAGTGTTACAGTTTACCTGTACAAAGGTAGGTGAAGGTAGTGTTACAGTTTACATGTACACAGGTAGGTGAAGGTAGTGTTACAGTGTACCTGTACACAGGTAGGTGAAGGTAGTGTTACAGTTTACCTGTACAAAGGTAGGTGAAGGTAGTGTTACAGTGTACCTGTACACAGGTGGGAGAAGGTAGTGTTACAGTTTACCTGTACACAGGTGGGAGAAGGTAGTGTTGGACTGACTCAACTCAACATTACAGTGACTCACTATCATCTCTTGAGGTACAAAGTAGTATTACAAGAGAAGCTGGGCTGGGGCTAGCCAACTTGAGTATATAATATATATATACATCTTTAACATTGTGGCAAAACCAGAAATCCATTCACATTCTATTGATAATCTGAATTACTTTTGGACTGTTTGAAACTATGAACCTTATATACTGTGTTTACTAGGATGTTTACTTGGACACAATCATTTGTTATGAATGATTGAATATAAAATATTTTTTGTGGCAAATTTTAAATACAAAACTGCACAATATTTCCAACACCAGCCCTGTTGGCCCTGCAAAAGCGCTGCTAAACATTTGAAATCCGACTACCTACAAAGGCAAAATTGGCTTCCTCAGTTAAAAGGAGCTGCTGAGTGTAACTGCTGCACCATTTAAGGCAGAACATGAATCTCGAGTAAGACAATAACTACAGTTTCGTCAAAGAAATACGTGCTTCCCATACACTCGGACCGTCAAGACACTGCGGGAATTCTGAAAATATTATTTATACAGCTAACAGCGCCAGCTGGTCCTCCTGGTTTTGTGCACAAGTCCCCATCTGCAGCGTCGGCTGATGCAGCTGACCGCGTCAGGTGGCTTCCCAGGCAGCACGAGAGGAAGTGTGGCAGCCGGTCA
Source organism: Megaleporinus macrocephalus (assembly GCA_021613375.1). Lineage (NCBI taxonomy): Eukaryota > Metazoa > Chordata > Actinopteri > Characiformes > Anostomidae > Megaleporinus > Megaleporinus macrocephalus. Next base: position 59,458,871 of record CM038702.1, on the reverse strand, counting down.
GACCGTTCCTTTATATCTACCGACTCCTTGTTGGTTAACTACATCAGATTCTTATCTCCAGTGCAAAGAGACAGAAAATTAGAAAATGCTGGCCTTGATTGGCCGTCGGCCCGACACAGTGGAACATTCCGGAGAGAATTTACAAGCTGCGTTCAGTGGCTGAACGACACCAGGCAAGACTCCAGATGTTATCTCGGATGGAGGGGGGAGAAAATAATAAAATGCTAAGACAGAGGGAATGAGACAGCGAGAGAGAGAGAGAGAGAAAGAGCGAGAGAGGGAGGGAATGAATGGGAGCAAGGCTTTGCTTTGGATGACTCAACGTGATGACTCATTGCTGAATGCTGAATGATCCTCAGGAGGATTAAGGAGATGGTGCCATGAAGCTGAACGTGGAGAAAACGTACCTCTCGTTAACAGAGAGCTTCTCACTGGAGCACCACGGAGGAATTCTGTGGTCACTAGTCACGAGCCATTACTCATCCATTCACCCATCCATCAGCCCATCCACCCTGTCATTCATCTTTTATTGCTGTGTCTGGACGAGGTCATTACGCAGAGGTCATAGCACAGCAGAGCTTTGCCCACATGCATAAACACAGTAGTCCTCCATTGTAATTCCTACTTCAATCTAAAATACAAACCTGGACCACCCATGCTTTGATGTCCTTCATCAAGCTTTGCTGCAGCTAGATCTGTCACAACTACTACATAAATAGCAGCAAATTAAATTATGTAGAATAAATAAAACCTGCCACTGAATTAGCACCTGAATGGAGCCACGCAGCTGGGCTCCACTGAGAGCCTTGGGCCATATTTTCTACATCCCAGGCTGAGGGACCTGGAATGACCCTCCACATCTCTCTGAGATGAATGGGTGTTATGTATCGTAGCCTAAACCATTGATTTTCAGGGCCGGTTTATAGTCGAGGTCACAAGCAGTGATCTGCTCCACAAACAATGATGCAAAGAAGAAAGACTCAGACTTTGTGTCTGCTGGGGTGTCGCAGGCCGTGTGGTGCACATCAAAACATCTGAAAGGGTGCAGACAGTGGCGTGCACTCTAATTGGAAACTCCAGAGTGTTCTGCAGCGTTGCCTTAGTCACAATCGTAACTAGCCTAAACGGCGAAAAGCACTGCAGCAGACACCCCGCCGACCAAGCGCTGCTCACAGAGAGGCTGAAATTGATTCATGTAACAAAAGTTAATGGAGGCGACATGGACGTGATACACGTTTTAAAGAATAGCGATGGGTGTTTTAAATAAATGTTGGTGTGGTGTCGCGGCCGCACGACTATAAAAGCCTACCAGGCGTCTGACGACCAGTTTTCTTGTTCTTTGAGCTACATTTGTCATCCTGACAGTAGATTTATGGGCTAATTAGCAGACTGTGAATATGGATTAGCTGGATTATAGAGTTTGGTGCACTGATTGGCTGGATTAGGGTATTCTGTCTACTAACTGACTGCACTACAGTATTCTCTGTCCTGATTGGCTGGATTAGGGGATTCTGTCTACTAACTGACTGCACTACAGTATTCTCTGTCCTGATTGGCTGGATTAGGGGATTCTGTCTACTAACTGACTGCACTACAGTATTCTCTGTCCTGATTGGCTGGATTAGGGGATTCTGTCTACTAACTGACTGCACTACAGTATTCTCTGTCCTGATTGGCTGGATTAGGGGATTCTGTCTACTAACTGACTGCACTACAGTATTCTCTGTCCTGATTGGCTGGATTAGGGGATTCTGTCTACTAACTGACTGCACTACAGTATTCTCTGTCCTGATTGGCTGGATTAGGGGATTCTGTCTACTAACTGACTGCACTACAGTATTCTCTGTCCTGATTGGCTGGATTAGGGGATTCTGACTACTAACTGACTGCACTACAGTATTCTCTGTCCTGATTGGCTGGATTAGGGGATTCTGACTACTAACTGACTGCACTACAGTATTCTCTGTCCTGATTGGCTGGATTAGGGGATTCTGTCTACTAACTGACTGCACTACAGTATTCTCTGTCCTGATTGGCTGGATTAGGGGATTCTGACTACTAACTGACTGCACTACAGTATTCTCTGTCCTGATTGGCTGATTTAGGGGATTCTGACTACTAAATGACTGCACTGCAGGATCATCCATCCTGATTGGCTGATTAAGGGGATTATGTCTACTAACTGACTGCAATACATGATTCTCAGTTCTGATTGGCTGATTTAGGGGATTCTGTGTGCTGCTAACTGGACTAAGTGATTCTACTGCCTGATTGGCTGGTTTACTGGCTGACTGGACTACATGGTTGTCTGTCCTATTGGCTGAATCGGGGGCTAATATGTGCTGCTGAGTGGACTAAGGGATTCTACGTCCTGATTGGCTGGGTTAGGGGTTCTATTTGATGACTGATTGGACTACAGCATTCTCTCTGACTGCGTTGCATCTTTCTCTGTCCTGATTGGCTGGATTACAGGACTCTGTGTGCTGATTAACAGGATTATGGGTGTCTGTGTGTTGGTTAGATGGATTAGAGCAATTTTGTTGGGAGTGTTTAGGAGAATTGTATCATGAGATGAATGCATGATGTTATTGAAACCAGGCATTTACTTCTCTACTCAGGGAGTAGAGTGGGACTTGTTTTCAGACTAGGAGTTATATGAATGAGAAAATCCCACCTTAAACTGTAACTGTAGTTCTCCTGCTATACACACACAGCACAGCCTCAGGAATCTGTGCATTGCATTTTCTTATTAATATGAGTATTAATAGTATTAATATGCCATGCGAGGGTAAAGAAGGTGGCTAGAATGTGTGACAATCATGCCAGTCAATAAGCTATGAACAATGCTAGCATTAGATAAGTAATTTAAATTAACATCCTGTCAACATTTCACTCCCACCTGTTTGGATCTCCCTTCATCCTCCTTAACTGGTTCTTTCATACCTGGGTTTTCTTCATTTCTTGCTCTGCTGTTCATCTTCACATAGTTCCTGTATGAAAATGGTGACGGTAATAGAACCACATCATCACACCTAATCTGATAATGTCTTAGTTAGCTTCCTACTGGAATTTCTGCTCCACCTTAAATAGTGCAGCAGCTGTATGTATGTCCAAACATCATTTAAGGTGGAACAGGAAATAAGAATAATAAACTAACTTCAGCCTCTTCTAATCCTCTGTACAGGTATAGTCAGCTAACTGAGGCTATAGTACTTGAGATGGGCGTCACTGGTGTAACCCTTACTTTACTACACCTGTAGACGTGCATGTAACACTTATAGTTTATCTGGAGGTTCTTGTGCTTTTATGCCCAAGTTTACTCAAAAGTACGAAGCCCACAACGCTGGGCCCTCAAGGAAATTTTCCCAGCTCTCCCAATTAAACACCGCAACACTGATTTTATTCAGCACACAGTCTGAGTTGTAACTGCTTGATCTGAGTTAAGCAACCAAATTCATTAACTGCTAGCAGATTTTAACAGAAGATTTCAGCAAGAACGATAACGTATTAAACCTTCTTACTGGAGGAAAGTGTTGACAATAGAAGAGTGCATTGTGCCATGTATCAGGAAAACAGTCATCTGTGTTTATCATTCAGACAATGTGTTACTGTAATGCTATTAAGGTGGCATGATTTTGCAGGAAACTCAAGCAGACATGGGAAGAACATGCACACTGCGCACAGACAGAACCCTGGTTGATATACTGGCAGTAAAATAATCTTAAACATATCTAGAAAGAAGGTTGTTACCATATATAATATTATCTCACTTGTTTCTACATGTTGTTACTTGTTTTTATGTGATATTTTTACAATAAGCAAAATGATTTGCCAGTGTAATGAGATTATTTAGCTTGGCAGAATCACTTAAAACAAATAAATAATAATTAAATTGTCATATAATAAACTTACAACAGTCTACAAATGAGATACATCAGCTCTATTGACTAATTACTTGCCAAGATGCCACTGAGTTGCTCCACATTTAATAATTTGCCAACAAAGTCTGAATTTTCATGTTTATTAGACAGAAAACACTGTATGGGAATTAAACCCAGGGCCCGTATTGCGCCCACTGCACCACCATAAACTCATGCTTAGTCTCAGTCTTAATCATTTTATTTTTGGAGTCTTCTAGAATACATTTACAAGCTAAAATCATCTTAAAACACAACATTTTTCTCATTCTTTACATCTCCTTTCATCCTCTCAACTTTTAGAGCTCCTGTGTCTTTAAGCCCCGCCTCCAAATGAGCCCAGCGTGCTGTGATTGGTCAGCTAATGCCCTCTTCGTATTGGTCTACCTACACTGGAGCAGGAGTGGCTCAGAGCTTCAGAGTGGTTAGTATTTACTCTTGTAGCTCTCTGTGTGGGGGCGTGTCAAGGAGAACGGTGTTGTGTTACAAGATTATATCACCTTGTAACAGAGACAAGGACTGGAAAGGTGTTTCAGGCAGCTGAGAAAAAGTGTTTTCTGAGGGAGAGAGAGTTGCTCCTTCAGGCATGTACTGGGGGGTTTATAGCTTTGCAGGACACTTACAAGCAAAAAAGGCCATACCACCCTAAATTCCCATATATGGGGAAAATGGAAAGGTGTAAGAGACCCCCTTGAACAGCAAGTTAAATCTGGTAGAGTTAAATCTGTTATGAGTCTGGTCCCAAGTTGTTTCAGGAAACAAATTAATTGAATGTAGACACTAAAGCAAAGGTGTCCAAAGTCCAGCCCGCAGACAGATTTTTATTGGCCCGCGGCATCACATGTAAGAACACATTATCAGAGGCCTGTCTGTACTTTGCAAGCAGTACATATACACGTATAGTTTGTTTCACTGCTGTGTCATGGGTTAGGTACCTTGCTCAAGGGCACTCGGGACCGAACCAGCAACCTTCCGGTCACAAAGCTGGTTCCCTAACCTCCACGATTGCCCCAATACATTTTTAAGGATCTGCAGTAATTTCTCATCCAACACTACAATTAATAATATCTCTTCACAGTAATAATCTTCAACTGAGTCTATTTTGAGGTTATTACCTGAATGTAATCTTATTTCACTTCTTTCTACACATAATTACTTGCACTACATTTCTTTACAATGAGCAAAATGATATAGTGTAACTAGATTATTTGGCTTAATCACCTAAAACAAATAAATATTAGTTAAATAGTCAAATTATAAGCTTACAACAGATAATAATAAGCTCTCCAAATGAGATGAATCAGCTCTATTGACTAATCACACTTGCCAAAATGCCACTGTGCTGCAGTGAAGAGCCTCCAGAGTTAATTTACTGCCAACAAAGTCTGAATGTTCAAGTTCATTAGATAGAAAAACATTACATACTGACACACTTGCAATCAAAGTTATCTAAACTTGAGAGTTGTTATTTTTCTGACTGGGGCCCTCAATTTATAGAATGGCCTGCAGAGACGTCCACGCCAAAAAAGCACAAAGTCGATGGTGAGAACCGGTGAGTACACGAGAGAAATTCATAGAGAGACGCTGCAAATGCGTGTGTCTCTTATATGAAGAGACTGTTGCGGTAATGAAGGAGTTAAATATCAAGAGACATTATGAAACAAAGCATTCTAGTAAATACTCAGGGGAGGAGAGGACAGAAAAACCTGCTCTCACAGCAGCTACTTGTCTTCAGGGCACATGGGGGGCAGGAGAACCTGACCAGAGCGAGTTATGAGGTGTCTATGCTTATTGCTAAGCAGTGACACTGAGGTGTTTAAACACTGCAGCAGCACTGCTGTGTCTGATCCACTCACACCAGCACACACTAACACACCACTACCACGTCACTATCAGAGAAATGTTCTCCAATGCATAATAGATCATGTGAGTTAAGAAATATAAGACTTGCTGTTATTGAGTATATGTTTGGTGATGCAGTGACTGAGTGATATACAGTCTACAGGAGAAACACTGAAGATACTGGATGCTGGAATGTTGTTCAGCAGTCAGTTGTAACATTGCTTACTCTGTTGATCTCCTGTTGCTGCAATTACAGTAAAATTCAATTCATTAGTTAAATAGTTATTCTGTACATGTGTGTTTTTTCATATTCTGTATACAGTGTTATGTATAATTTATGAATAACACTTCTGGAAAGAGAGATCGACCCTAATGCCTGGTTCACACTACACGACAGTTTGAGCTGTAATCGTCTTTTAGTTGTTGTGGCTTTCATACTACATGACTGGTCGGCAACACGGGGTCACCAATTACACGATTTTCACTCTGGAGAATCGCCCACTCATCTGGCTTCGGTCTAAAAACACGTTTTTATCACAAGAACACACGAAAACTATTTCCAATTACTTCCAAAACGGAGGTCAACAAACCAGCAGTACAAGTTGTCACTGCGCTGATCTACAAGAAAGAAGAAAAAGTTATGAAAACTGATAACGGCCAGCAGGGACCGTCTGTTCTGCAGAGACAGCTGGAGGTTAAAATTTTATAAAAACGATTGCGTGAACAGTGACGCGATTCTCTCTACGTGATCCCATTGGCTGTAGCTAGACGCTGCTGTTGACTCAGTCGCCGACTGGTCTAGATATTAAACATGCTAGATGTATGCCGGGCGTCTGCGATTAGTCGGCGAGCACTCGGCGACGGCTCGGCGAGCGTCTTTCAGTTGTTCACCCTACACGACTGAGCGAGCGCTGAGTGGTCACCGATTTGCCTCCGAGCAGAGGTTTTTATCTGCGATCTACAAAAAAACAGTCAGCGACTGAAAACCCTGGCTTAAATCATGTAGTGTGAACTAGACATTAGGTGTTTTAATATTGTCCAATCTGGCCCCCTTTGAAAAAAGCTTGGGCCCCCCTGCACTAAAGGCTTGCTAAGGATTTCTAATGGGTAAAGTTACAGCAGCTGAATTAGAGCCCTCTCTGACTCGGGGCTTTAGAAACGAGCAAATGTGCTAAACTGCCTCTGATCTGTGTGATTCAAGTAAGATTACAGCGCAAGAGCAGCAACTATTTAATTAGCGATGCTTGAAACAGCTCTACTTGGAATCTGCTCCAGCTAATCGAGCTCTTGAGAGTAATATCAATATTAAAGCAGAGAGTTACTGAAAGGCTTTTGTCTTAATGCTTAACACACGACTGATTTGTTGAACCAGTGATTTTCTGTTAAGGGGGCTCTTTTTTTTACTGCACATGCAGTGAATCGTTTTAAATAACCTGTGCAGTCTTTCGAGCCCTCTCCTCAACCTGACGTCCGAATCAGCCGCCCTGTTTGCTGCACCAACCCAAACCCTGCTGCTGCCAAAGATCAGATTAACAGCGCTTCTCAAAGAGGCAGCCGAGAGGCGGAGATTAGCCCTGAAAAACGAGTCACTCAGGGACACAGAGTACAACACAGCTCTACACGGTCTTTGCTTTATTGCGGATTTCACCAGAACGCTGGGCCTTCTGGGACGTTTGCTGGTAACAGAAAGCCTCCTACTGGTTACAACTGTTACTGCAGCTCAGCGTCAGTTCATGTAATTGTTTTTCTTTTAAAAGCAGACTTAATTATTTGGGTTTTAAATGGTTGGGAGGTGTGTTGTGGATGAATTTTACTTTTATAGTACAATCACTGTTTGTTTCATTGTTGTTTATTATTATCATTAGTTAGATACCTAATTGATCCCAGAGTGAGATCTCCACATTTAACCCATCCGTGCAGTGAAACACTCACATATACACACACACTAGGGGGCAGTAGTGAGCACACTTGCCCAGAGCCGGGGGCAGCCCTACCACAGCACCTGGGTAACAGTCACGGGTTAGCTGCTTTGCTCAAGGGCACTTCAGTCGTGCGCTGTTGGTTCATGGGACCAAACCAGCAACCTTCCGGTCACAAGGCTGGTCCCCCAACCACCAGCCCACGACTGCCCCAGTACATGTTTAAGGATCTGCAGTAATTTCTCATCCAACACTGCTATTAATGATATCTTGGCAGTAAAATAATCTTAAACTGAGTTAACATATCTAATATTCATCATTCTGAGAAGGTTGTTACCTTATTATAATATTATTTCACTTCTTTCTACACATCGTTACTTGTTTTAGGTGATTCTACTGAGTCAAATTCTTGGACCAGATTTCTTTACAATGAGCAAAATTATATAGTGTAACAACATTATTTAGCTTAATCACCTAAATCAAATGAATATAAGTTAAATAGTCAAATAACAATCTTACAACAGCCTCCAAATGAGATGAATCAGCTCTATTGACTAATCACACTTGCCAAGATGCCACTCTGCTGCAGTGAAGAGGCTCCACATTTAATTTACTGCCAACAAAGTCTGAACATTACATACTGACCCACTAGCATGTGCAGCCTTAGGTCACTGATCTACATTCATGCTGAGAAAAACTGGACCCTCACAGGACCACCACAGAGCAGGTATTATTTGGGTGGTGGATCATTTACGTGGTGCTGGTGTGAGTGGATCAGACACAGCAGTGCTGCTGCTGGAGTGTTTAAACACCTCAGTGTCACTGCTACCTAAACTATCCAGAAAACAAGCGTCCTGTGAGCTGATGAAGCACTAGAGCAGAGGTCACTATTAGGTGGGTCGCGGTCCAATGTGGACCCAAACTGATAAACTATAGAGAATGATTTAACTTTGACTGTGTTTATTTTAAGTGGTGGAGCTTTTCTTGTCTTTACGGTATACGGGCTCTGCGGCACAGAAAACTTACAGACCAATCACGTGTGTTCCAAGATCAACAAAGGCGCTCCTCAGCCAATCAGATCTGTGCAGATTCAGGAGAAGCAGCAGTCAGAGAATAAAGCGAGTCAGAGCGAAAGGCTCTAAAAAAGAAAAGACTTCGGCCAATCATAGCGCTAGTTTTCATCCCTCTCGACCCACAGCTTTATAAAATAACAATTTCTAATAGGTTGTCCATAAAGTCAACAGATATCAGTTCAGAGTCTAGAATAATATGTACATATAAATTATAAAGTGAAGTAAATGGCATCCAAAAACTGAAATATTCAAAAACTGAAATATATGGCCTTTTCATTAAGAGAGTTCTTGTTTTCTTTATAGTCTACTTGTATGCTGAATAACTAGATATGAGGTGAGTGGGAACTATGTGCTTAGTAATGAGCCATGATGAGTGAGCATGTGAACTCAATCAATACTGATCAGCAAGTGGCAGGTCTGTAAACAGTATTTGTAATTAGTTTGTCTATCGGCTGCTGATGGTATAAGATGCTGATACTAGGCTACTGCAGTAAACAGGATACACCACTGAATCATAACACAAGTTAGAAATGATGACGGTCTGGACCTTGGCCTGAGAAAATCTCTAAAAATCTAACTGGACCTCACTGAACTCTAATTAAACACCCCTGAACTAGAGGAACACATACTATGCAGCAACAGATGAGCTGTTGGCTCTGGACTTAACATCTACACGGTGGACCAGCACAACAAACACTGACACACCAACACCACCACCCACTACATTAGTGTCACTGCAGTGCTGAGAATGACCCAACACCCTAATAATACCTTCTCTGTGGTGGTCCTTTGGTTCTGATCATTAAAGAACAGGGTAATAAAGTATACAGAGAATCAGATGGACTACAGTCTGTGAGTGCAGAACTGCTAAGTGCTCCTATATGATCAGTGGAGCTGAGAATTGAACAATGAGTGAAGATACAAGGAGGTTTTTTAGTGTATACTATGCTAATCATATCATTTGCATATTGTCAAGGTCTTCAGGAGCAGGGGAAGCTCAAACATCATTGTGAACATACATGTTGGATGCATTGCCTAACTGAGGCGGGAACACGTCCCTGTGATTCCCAGCGTGACTCGTTAGTGACTCGTCCTAACGTCTGCTCCATAAAGCCTTTTATTTTAGCTGGCAGTTAGACTCTCAGAGCGCCCTCCGATATAGAACCTTTCAACCTGTGCCCTCTGCTTTAAAGTCCATCCTCAGCTGTCTGCAGCTCGTCAGAGGAGGATGTCCGGTCTGGACGGCTGGGCATGTACGAGAGCTTGTAAGCGCTCACTCTGCTGGGTTGGTTTAAATGAGATTAAGCAGGGTTTCCACTGATCCTGTACACAGACTTAGTCTTAAAATAGATCTCCATTGTCATCTTCTTTATCCCGCTTTGTGTGGCTTTTCCTTCGTCGGGGTCTTAAAAGCCTACCTGCTGGATGGTTTAACCAATGAGAATAATCTATAGCGGCCTCTTATTCTACACGTTCGGATCAGCAGACTAACCAGCCTGGGTGCCACAAGGACAGTTACAGATACGCCTAGCACATGTAAACACTCATACTAGGCTCTGCTCTGCTATAACCTCTCTCTTTCTCCTCCTCCTGCCAGACAGGGACCTGCGTTACGGTTGAGGAGTTAAACAAGCCAAACTGAAGAAGCTGAGTAGGTGACATTTGCACTCATCCAGTCTAAGCTAAAGCAACGACAACCCAGAGCTGAAAGAGTAGGCAAGAGTAATTTGCACTGGTAGTAGAAGAGAAGCTCAGGTGAGGGTTTAAAAAAAAACAAAAAAAAAAAACAAAAAAAAAAAAAAACACAGACCTCGCAGGGCCATGCCAGAGAAACCTGAATTTTCCTCCCTTCCCCAAGAGCGAGGAGCAGCTTTACTGAAAGTTGGATTTACTTTCTTATTACACTGACTGTCTCTGAGTACTACAGCAGGTCTACTAGTTTACTGTTGAGTAACAGTGATACATACACATATATAGATAGAGTAGATCTGGAATGATCGATCGGATATGTATTGGTATCGGCCGATTTTTAATCAAAATACACGATCGGCTGATATTTCTCCAATTTAGTCGATCCCAAGAGCTGATCAATGGCGTTAAACAAATGAGCAGAATTTCTGTATTTCCAGCTAGGGTTTCATCCAGGAAGAGGAGAACCCCCTGCCTGCAATTCCTATCTGAACCACTAGGTGGAAATACACACCCTTTCATTTTCCACAGACTGACTAAAGCAGCGACCTCGCGAGAACAGCATGGGCTTATAAAAAAGAAAGCATGTCGTCCGTCTGGCAGCTTGTTGCCGTACATGACAGACTCATCCAGGACGTTTTTAAAATGTGTAAAATCGGCGTGTCTCGTGGGCGAACAAAGAAATTTAACTCTACTAATCTGATACAGCACTGCACGCAGCTGAATACAGTGAGTATCAGCAAACAGCAGAGCTAGCACGTGCAGCTAGCACAAAACAAACAACCCAGAACAGATAATAACCCAGTTCAGACCAGATCTGACCGGTACGAACAGAACAGCAGCAACAATTCAAGATCTACATTTAATGATTGCGTTTAATGACTGCAGCTTTGACTGCATTTATTTAATTTGCTTTTTAGTTTTAAATTAAGGGTCTAAATTGCAGTATTGGGGATATTTACTTTGTTTATTTACTGTTAATTTTGTTTAAAATATTATGCTGTTTCATATGAGCTCGTTAAAAATGGTAATAAACCAGTTTCGATTGTAAACCAGTCATTGTATCATGTCCGTGTAAAGGGGAAGAACAGTCACTGGTAGAAAACCGACTAGGTCACTAATAGGCAGACCGCGGTCCGGGTCCGGACCCAGACGTCTTCGAGTGCGGACCTAAACTGCTAAACTATTAAGAACTACTTAATTGGGGCTTAATTCTGACAGTGTTTATTTTAAGCGGCAGAGCTTTTTTTTTTTTTGTCTTTACGGTAATCTGGCTTTGCGGCGTAACTCACAGACCAATCACGTGCATAGTAAGTTCTCCAAAGGCTCCTCTGCCAATCAGATCTGTGTAGATTTTGGAGTGCAGTGCTCACACAGGCGAGGTACAAAGCGAGAAGCAGCAGTCAGAGACTTAAGTGAGAAAAAAGAAAAGTCTATGGCGAAAACCGCTTTTTTTAACCAGGAATGGAGAAACATATGTTTACTCCTCCCACAGACAGCTCCAAAATCAACAGGTCAAGATGTGAAACAGAGTTAACAAGAAGCTGCTTTTTTCAGAAGCATTCTCTTTTTTTATTGTAGACCTTTTAATTTGAAGTTCTATAAATAATGAATTCAGTTCCTCTTTTAAACAGTAAATATAGTTGAAATATACTGAACGGTATTAGTAATTTGGTTTATCTTTCAGTTACTGATGGTATAAAATGCTAATAGAACTACTAGGCTACTTCAGTATACAGCACTGAATCATAACACAAAATACAGTCATAACACATACACGGTCCGGACCTCGGCCTGAGGAAATTCCCTCTGACTGGACCTTACTGAATTCTAATTGAACACCCCTGAAATAGCCAATCAGCTCGCTGGGTAAGTCGCAAGTGGAAAAACCTCCTCCTGATTGTAGAGATGTGCATCAAAACAAGGTACAAACACATGCTCTGTGCATTACTGGAGCCAAACACTAACCAGAATAACAGACTATTCAGATATTCACTCTGGAAAACCCACCACTCCACCCGTATCCATGCTATAAAAGTCCTTAAATGAATGTAGATAAACAGCCCAACATAAACACTTCTTCTCTAACAAACGGAATTCTATCTACAATGTTGAAACATACATATTGTACAAATTATTGTATCCCATAGCCCCCTGCTAAGAGAGGCTAGGGGGCCTGGTAAACAGAGCGAAGCTGCGCTGTGAGGGCTGCAACACTGCGAGGAAAGCAGCCAGCCTGGAGATTCAGATCTTACCACTGCATATAACCTCCACCCAGACCTCACCCACCCCCACCCCCCCGCCCCCCACACACATCTAACTCCAAGATGCTCTGAAGCCTAAACATACTACTTGGTACAGCCTTGACTATCCTTGCAGTTTTTCTGAGTTGTAGGTTTTAAAAGTCTCTCCCAACTCACAGAATCACGAGCAAGTTCTTGTGTGACTGGTAATAACAGCGCGGCAGTCTTACTGAAATGGCCTTTGAGTGGACACACTGTCCAGTAAGGGCTTTAAAATGAATCATATGGGGCGGCTTTTCTCTGATGGATGAGCGAGGAGTGAGAAATAGAGCACCCAGAGTGGAAGTGATTATAGAACGCCTTGAGCAAGGAGCATAAATGTCCACTGCTCCACTCCACTCACGGACTCCGGAGGGGAGACCCACCGCTCAATAATGTCTTGGGGGGGGATATGAAGTGTTAGAGAGTGTTCTTGAGTGAGGCCAAAATTGATGGGCTACTGTGGAGCTTTGTACAAAATCATAGGTCTGTAAACCTAATGTGTTTTTATGAAGCGGTAATGCTAACGTCCTACTGGGCGGAACCTGTTAACAGTAGAAAAACTGAAGTCGCAGGTAAGTTGTCTTTGATTTTTTCCAAAGTGGGAAGAAACACGTTCAACTGTTTCACACTTTGATGACATTAAGAGCAAATGTCGACAAAACAAGTAACACCTGCCAGCTAGTGTCTTGAGGACCTTCTTTGTATCCCAGGCATGCAACAGGGAAGCCAGCTCTCCTGCATTGGCCAGGAGACTCCTGGTTCAGTTTGATTTCCTGCAATTCTATCCAAGTACATTAAGCTTATTGCTGGATCCAAGTATCTGAACATGCAGTGAGCAGGTTGCCGACTGGATGATAGCCACTGTTGCCAACTCCTCAGTAAGGAAAGTAGCTATTGGCTGTCCTAAAAGTCGCTAGAAGTCGATAAATGACAATCTCCTAATTTGCATAACGGTCTATTTGCCTGTATTTGGAGGAATAACGATGTGGGAGAGAAAAAAGTGAGTAAAAACACCAAAATATGTTATAACTACAAATAAACACTGAATAAATGAACAACTTCTGTAGGTTCTTTTTTGTTGTCTTTGAAATAGGCCGTGTCACACTGAAGAACATCCCTTCTGGGGGTCAATAAAGTATCTATCTATCTAAGACACGTTTATGTTTACATCCTGCTCTGTAGATAGGGGGCGGGGTCAGCGGCGGCTTTGGGCATGTGCAGTGAGTGTAGTGGGAGTGGAGTGGTGAGGGTCTGCTCTGACTGTGAGACTGAGCACTGTGAGTGTAGTGGGTCGTGGAGTGGTGAGGGTCTGCTCTGACTGTGAGACTGAGCACTGTGAGTGTAGTGGGTCGTGGAGTGGTGAGGGTCTGCTCTGACTGTGAGACTGAGCACTGTGAGTGTAGTGGGTGGTGGAGTAGTGAGGGTCTGCTCTGACTGTGAGACTGAGCACTGTGAGTGTAGTGGGTGGTGGAGTGGTGAGGGTCTGCTCTGACTGTGAGACTGAGCACTGTGAGTGTAGTGGGTGGTGGAGTGGTGAGGGTCTACTCTGTGAGACTGAGCACTGTGAGTGTAGTGGGTGGTGGAGTGGTGAGGGTCTGCTCTGACTGTGAGACTGAGCACTGTGAGTGTAGTGGGTGGTGGAGTGGTGAGGGTCTGCTCTGACTGTGAGACTGAGCACTGTGAGTGTAGTGGGTGGTGGAGTGGTGAGGGTCTACTCTGTGAGACTGAGCACTGTGAGTGTAGTGGGTGGTGGAGTGGTGAGGGTCTGCTCTGACTGTGAGACTGAGCACTGTGAGTGTAGTGGGTGGTGGAGTAGTGAGGGTCTGCTCTGACTGTGAGACTGAGCACTGTGAGTGTAGTGGGTGGTGGAGTGGTGAGGGTCTGCTCTGACTGTGAGACTGAGCACTGTGAGTGTAGTGGTTGGTGGAGTGGTGAGGGTCTGCTCTGACTGTGAGACTGAGCACTGTGAGTGTAGTGGGTCGTGGAGTGGTGAGGGTCTGCTCTGACTGTGAGACTGAGCACTGTGAGTGTAGTGGGTCGTGGAGTGGTGAGGGTCTGCTCTGACTGTGAGACTGAGCACTGTGAGTGTAGTGGGTGGTGGAGTGGTGAGGGTCTGCTCTGACTGTGAGACTGAGCACTGTGAGTGTAGTGGGTCGTGGAGTGGTGAGGGTCTGTTCTGACTGTGAGACTGAGCACTGTGAGTGTAGTGGGTGGTGGAGTAGTGAGGGTCTGCTCTGACTGTGAGACTGAGCACTGTGAGTGTAGTGGGTGGTGGAGTGGTGAGGGTCTGCTCTGACTGTGAGACTGAGCACTGTGAGTGTAGTGGTTGGTGGAGTGGTGAGGGTCTGCTCTGACTGTGAGACTGAGCACTGTGAGTGTAGTGGGTGGTGGAGTGGTGAGGGTCTACTCTGTGAGACTGAGCACTGTGAGTGTAGTGGGTGGTGGAGTAGTGAGGGTCTGCTCTGACTGTGAGACTGAGCACTGTGAGTGTAGTGGGTCGTGGAGTGGTGAGGGTCTGCTCTGACTGTGAGACTGAGCACTGTGAGTGTAGTGGGTGGTGGAGTGGTGAGGGTCTGCTCTGACTGTGAGACTGAGCACTGTGAGTGTAGTGGGTTGTGGAGTGGTGAGGGTCTGCTCTGACTGTGAGACTGAGCACTGTGAGTGTTGGGGGTCGTGGAGTGGTGAGGGTCTGCTCTGACTGTGAGACTGAGCACTGTGAGTGTAGTGGGTGGTGGAGAGGTGAGGGTCTGGTCTGACTGTGAGACTGAGCACTGTGAGTGTTGGGGGTCGTGGAGTGGTGAGGGTCTGCTCTGACTGTGAGACTGAGCACTGTGAGTGTAGTGGGTGGTGGAGAGGTGAGGGTCTGGTCTGACTGTGAGACTGAGCACTGTGAGTGTAGTGGGTGGTGGAGTGGTGAGGGTCTGCTCTGACTGTGAGACTGAGCACTGTGAGTGTAGTGGGTGGTGGAGTGGTGAGGGTCTGGTCTGACTGTGAGACTGAGCACTGTGAGTGTTGGGGGACGTGGAGTGGTGAGGGTCTGTTCTGACTGTGAGACTGAGTACTGTGAGTGTAGTGGGTGGTGGAGTGGTGAGGGTCTACTCTGTGAGACTGAGCACTGTGAGTGTTGGGGGACGTGGAGTGGTGAGGGTCTGCTCTGACTGTGAGACTGAGCACTGTGAGTGTAGTGGGTCGTGGAGTGGTGAGGGTCTGGTCTGACTGTGAGACTGAGCACTGTGAGTGTAGGGGGTAGTGGAGTGGTGAGGGTCTGGTCTGACTGTGAGACTGAGCACTGTGAGTGTAGTGGGTGGTGGAGTGGTGAGGGTCTGCTCTGACTGTGAGACTGAGCACTGTGAGTGTTGGGGGTTGTGGAGTGGTGAGGGTCTGCTCTGACTGTGAGACTGAGCACTGTGAGTGTAGTGGGTGGTGGAGTGGTGAGGGTCTGGTCTGACTGTGAGACTGAGCACTGTGAGTGTAGTGGGTGGTGGAGTGGTGAGGGTCTGCTCTGACTGTGAGACTGAACACTGTGAGTGTAGTGGGTGGTGGAGTGGTAAGGGTCTGCTCTGACTGTGAGACTGAGCACTGTGAGTGTAGTGGGTGGTGGAGTGGTGAGGGTCTGGTCTGACTGTGAGACTGAGCACTGTGAGTGTAGTGGGTGGTGGAATGGTGAGGGTCTGGTCTGACTGTGAGACTGAGCACTGTGAGTGTAGTGGGTCGTGGAGTGGTGAGGGTCTGCTCTGACTGTGAGACTGAGCACTGTGAGTGTAGTGGGTGGTGGAGTGGTGAGGGTCTGCTCTGACTGTGAGACTGAGCACTGTGAGTGTAGTGGGTGGTGGAGTGGTGAGGGTCTGCTCTGACTGTGAGACTGAGCACTGTGAGTGTAGTGGGTGGTGGAGTGGTGAGGGTCTGTTCTGACTGTGAGACTGAGCACTGTGAGTGTAGTGGGTGGTGGAGTGGTGAGGGACTGGTCTGACTGTGAGACTGAGCACTGTGAGTGTAGTGGGTGGTGGAGTGGTGAGGGTCTACTCTGTGAGACTGAGCACTGTGAGTGTAGTGGGTGGTGGAGTGGTGAGGGTCTGCTCTGACTGTAAGACTGAGCACTGTGAGTGTAGTGGGTGGTGGAGTGGTGAGGGTCTGTTCTGACTGTGAGACTGAGCACTGTGAGTGTTGGGGGTTGTGGAGTGGTGAGGGTCTGCTCTGACTGTGAGACTGAGCACTGTGAGTGTAGTGGGTGGTGGAGTGGTGAGGGTCTGTTCTGACTGTGAGACTGAGCACTGTGAGTGTAGTGGGTCGTGGAGTGGTGAGGGTCTGTTCTGACTGTGAGACTGAGCACTGTGAGTGTAGTGGGTGGTGGAGTGGTGAGGGTCTGTTCTGACTGTGAGACTGAGCACTGTGAGTGTAGTGGGTCGTGGAGTGGTGAGGGTCTGCTCTGACTGTGAGACTGAGCACTGTGAGTGTAGTGGGTGGTGGAGTGGTGAGGGACTGGTCTGACTGTGAGACTGAGCACTGTGAGTGTAGTGGGTGGTGGAGTGGTGAGGGTCTGGTCTGACTGTGAGACTGAGCACTGTGAGTGTAGTGGGTGGTGGAGTGGTGAGGGTCTGGTCTGACTGTGAGACTGAGCACTGTAAGTGTAGTGGGGAGGGTCTGCTCTGACTGTGAGACTGAGCACTGTGAGTGTAGTGGGTGGTGGATTGGTGAGGGTCTGCTCTGACTGTGAGACTGAGCACTGTGAGTGTTGGGGGACGTGGAGTGGTGAGGGTTTTGTCTACATGACAGAACACCTAGTAAAGCAGCTTAACTACATAGTAAAATGCTGCTATCCGTACTTGGAACCTCTTACTAGAATGTTTATAATGGTATCCTCCATGAGGACGGAATTCCAGTTTGGAAACCGGAGCCATTGTCACGCTGCGCCCAGGACAGCACAGTTAAATGCTAGTCTTTCTTCTAAGGCCTTTGTAGTTTCTCTGTGGGAGATGTTTTGTAATCATGTGTCTGATTTCCATCTGCATTGTAAAAAACTTACGCTGAACAGCATGAGCATATTTGGATCCTCTATAATGATAGCAGCTATTGTTCCTGGGGTCCATCAGACATAAAACACATACACATTATCCATAAAATAATTGGCTCAACTCCATTACTCCAAATCTACCTCCAACAAATTCCAACATGTTGGCAGCCCTGCAGTGATGTAGACTAACCTAGTGATCTAACAGCTCACCTGACTGGGAGTTGTTGGCTTGTCAACACAGTGGTGTAGTGGTTAGTATGGTGGTGTAGTGGTTAGTACGGTGGTGTAGTGGTTAGTACGGTGGTGTAGTGGTTAGTATGGTGGTGTAGAGGTTAGTATGGTGGTGTAGTGGTTAGTACGGTGGTGTAGTGGTTAGTATGGTGGTGTAGTGGTCAGTACGGTGGTGTAGTGGTCAGTACGGTGGTGTAGTGGTCAGTACGGTGGTGTAGTGGTCAGTACGGTGGTGTAGTGATTAGTACGGTGGTGTAGTGGTTAGTATGGTGGTGTAGTGGTTAGTATGGTGGTGTAGTGGTCAGTATGGTGGGTAGTGGTTAGTATGGTGGTGTAGTGGTTAGTACGGTGGTGTAGTGGTCAGTACGGTGGTGTAGTGGTCAGTACGGTGGTGTAGTGATTAGTACGGTGGTGTAGTGGTTAGTATGGTGATGTAGTGGTTAGTACGGTGGTGTAGTGGTTAGTACGGTGGTGTAGTGGTTAGTACGGTGGTGTAGTGGTTAGTATGGTGGTGTAGTGGTTAGTACGGTGGTGTAGTGGTTAGTACGGTGGTGTAGTGGTTAGTACGGTGGTGTAGTGGTTAGTACGGTGGTGTAGAGGTTAGTACGGTGGTGTAGAGGTTAGTACGGTGGTGTAGTGGTTAGTACGGTGGTGTAGTGGTCAGTACGGTGGTGTAGTGATTAGTACGGTGGTGTAGTGGTTAGTATGGTGGTGTAGGGGTTAGTATGGTGGTGTAGTGGTTAGTATGGTGGTGTAGTGGTTAGTATGGTGGTGTAGTGGTTAGTATGGTGGTGTAGTGGTTAGTAAGGTGGTGTAGAGGTTAGTATGGTGGTGTAGTGGGTAGTACGGTGGTGTAGTGGTTAGTACGGTGGTGTAGTGGTTAGTAAGGTGGTGTAGTGGTTAGTAAGGTGGTGTAGTGGTTAGTATGGTGGTGTAGTGGTTAGTATGGTGGTGTAGTGGTTAGTATGGTGGTGTAGTGGTTAGTAAGGTGGTGTAGTGGTTAGTAAGGTGGTGTAGAGGTTAGTATGGTGGTGTAGTGGTTAGTACAGTGGTGTAGTGGTTAGTATGGTGGTGTAGTGGTTAGTACGGTGGTGTAGTGGTTAGTAAGGTGGTGTAGTGGTTAGTACGGTGGTGTAGTGGTTAGTAAGGTGGTGTAGTGGTTAGTATGGTGGTGTAGTGGTTAGTATGGTGGTGTAGTGGTTAGTACGGTGGTGTAGTGGTTAGTACGGTGGTGTAGTGGTTAGTACGGTGGTGTAGTGGTTAGTACGGTGGTGTAGTGGTTAGTAAGGTGGTGTAGTGGTTAGTACGGTGGTGTAGTGGTTAGTACAGTGGTGTAGTGGTTAGTACGGTGGTGTAGTGGTTAGTACGGTGGTGTAGTGGTTAGTACGGTGGTGTAGTGGTTAGTATGGTGGTGTAGTGGTTAGTACGGTGGTGTAGTGGTTAGTATGGTGGTGTAGTGGTTAGTACGGTGGTGTAGTGGTTAGTACGGTGGTGTAGTGGTTAGTATGGTGGTGTAGAGGTTAGTATGGTGGTGTAGTGGTCAGTATGGTGGTGTAGTGGTTAGTACGGTGGTGTAGAGGTTAGTAAGGTGGTGTAGTGGTTAGTATGGTGGTGTAGAGGTTAGTATGGTGGTGTAGTGGTCAGTATGGTGGTGTAGTGGTTAGTACGGTGGTGTAGTGGTTAGTATGGTGGTGTAGAGGTTAGTATGGTGGTGTAGTGGTCAGTATGGTGGTGTAGTGGTTAGTACGGTGGTGTAGTGGTTAGTACGGTGGTGTAGTGGTTAGTATGGTGGTGTAGTGGTTAGTATGGTGGTGTAGTGGTTAGTATGGTGGTGTAGAGGTTAGTATGGTGGTGTAGTGGTCAGTATGGTGGTGTAGTGGTTAGTATGGTGGTGTAGAGGTTAGTATGGTGGTGTAGAGGTTAGTATGGTGGTGTAGTGGTCAGTATGGTGGTGTAGTGGTTAGTATGGTGGTGTAGTGGTTAGTATGGTGGTGTAGAGGTTAGTATGGTGGTGTAGAGGTTAGTATGGTGGTGTAGTGGTTCACACAGTTGCCTCACAACAAGACGATCCGAGTTGGATTCCCGGTCCAGGCTTTTCTGTGTGGAGTGTGTATGTTCTCCCCGTGCTTAAGTGGGTTTCCTTTGAAGTTAAAGTGGGCTCCTTATTAAAATACTCTGCTTCACGGTAAATGCTGCTGCAGTCAGTTCTGAAGCCTGCATGCAATTTAGAGTGGAACAGAACTCGACATCAGCCCTCTTCTCTCTACACTGGCTGTTAATATCTGTTCCAAGACTTGCGTGTGATCTTGAATGAACAGATTCTGGAATCTTCTGAAAGAGATCCAGAAAGAAACGACAGCGGGTCGAGCGCCACCTCTAAGCAGGAGTTTCAGCAAAGCGACAGCTGCAGACATGAATGCTGGCACGGCTTTTAAAATGTGGACCCTCTACCTTTCATACCGTCTGGATCTTAACATGTGCTTGAAATGATGAAATCCCAGGTATGACTAAGTTTGTTTGGGTTTAGCAACGAGAAATACAGCAAAACGCCTTCAAGCTTCAATTTGTTTTGGTTCAAGCGGAAACAAAACAACTACCTGCCAATAGAAACCGATGGCATTAGTGACCCGGAAATGTGGAAAGGGCCAATTTACTGAAGAGTCCTTTGTGGGCACAGTGTAGTGTTTCCTCTTGTTCTGCTCACAATACAGGGCAGCTGGTTAGAACAGAGGTTATTTGCATATATGTCAGTCTTAAAGTCTTGGAAATAAAGCAGCCTGTTTAACTTAAGTTTAAGTTTAGAATTATTCTGTCACTCCACATTTAACCCATCCATGCAGTAAAACTCTCACATACACACACACACACTAGAGAACACACGTGCCCGGAGCAGTCCCATCCACGGCGCCCAGGGAGCAGTTGAGGGTTAGGTGCCTTGCTCAAGAGCACTTCAGTCATGTCCTGATGGTCCTGGGGATTGAACCGGCAACCTTCCGGTCACAAGACAAGATCCATAACCTTAAAGCCAGGACTGCTTCTAACTCTGGGGGATAAAGATATGAGGATGATGTGGAATAACATCTGATGAATTTAACTTAAACCCAACATTTACTCTAAGACAAGCCTTACCTTCAATCTAAAACCTTCACTTATACTAACATTACCACTAATATTGTTAAAATCTGAAGAATCTGAGCTTCAGAAGATCCTTGCCATAAAGAAACACCAACCTAATTATATATACTGTCTACGTAACTAACTAACTAACTCAATGGCAAACACTGCAGCAGAGTTCATAGAAATTCATGAGAAAACAGAAGAAGGAGAAATTCATGGTGTAAATAACATGCAATATAAAGCTGAGGTCTCAGACCATCATGCTACTCCCAGAATGAATCTATTCAAGATATTTTTTAATATGACCATGTACTCTTCACAACTAAACATCACATGATCACAGCCTGGAGGCCAGCAGTAACTGTTGGTATTCCCAATAAAACACCTCTCCAAGAGAACACTGGTAGGACTTTTCAGATACAATACAAGTTCTGAAGATCAGCGCATGTTTGGACAGCAAATATATTCTGTACATTTGAAGACGTGGCAAATTTCGCAGCGCTACTCATCCGCAAAAAGAATGAAACAGGACCATGACCAGGACCCCGACAGATTTGGAGACGAATGTGGGAACAAAAACAAAAGGCACCAACTTTGTATTATGAATCAAGTCTGTTTCATTCTCTGCATAAACACAGAACAGGTGTAATGTCACTATGACGAGTAACCCCCCCAAAAAAAGACAAAAACAGGAAAGAAACCTGAAAGAAGCACAAAAGCAGCTCGTTAACCTGAGCCCGAGGGTGTGACTCACCTGCACACTATTCATCCCACCGGAGCGCCGCAAGCACACCAGGTTTTTTGGACGTTGCATTGAAAATGAGCTCCGTGCGGAAGGAAGCTGTTATCTGGCGCTGACACTGATGAGCTCCCTCAACCCAGATCCTACACTGAACTCATTATAACAGTGCTCAGACGCAGCTTCGTGTCCAAGCCATGTCAAGCCTGATGGATCCATGGTCTAGACCACGGACTGAGTATGGGAATCAATTGGAGCACATCTTTCTCACGCCAAGCTGGCTGCTGGAACGAGTCTTACAGATATAGTGGTGGGGTAGCACCTTCAAAATGCTTATTGAAGCCTCCTGGAAGTACAAGTGGTCTCTTTTTATAACAGTGGGACCATCCTAAGTCAGGACTGAGGAAAACAGACAAAGATAATGTTGGAAGATTTAAAAACAAACAAAAAAAAAAAAAACACAAAAAAACAGTAAGGCCCCAAAAATAGGGGGAAAAAAAGAAAACATTTTCTTGGATCAGTGTAGAGACAAAAGGGGAATTTCTCAATTTTTTCAAAGAGTCTGTATAAATAAATGGCTGAGATATAAACAGTTGTAAGGAACCAGCTGCTGGAATCATTCAACGCTTCTAAAAGCTTAAACAATAGCGAGCCATTACAATAAATTAGAGATTAGAACTTTCTGCCCCTTGTGTTTGCACACAGCAGAATTCGACCTCTATGTTTAACCTATTCGTGCAAACGCCCACATATACACACACACACTGAATATGCACACTAGGGGGCAGTAGTGAGCACACTTGTTCGGAGCAGTGGGCAGCCTTATCCACAGCGCCCAGAGAGCAGTTGGGGACTAGGTGCCATGCTCAAGGGCACTTCAGTCACAACCTGTTGGTCCAGGGGATCGAAACAGTGACCATCCCTAACCTTTAGCCCCCGGCTGCCCACTAGTTACCAGATACATATCCAGAGAGGTGTATGGAGGATGTTTAGGATAGATTTTTGAGCTTTACCAGAATTTTACCATCAAAAACTCACTGGTCAATTTAAAAAGCATACAATGTTTGGCCATGTTTGTGTTGCACACCTCTTGGTTGCCATCACAACTGCAAAAAAAACTAAATAAATAAATATCAGTCATATACGCACTGATGCACCATTTCACATTATTCTTAATGATTATCAGACGTTTTGAAAAACTGGTGGAATTCCCCTTCTAAAGATTAGCCATGACAACGGCTGAGAGAAGTCTTGCTCTCTCACATACAGTCACATATGATACAAGACATAACAGGAGCAGTGTGAAAACTCACATTTATGCATTTGCCCCGCCTCTTATTCTGCCTGCAACCAAACACATACACATCTTTACTGTCTCAGGTTTTGCTTCTTTAGGTTCATGTAGCTGACGTGTACTACAAGCTTACATCAGAGCAAACAGCATCATATATAAGCTGCATGCCCAAATCATCAGTGTCAGACTTGTTTACACGGCGTGTGTATGAGTCACTGACTATACAAATGGATACAGGTACAGACAACTCTCAGGCTTCACGGCAGCTAGTGCTGTTTTTAGCTATGCAGCATGTTTTTGGGGTTAAATGTATCATTCTGATTTACTCCTTTAACGTGATAAGGCATGAGAACCCAAATCCTAACTTTCAGGCAGCCACAGAACCGGCCTGCACTACCCAATACTACCAGGCGTGTTACAATACACTCTTCTCATGACTCGGGTCTATTCATGATTCGGTATTCTCACAATATTTAAAACCAAACTCAGCTGAAGGGAAACACTGACTTGAGCCATGTTGTTACACAATTTGCACAACAGTGTTATAAATTGCATTAGATGGCATAATTCAGAGAACGCCCATTCTCTACCATGTACTTAGATCTGTTACACGCCGATGTAATACCCATAATTCAGACTTGGAACACAGCACCGCCTCCTTTATCCCCTTTTAAAGCTAATAATTGATTTTACATCATGTTCAACTTGGCCCAGGTGTAGTCGAGCAGCCAAGACATGATCAACAGTTCAAGAAATGTTTAAGACCTCTTTAGTTCAGAACTGCAGCAGCAAGGCTAACATTGCTTACAAAACAATAGAACCCAACAGTCACCCAAATAGGCCAAACGGTTGTAAATTATATCACCAAGCACATCCAGATTTTCAAGGTAACAGAGACTTGCTTACAACAGGGTGATACTGTGAACCACACTGTCGAGTCACATTATTATGACCACTTCCTACTTTGGATGGCGGCAGCCTGTAGGTTGCACTACTACGGTCCGGGGAAGGTTTTCTCTGGACTCACTCATCCATGTGGAAGATGCTCTGAACCGATTTTGGTAGGAATCCATCCTCGCTGATCACGTACACCATACATGCTGATGGTCTTCTCTGGGGCGGATGGGATCTTCCAGCAAGACAATGCAACAGGTCACACGGATAGAAACGTTGAACATTGGTTGAAGAGCAGACCAAGACTTCCAAATGCTATCCCAGAACCCCTAATTCCTCGGACTTGAACCCAACTGAGCATCTGTGGGAGCACCTGGGTCGTGGCGTACACTCTATGGATCCTCCCCCAGGTGCTCTCCAGCAGCTGGGGATGCACTGGAGTCAGCATGGCTCCAGATACATGTGAGCTTATTAAGTCTTCCAATCCGTCTAGCTGCTGTCTGTGCTGCACACAGTGGTCACTCTGGATATTAGCTGGTGGTCATCATAATGCGACTCGGCTTTGTATAAAGAGAGATCAGAACTGTGGACAAAGTTTATATCCACCAACGGTCTCAAACCAGGAGTCAGACTGCTGATCTATAATCAGTATTAAGACAGTGACCATCATAGATATGGAGGAATCTGAATCAAGATCAGTCCTGCTTTGTGAACACCAGCCCTGGTGTTGTCTGAAAGGGCAGCATGTAGCTATGAAGTTTTTTCATCTTTATAGCTCACAGTCGTAATGTGCTGTTGACCACCCTGACAAGTCTGCTGGACCTTAATGAAGACCTCACCAACAGCTATTTTGGTGACTGCTGGGTTCCAGTGTTAGTTATACTCATAGCTCGTGCTCTCCAAGCCTCACCCTCTAAAGTGTCAAGAACTTCACCGCAACAGAATCAACGGTTTACAGTACAGCTAGTGCTGTAGACCACGTCCTGCGCACGAGGACACGAGGTGGGCACAGCTTATGCACACACAAACTCACTCACTGACACACACACATTCACACATCACAGCACCAAAAGTCATTGTGCATAACTGAAATCCGATGCTTAACAATACTAAAATCCAGTTTTACAGTCTTGGGCGATCCTTCGTCCCATGCTCCAGGAGTCTGGTGGAGCTAGTCTTGGAGAGGCAGAGAGAGAGGGAGAGGGAGAGAGAGAGAGAGAGAGAGAGAGAGAGAGAGAGAGAGAGAGAGAAAGAGAGAGAGAGAGAGAGAGAGAGAGAGAGGAAGGAAGAAAGACAGATGACGGGGAAGCAGTGGTTCTCAGTACTGGAAGGAAATGACGGAGTTGACTCTGTAGACGTGGTATGAACGGTTCCAGAACACTCGGGTGAAGTAGTTCGTGTACGGGGAGTAGTTCATTTTGATCTCGTGACAGAATCGGCCATGCTTGGAGAACGTGTACATCTCACCTTTGTCGTACACCACCTAGTGGAGAACAGAGAGATAGCACACAAAAAAACACTGTTTTACACCCAGTATGTAAACGCTGCAGATTGGTTTCCACAGCTTTTTCCATGGTTAATTTCATGTTTTCACACATACAGCAGCACTACATACATCGTTTTGTGTGTAAAAACTGTTGTGTTATTGTTTTGTGTGTGTGTATATATATATATATATAACAAATAGAATAGGCTATTCTGGCTATATTACACATAGCCAAACAAACTTTATACACTCGCTACAGGCTTACAAGCAGCAGACATTTGATATTCATATCAGTACTCATTCATTTAACTGCACTGCCAGTTTCTTATCATGCCTTGAAAAGAACTGACCTGTAGTTCAAGTGAGCAATAACTGAAAATCTACGCAACTCCAGCACAGCTATTCATTATTCATTTAACCCTGCTGACACATACGTGTGTACATTTGTCACCTAAATATTTCTGCTCTGTATTTAGTAATGATTTCATTCTTAATCGTATCAGAACCTTGTTGGTATCAGCAGAAAGATATACACACAATATATATATATATATATCTCGGTATTGGAGTGAGGCTTCCATATGACTCATACTTTAAAGCCCTTTCTGATATTACAGTTAAGCAATGCTGGGCGACTGTAATAAATTGCCTGCACTACATTAATTAACGTTTCTGAATATTGAACTAGATAGAAAGGTCAGACTTCCCCATTATGCAAAGTGAAAATCTCCTTTGGACCAAAAATTTTCTTTCAACGTTTTTTCTCAGCAGTGAAGGAGTGCTCCAATTTCTGCATCTCTATAATGCTGTGTTATTCAGCGCTGGAGTGTCCCGCCCCTGGATGTGTGTGTACGTGCAATTGCGCAACAGTTTCGTTGGGCTGCACGCCGTGGTGCTACTGTTTGGTAGCAGGCTTGTGTTTGATGTGCAGTGAATAGTGACTAACATGGCCATTGGCGTAGTCCAGCAGGTCTTTGATCCTGCAGCCTCTGATAGGACTCATCTCGTTACACAGCTCCTCTTCAATGATGATGTAGCTGCTCTTCTGAGCCGTCAGCATCTTGTAGACCTCCTCAGCCGAGCGCATGGCGTACACCTGGTATGTCTGCAACATACATGCACACAGGTTCGGTTATCTTAGGTTTTTTTTTTGTTTTTTTAATATTTCAATCTGCTCCAGCTGCTGTATACAGCCAATGAACACACAGGATGGGGTTAAGTTTAGTTTATTTTCCTCCTTCATATATGAGTAAAGCACAAATTCTATAGAGATCCACCCAAATCACATACTTCCAAACAGGGCTGCATCGAATGATTCATTTCTTAAATCGATTAATCTGACAAGTCTTTTTCCAATTAGTGGATTGATCCAACAACTGATTTTTAGATTACTCCAATGTGAGTGTGTTAGAAATCTAAATTGGTATTATTTTGTTATGAATTTGTAACCAATGGATGATTGTGTGCATATATCTCAGAAGCATAAGGAAAAGGCATGGCCACTCTAGACTTAATGTATTAGAGTTAGAAAGACTAAAGTCTACGCTCTGACTTGACTTTCAGAGGCACAAATGACTTGTAGCCTACACGCCTCACAGACAAGAAATCAGTTTGTGGACTATATTTTGGCAGAGAGTCGTTTGAGAAGCAGCTGTGTGTGTTTTAAAGCTCCCGCAGTATCTAGAACAGTCTTAGGTTCTACACTGGACGATTACGAAACAGTTAGCAATGAGACTTTTCAAGTGACACTACTGAAAGAAACATGTTACACGTGTTAATAATCTTAAAATAATCTATAAGATAAGATAAACAGGTAAACAGGTGCTGTCCTGCTGCTGTGTTGATGAAGCTTTATGGGATGTTTGAGCTTCAAGGTCTCGTGTATAGCAGCTGTACTGTTGTGATCGTCTCCACTGTGCAGAGCTGACAGAGCACCACACTGTTGTGTTTCTGTGTGAAACACTCCCACAACTTTAGATACACGTGAGTGATTGAGAACCCAGCCTTAATTCCAAACTATTACCGGTTTCCTTCACAGAGGTCACAAGACAAGTTTAAGTCCTGCAAGTTACAGATATCAGGCTTTTAAAGCTGCTCAGCACGTCTATGGATTCACTTAAATCTTTATTCTTATTTGAACACTTACTTGAATCTCTTCCTACAGCAAGGGATGCAAGCACTCTGCTACGCTCATGTTTATATCCCTACAGCAGCACCTTCATGTTTTGTATCACTTAATACAAATCTTAAGAAGTCTTGACTTTGTATTATTTATATTGTATATACTGTACTGTTTATTTATCCATTTTTGTAGTGAGTGCCTTGCTATCCCTTTGCTGCTGTAACACAGTGAATTTCCCCATCGTGGGACTAATAAAGGATTAAGTCAGGAGCAATAACAACACACTATAATATGGTATATGGCATGTGCTACTGTACTGAGTCACCCTGTAAAATAAGACTGTATACATTTAAACATACACACATACAAGTTTAGGGCTCAGAGATTTAGAGCTGGTTCATCACATCTATGGATTCAGTTAAATCTTCATCTGCATGAGAACGTTTATTTGAAACGGTATCTCTTCCTACACTTAGACAGCTGATTCTATTTCAGTGGTGCTGCAAGTTCAGGCAACACTGTCACCTGGAAAGCCAGGCAACCACATGCCGCGGGCCTGGCTGATCTAAAAACAGTCTAACTATTTGAAGGTGCTTTGTGATCACAGACTCCGCTGCGTTTGTGTGGGCATCTCCACTCTGACCTTTATTCACCAAACATGAGGAGAGATGATCGCGGCTGCACGGAAACGCTTTTGAACACCAGCCCATGTGTAGCGGTGATGTTAAACCAAAGGCATGTTAGACTCTATAAGAGCCAGGCTGGAAACACTGCACAGGGAAGTGTCGCACGTCTCTCACAGACACACACACACACAAACAGCTGGTACTATATTTGGTCAGGACATGCCGTCACACATATTTCCCATACATGAAGCTCCTACATGTAATAACATCATCCTATCTGTGGACACCAGCTGCCAACTTCATTATGTACACCTCCTTGTATCTACGTCTACGTATGTTACGAGGGGATTAACAGGAGTATGCGTGGAAACAGATGGACTACAGCCTGTACTTGTAGAACTATGAAGTGCACCTATATGGTAAGTAGGGCTGTGTATTGGCAAGAACCTGGTGATACAGCATGTATCGTGATACAGCATGTATCGTGATACAGCGGTCACGATTTAATACTGAGTATATCAATATTGATATAACGTTACTTTTCAAATCCTATTATTAAAACACACCACTGTATAAACAGGTTTGTCAATGCTTACAATAGCATTGCGCCCTTGTGCTGCTTGTTAATGTTGGAGTGGAGCTGAAAATGGACTACAACACTGCCACCTAGTGGTCACAGGTTCAAACACAGCACATAATGAGTAACTGTCTGTCAGGAATCTGTGTATTGATAATGTGTTTTTAAAAATCGATACAGTATCACAAAATATAATATCCCGATATTGAGTATTTCAATATTTTCTTACGCCCCTAATGGTAAGCAGAGCTGATGAAATAGACAGCAGGGTTGTGCGATATTGACAAAAAATTATATATGGATATTTTTGGTAATTTAGTTGATAACGATAATAAACAATATTGTGCGTTATTTAAAAATGTGTTTGTAAAAGTCTTATATTTTACTAGCTTGCACTTTTAAAGGATATTAATATCCATCCATTATCTTACGCTTTATCCAAAAAGTCGTGGTCACGGGAGGGCTGGAGCCAATCCCAGCGTCATCGGGGGAAGACTTTTTTTTTAGTGAGTGACTTGCTGAAATTTGCTGAGTGTGTGTTTAGACACCTTAGCTGGTTTAGCTCTCCTCACACTCTCCTCACACTCTCCTCACACTCTCCTCACACTCTCCTCATACTCCTCATACTCCTCATACTCCTCATACTCCTCATACTCCTCATACTCCTCATACTCCTCATACTCCTCATACTCTGTGTGGTGGTTTGTTGGGAGATGATGAACAGGTTAGCTGTGTAGATCTTTAACGGCTGATTTCTTACAAAGTCTGTAAACTGCCGTCTGAGCAACGTCAGTCTTTTCAGATCCAGACCAGCTCCACACGAGTGAAGATGATCCTCGTCTAGGAGTTAAATCTAAGGCAGTAGACTGCAAGGCTGGTGGTGTCTGAGCTTCTACCCCGGTGCAGTGTGTTCAATCATTTTCAGGTTTAAGGTGTGTTGTTTAGGCAGCTATCTTGCACACCCCTAATGGAAAGTGTGGTTAGAATTGAATAAGGCGTACACTTACACTCTCACTCCTCTGCAGAAGGCTGAGGTCCGTGTAGAGAGGCAGGCTGGTGACTGGCCATCCCGTGCAAAGTTTGACCGTCCCCAGCAGCGCAGGACTACCAGCAAACACGGCCGCTATTGGTGCCTGATTTCTACAACAGCAAGAGAAAGAAGAGAAAATGTTTTTGAATCATGCAAAACTATTAGAAAATATCTTCCCTGAAAAGATCACCCCAGTAGAGATTACCTGCTCTAACTAATGGATGATTTATTCTAAAGGATGCAATGTCCAGTGCTGGTCTGATCATTTTAGTCCCATCCGGATACACATCTCTGATTTTGCAGGCAGATGTTGCTTTGCATTACTTTTGGGTACAACTCACTGTATTAAGCCGTTTAGTGCACATACCCATAATAAACACATTCTGATTTACAAAATGATGGAACATGCTCGTTTATTTATTTCTTTGGTCTGGGTGGAAGTACTCGGAGAGCACTCAGTTGCTGCAGGCAGTTGAAATGGCATATACTGTATACTGATAATAAATGTTTTTTACTCACTTCACCAAAAAGGGCTCCATTCAAAAACACAGAACGTTTTTGAAAAAAGTGCATCTTAAAATGTTTATTTATAGAAACAGTAAATAAAACAGCGTCTTCTTGTTAACTCACAGATTGACCTGTTGGTTTGGAGCCGCCTGTTGGAAGAATAAACATATACGTCTCTCCATTCCTAATTAAAACAGTCGGTTTTCACCGTCCACTTTTCTTTCTTTCGCTTTACTCTCCGACCTGCTTTATAGTATGACTGTTTTATTCTCTGAGCCCCTTTACTCTCCGACCTGCTTTATAGTATGACTGTTTTATTCTCTGAGCCCCTTTACTCTCCCACCTGCTTTATTATATGACTGTTTTATTCTCTGAGCCCCTTTACTCTCCCACCTGCTTTATTATATGACTGTTTTATTCTCTGAGCCCCTTTACTCTCCAACCTGCTTTATTATATGACTGTTTTATTCTCTGAGCCCCTTTACTCTCTGACCTGCTTTATAGTATGACTGTTTTATTCTCTGAGCCCCTTTACTCTCCCACCTGCTTTATAGTATGACTGTTTTATTCTCTGAGCCCCTTTACTCTCCCACCTGCTTTATTGTATGACTGTTTTATTCTCTGAGCCCCTTTACTCTCCCACCTGCTTTATTATATGACTGTTTTATTCTCTGAGCCCCTTTACTCTCCGACCTGCTTTATAGTATGACTGTTTTATTCTCTGAGCCCCTTTACTCTCCGACCTGCTTTATAGTATGACTGTTTTATTCTCTGAGCCCCTTTACTCTCCGACCTGCTTTATAGTATGACTGTTTTATTCTCTGAGCCCCTTTACTCTCCGACCTGCTTTATAGTATGACTGTTTTATTCTCTGAGCCCCTTTACTCTCTGACCTGCTTTATAGTATGACTTTTATTCTCTGAGCCCCTTTACTCTCCGACCTGCTTTATAGTATGACTGTTTTATTCTCTGAGCCCCTTTACTCTCCGACCTGCTTTATTATATGACTGTTTTATTCTCTGAGCCCCTTTACTCTCCCACCTGCTTTATTGTATGACTCGTTTTATTCTCTGAGCCCCTTTACTCTCCCACCTGCTTTATTATATGACTGTTTTATTCTCTGAGCCCCTTTACTCTCCCACCTGCTTTATTATATGACTGTTTTATTCTCTGAGCCCCTTTACTCTCCCACCTGCTTTATTATATGACTGTTTTATTCTCTGAGCCCCTTTACTCTCCAACCTGCTTTATTGTATGACTCGTTTTATTCTCTGAGCCCCTTTACTCTCCAACCTGCTTTATAATATGACTCGTTTTATTCTCTGAGCCCCTTTACTCTCCAACCTGCTTTATAATATGACTCGTTTTATTCTCTGAGCCCCTTTACTCTCCCACCTGCTTTATTATATGACTGTTTTATTCTCTGAGCCCCTTTACTCTCCCACCTGCTTTATTGTATGACTGTTTTATTCTCTGAGCCCCTTTACTCTCCCACCTGCTTTATTATATGACTGTTTTATTCTCTGAGCCCCTTTACTCTCCCACCTGCTTTATTATATGACTGTTTTATTCTCTGAGCCCCTTTACTCTCCAACCTGCTTTATTATATGACTGTTTTATTCTCTGAGCCCCTTTACTCTCCAACCTGCTTTATAGTATGACTGTTTTATTCTCTGAGCCCCTTTACTCTCCGACCTGCTTTATTATATGACTGTTTTATTCTCTGAGCCCCTTTACTCTCCGACCTGCTTTATAGTATGACTGTTTTATTCTCTGAGCCCCTTTACTCTCCGACCTGCTTTATAGTATGACTGTTTTATTCTCTGAGCCCCTTTACTCTCCGACCTGCTTTATTATATGACTGTTTTATTCTCTGAGCCCCTTTACTCTCCAACCTGCTTTATTATATGACTGTTTTATTCTCTGAGCCCCTTTACTCTCCAACCTGCTTTATAGTATGACTGTTTTATTCTCTGAGCCCCTTTACTCTCCAACCTGCTTTATTATATGACTGTTTTATTCTCTGAGCCCCTTTACTCTCCGACCTGCTTTATAGTATGACTGTTTTATTCTCTGAGCCCCTTTACTCTCCAACCTGCTTTATTATATGACTGTTTTATTCTCTGAGCCCCTTTACTCTCCGACCTGCTTTATAGTATGACTGTTTTATTCTCTGAGCCCCTTTACTCTCCAACCTGCTTTATAGTATGACTGTTTTATTCTCTGAGCCCCTTTACTCTCCCACCTGCTTTATTATATGACTGTTTTATTCTCTGAGCCCCTTTACTCTCCCACCTGCTTTATTATATGACTGTTTTATTCTCTGAGCCCCTTTACTCTCCAACCTGCTTTATTATATGACTGTTTTATTCTCTGAGCCCCTTTACTCTCCCACCTGCTTTATTATATGACTGTTTTATTCTCTGAGCCCCTTTACTCTCCCACCTGCTTTATTATATGACTGTTTTATTCTCTGAACCCCTTTACTCTCCAACCTGCTTTATTATATGACTCGTTTTATTCTCTGAGCCCCTTTACTCTCCCACCTGCTTTATTATATGACTGTTTTATTCTCTGAGCCCCTTTACTCTCCCACCTGCTTTATTATATGACTGTTTTATTCTCTGAGCCCCTTTACTCTCCCACCTGCTTTATTATATGACTGTTTTATTCTCTGAGCCCCTTTACTCTCCCACCTGCTTTATTATATGACTGTTTTATTCTCTGAGCCCCTTTACTCTCCCACCTGCTTTATTATATGACTGTTTTATTCTCTGAGCCCCTTTACTCTCCCACCTGCTTTATTGTATGACTCGCCTGTGTGTGAGCCGCACTCCTGAATCTGCACAGGTCTGATTGGCTGAGCAGCGCCTTTGGTGATCTTACAATGCACGTGATTGGTCTGTAAGTTCACTGCACCTCAAACGTCCATCCGCTTAAAATAAACACCATCAAAGTTAAATAATTCTCAATAGTTTATCGGTTTGGTTCCACATTGGACACTGTCTAGGTCCCAGGACCTGGACCGCGGTGACCTCTGGCATAAAGCATTGTTCTAAATTCGCAAGATCATCTTTTAGTGTCATTCCACGACATTCAGCTTTGTAGAAAATACAACGCTACCAGAAACGTGCTGGTGCTTCTCCTGCGTGAGAGCTTTATTACCGAGGAGACGCTTAAACGGAGGGTGACAGTGTTGTTGTATGTTTGGTGACTTTAATTGCGAGGCTCTACTGCGATGGAGGCTGACTGCTTCAGTTGGGCTCTCTGCTCAGATGTCTATCAGTGTGCCGTGACTCACTTTCTCTACCATTTCCTCTTACACGCTGACACTTAACAACATAATAGGAGTGCTTTAAAAAGAGAAAGTAGTTATTAAACTCACTTAATCCAGTTCATGAGCTCGACAGTGTCGGGATCATAAAACTCCTGCACCTCAGTCAGCTCAGACAGCACGCGCGGGAAGTACTGCAGAGAGAAACAACAGCAGGTTAAATACAAACACACTACAGGCTGCATGATAGACAACACTCCAGCATCGCAATCACATCTCTAAGTAACCCTAACCGCCCCCCTGTCCTGCCCAACACTGCTGGAAGAGTGACCATCCGGGCCTCCTCCTCTTCAACTAACACCAACCATCTTCACTCGAGCCATCTGCTACACCCTCAGCTTCATCACGGTGTCATCCAGATGTACCAGCATTAAGATATGATGGGACTGTTTTCACCTCACTCCCACCGTCTGCAAAGACTGAGTTAGAGACTGCCTCAGCCAGAGACTGCCTTAGCCAGAGACTGCCTTAGCCAGAGACTGCCTCAGCCAGAGACTGCCTCTACCGGTGCAGTTTCTAAAGCTTTCACTATTTTGAGTTTAGCTTAATAAACTGTAAGTACTGTTTCTCCAGAGGAGGACGGCTCTCCCCTTGTCAGTCTTGGTTCCTCCCAAGGTTTCCTACTCCAGCCTTTAGCATGTTTTTCCTCGCCACCGTTGCCTCTGGCTTGCTCACTGGGGGATGCATGTTGTGACCTCATGTTTTCAAACTCCTATAAAGCTGCTTTGTGATAACGTCGTTGTAAAAAGCGTTACGAGCCCTGGTCGTTAAGGCCTGGTCGTTATATTTATAAGTGCATTGTGTGCAGGTCCATGATTGACCACTAGAGGTCGCCTTCATAAATATAAGATAGTCAAGCGGTCATCTTGGGAGACATTCAGGGTTCTCTCCTTTAACCTGACCTCGAACAACTCCTGCCCGGAGCAGCCCGGCACTCTCTACCACATTTGTACATTTAGCTACAGATTGGTTAGATTCCATAAGATCTCTGTGGGACGTAGGGGGTGGGTGCCTTTTGTTTATCTACCCTTGTCTCCTGTTTTGTGGTAGGGAGTTAGGGGGAGTTAGGAGAGTTAGGGGGAGCTTGGTGTATTTTTGTTTGCTTTGTGTTTCAGGTTAGTTCGTTTTCTTTCTTCAGTTGTTTTGTTTGTTATTTTGGTGTTTGCCCGTCCCTAAAGCAAGTTTCCCATCAATCACTCATTTGTTGAAAATAAACTTGCACTTTTCTGGTTCGAACAGTGTCCAGTGTTTGGTCTGGCAGAGGTCAGAAGAGAACCCCCTAGACCAGGTCGTAACAAAAGCGCTATACAAATAAACTTGACTTGAGAAGAGTGGAACTGATTGACGATCCTGATCCTAAATTGATTCCTGAATAGTGGCAATAATGACTGGACAACCTGCTTCAGGTTCAAGTCTATCCACCATGAACAACACAACAGTCCATTTGAAACACAACAGAACTATCTGAAAACTGCTGCATGTGTAAGATCCACATTTAAGAACGTCATCAAGCCTAGAGCCAATATCAAAACATCAACTACAATATAATACAGACCAGCTTCAGGATAGATGATATTTACATAACCACCCAAAATGCTGACACTATAGAACAGACCTGGGCATTGTACGGCCCGCGGGCCACATCCGGCCGTCTAGCAATCTCTGACCGGCCTGCGTGAGAAAATCTGAAGTCAGAAGTAAATGTGTAGCTACGGCAACTATTACACTGTGATAGGTGCACGAAAACAAGGACTTTGACAAAATACAACTAGACTGCTTTTATATTGAAGGCAAATGTTTAGTTTTTGTTTTTAAAATTGCGTCTTCGCTCAAAAGTGTCAACGAATGAGCTGGACAGCTTTCAAGAAGTTAGCTCTTAGACCTAAAATGTCAGCTAACATTAAATAAATAAAGATTGATGCAGAATTCAGAGTTTGGTCTTCTAATTTATTTACTGAAGTCGAAGGTAAAGGCTAGTTTGTGGAGAGCAGATAGCTGTGTTTAAGGATTACAGTTTGAATCACCATTACGAGACTAAACACATAGAGAAATACAATAAGCAGTCAGGACCTGCTTTGTAAAAACCCACTTTATTGCCAGAAGCAGTTCTCTGATGGGGAGTTTGTCGAAGAATGTTTGGTGGACTCTGCAGCGCTAATTTATCCTGAGAAAAGAAATGTTTACAAACGCACCCCTCTCCAGGAGAACTGTAACGAGACGGGTCGAGGACATCGCAGGGAATTTGGAGCTTCAGCTTCAAAGCGGATAAATTTAACTTGACAAGAGCTGTGATGTCAGTTGCTTATCTTTGTATGTGGGATAATGATGACGGAAGAGCTGGCAGCTATGGAAAAGTTTACAAATGTTAAAACTATCACAAGTGCATTAAATAAGGATATAATTCTGTCCTCCACATTTTTATTGAATCATTGTAATGTTTTATTTACTGTTTTTATAAAGATATAAGTCTGGCCCTCTAAAACCATTTCAATTTCTCATGTGGCCCCATAGGAAAATTAATTGCCCACCCCTGCTATAGAGGAGTTGGACATTCAAATAACATGCATATACAAGGCAAGACAGATAAGATGGAGCAGAAGCTCAAGGCACGAATCAAATGGAGTTCAGAGTTTGCACTGTAATGAGAAAGAAGCTCTTTGAGAGTTTTGTTCTTTGGTAGGCAAAGATCTATAGCGCCTCCCGCAGGTCAGCAGCTGAAAATATAGCACGTTGGACATGTTTACCCATTTCACTGTCCATTTATAAATGAGTGAATCAGCTGATGATCTCTGATGTTACAAGTAATAACTGCATTTGTTTGAGCCTAAAACAAGGGATTAAACTTTTTCTTCTACTTGGTGGAAATTAAATAGATAAAAATACATAGAACACTGTGCTGGTCGTAGCTTATTTATGGAAGTTCTTCAGAGATAACCAAGTTGGCCACCTCAATCAATACAAAAGTGTCAGCAGACAGTAAGAGTCTCTCTTAGAAAGATCTGCCCCAAAGCCATGAGTGACTGACCATGCTCCTGTACCTGTTAAGGGAATGTTTTCTATGATCATTGAATAGACCCTGTGAGTAATTAGGCTACACCTAATGATTCATTTCTTAATCGATTAATCTAACAATGCTCTGTTTTTTTTTTGTTATCGATTAGTCGATTAATCAAACGACAAATTTTTAGATTACTAATGTGAGTGAATTAGGAATTAAAATTTGTATTATTTTGTTAGTCTACACTCTGACTCGACTTTTAAAGGCACAAATGACTTGCAGCCTACACGCCTCACGCATAAGAACTTGTGAGCTATATATTTTAACAGAGAGTCGTTTGAGAAGCAGCTGTGTGTGTTTTAAAGCTCCCGCTGTATCTAGAACAGTCTTAGGTTCTACACTGGACGATTAAGAAATGGTTAGCAATGAGACTTTTCAAGTGACTCTACTGAAAGAAACATGTTACATGTGTTAATAATCTTAAAATAATCTATAAGATAAGATAAACAGGTAAACAGGTGCTGTCCTGCTGCTGTGTGGATGAAGCTCTGATGGATGTTTGAGCTTCAAGGTCTCGTGTATAGCAGTTGTACTGTTGTGATCATCTCCACAGTGCAGAGTTGACAGAGCACCACACTAATTTCATAACCGATTACGTCAATGTGCTGCCCCAGCCCTAGTCAGTAATAAGCCGGGAGCGACTGACTATGCTGACCGACTATGCTCCTGTACCTTACTACTATAGATGCTTTTTTATGATCACTGAATAGACCCAGACTGCCCGTGGAAGTCTTTTCTCTGCTCGGCTTTGTTGGACAACGTGATCTGTACTGAAGTTCTATTTAAGGTTGCTGCAAATGTTATTGGCAAGAACCCAGCGATGAATCATGTGCTGTTTACATCATTAATTCTAGGTTCATGACCGCAGTAACTTTCTAGTGGCCATCCAGCATTTGGATCAAGTCGCATTTTCAGTGGCTCATCAGCCACCCCTGTCTGTTGCTTAGTAACAAGGGACTACTTTTGGTGTAAACTGAGCCGATATAGGGATCAACAGAAAAAACAGTGTAAGGTGGAAGATTATAGTGCCTTTAAAATCACTCTGGAACTCCAGTTAATAATCGAGACATTAGGAAAGAAAACTGCAGGTAAAACTAACCTAAAATACAAAACTGGACCAATTTCAGAAACAGCCGCGGTTACAACTGACCTGCATTATTTTTTAGGGATGTGTTTTGGCAAGAACCTGGAGATGCAATACGTATCATGATACAGCGGTCACGATTCAATATATCGTGATATACTGCGATACTGCAAGCAAAGTGATATACTATATGAACTATATGAACACTATATGAACAGATTTGTTAATGCTTACAATAGCATTACGCCCTTGTGCTGCTTGTTAATGTTGGAGTGGAGCTGAAAATGGATTACGACACTGCCATCTAGTGGTCAGAGGTTTAAACACAGCACACAATGATTCACTGTCTGCCAGGAATCTGTGTATGGATACTGTGTTTTTGAGAATCGATACAGTATCACCAAACATAACATCTTGATATTCAATATTTCAATATTTTCTTACACCCCTATTATTTTGACCACAAAAAAATCTGTTGGATTTTGTTTTTTAACTCGTTAAACGTTCTATAACCAGATTCATTTACATGCACATATTAACCAAACTAAGTTCTTGGTCAGTCTAAGACACAGGACCAAACCGAGAGTTGTGCAAAAGACTAGTGTCTGTACAGTCCAGCATAGTGTGACCTTCAAGCCGTACCCACGTTTATCCACGTACGACTTTTCCACTGTGTAAAAACATCTGCATTCATTTTTCTCTTCCTTACTTAAATATATATGTCTAATCTTTGACACGAGAGACGTCTCTTCCTCTCCGCCCTTTCACTTTTTGTGCTATTTTGGGGTCAACAAGCTGCATGACGCTCACAAAAAGCTAAAAAATGTCACAAAAGCTCCATCTGCGAGTGAGCGGAGCATTCTAGGGGCATATTCACTCTGGTTTTGGTCAATTAAAACAGACCCTGGCGCGCTTCCTGTTTTAGAGCGGCTCATTAAAAACACTGCCATTCAAACCTTAGTGCGCAAACCAAGATCCTCTCAGCAGGTCGTGCTCGAACCGCTTCTGCATTAACTCTGCGATGGTTCATTTGAATGCAAAACAAACCATAGAGCTCTAAATAGACCGAACCCAGAATAAAGCATTGCCTGATCCAGAAAGTTAATGAATTTAGTAGTTATATAATGTATAGGTTTTAAAATGGGTACCTGAGCCATTATATAATAAGCTGTATAGACACATTTCACCACACACATCAATTACATTACGCATAATGAATACAGTGATGTCATGCTGAGGGAAAACCATGGGAATATGCAGATGGCTGACGGATCTAGACCTTAAGACTATCCGTCTTGGTTAATGTCTAATATCAAAACACTGCGGTGCATGTAAATGTAGTTACTGACTCATCTGAAACTGTGATTAGTCAGCACACAGCAACGACTGGCTTGTGAGAGAGCTTCATATTACCTGCTTCTGTAATATCTAAACTGTAAAGGGCAACATCATTATAATGATTAATAAAGAGGATACTATGCCACCCAAACACATAAGTCATTCTTAATAGCTTTGTTCATGACATCCTATTGTCATAAGACAAACAGCTATCAGCTATTAATGCAACAACACAACAGCTTTACAACTCTCACCTCTCTCCACAAGCTGAAGCCAATGATGGTCGGTACTGCCGTGCTCAATATTAGCGCCTGAGGAGAAACACATGATCAGTGGCCACAGCAGGTCAGACAGTACTGTACATATTAAGAATCCATCAACCCACACGTCCGTCCAAACATCCACACCTACCAGCACTACTGGATGCACAGACTTTAGTCTAATCCATCTGAACACAGTCATCCAGAGCTCCGGTGAACACACACCGAACGCGGTGAAGGCGCACACGTATGGTGTCCAAAGGTACTTCGTGCTACAACGGGGGAGAAGCACAACGAGCAGTCAGGAACGGATACAACAGCTTGACTGTTTATGTTTATTAGGTAAACACTCAGCATATGCCTGTGAGTGAGCCAGACCAAGCAGAAGCAGCTGAGAACCTACATGATGCAAATAAAGTAAACCACTCAAGCGAACACAAACACAAGTGACTAACCACCTGACACGCCAGCGCTTGAGATTGACACCAGAAAAAAAGGGTATGCTGGTCATCTTGGTTGAAGCCTTACGCTGCATTTACACTGCTCTGTCACGTCAACGGACGTGAACGCACTCACCCTCTCAGCTGGCCGCATGTGGGCATAACAAGAGTGTTCCCTGAATCGTCCAATGGAATCAGGTATGTGCGTTTCCAGGGGTGATGGGGCAGCAGTGATTAATGCTTGTGTTCAACATCGGCTTTTTCATACCATATGTACATCATTTTATATTTTTAAATCAGATGTAAATATAAAAGAGAGTGTTTTAATTTAATTCTGAATATGGAACAAATATTTCATACGTTGAGGACGCTCATCGCTCCCGACCACCCGCCCTCTTCTCATTGGATAGACGCATTGGCTTGGCCGGATTCATTTGCGTAAAGTTCGTCTCGCCCAAGCGCAACCAACGCCCCCCCCATTGAAAATGAATGGAATACATGGCAGCGCGTCGACACGACGGAGCAGTGTAAATGCAGCGTTATTGAGATAAAATAATGTAGCTTTAAACGGCAGCCACAACACTGGTTAGATATTTTCCAGCCCTAGTATTGTTAGTAATATTACTGTTTTACTGATTTATTGATTACTAAGTTTTCCCTAATTCATTTTGACATAAACAGGTACTGTTTATATATAAAAAAAGGTACTGAGGTGTTGACAGTAGAGGTGTGCGATATATATCGTCTAAGATAATATCTTAATTGCTGTGCTAACAATGTGCGAGCTGACGTTATTGAGTACACTACTGAACGGGAAAAAAACAACAACAATCAAATTATCTCGACTCCACGCTAGGGGTGTGCCATATCATATCATACACAATAATATCGCCAACATCTTTTAATATCGTGAACGATATTATACCCTGAAATATCGTGCCCATCCCTAATTATCACATCAGGGTACTACTTTTTACTGTTTTTAGAAAAAGAAAAAATCTAACGTCTCTCATTTTCCATTATATATCTACTAGAGACAGATTTTATCTGTACAGTATCGTTCATTTTACTTCAGTCCTGGATATATGGAGATATTTGGAGTGCATTATTTAGTATCGTGACATTCTGGATCATTGACTTCTGTTACAATCTGATGAAAATTCTTGTATTTTTTAATATCTCAGTTAGGGGTGTGCCATATCATATCATACGCAATCATACAATTTAATTTTCATTTTGTTGCAGTAGTGTATTCTTAAAATATTTCTTTATTCAATGTTTTGTCATATCGGGAAGAGCATCGTTATCGCAAAAATCCCATTAAATATTGTGATATTATTGTAGGGCCATATCACCCACCCCTACTCCACGCCAGAGTTCAGTACTCTGTTTCTAAGGTATCTGTGTTCAGTAGCAGACAGAGAACTGACTTCAGCCTAGCTGTGCTGAGGATTGCATGTGTGCTTCAACAGCAATGCCATGAGCAGTGCAGTAAGAGACAGTACAGTAAGATTACCCCTGGAACAGCATAGCGAGAGCGCCAAACAGCAGTGTGTGGAGCACGTGGTAGATCACCTCCGGCCGCTCCCCTATCCGTCCATCCTCCATCTGCACGCAGCCTTTCAACCGCTCCCCACTGCACACATTAACAAACGTTAAGAGAACCATGTTTCCCATGATTCTGTATCATGGGTCTTCCCAAGTAGATCAGCATTAATACATTAACACAGGACTTTATGAAGGTGTTAAAGCCAACTGAACTAAACTACTTGGGGCAGTAAGGCAAGGAAAAGAGTCCTACAGTCTCATATAACATGCCTGTGTTTCAGGTGTGGTGTACCTGAGTCTTCTGTAGATGGTCTGCAAGGTTGAGAGCAGGCACACTAGAAGCACAAGCACGTAGAAAGGCAGAACAGAGGCCTGAGTGAGGCGCAGGAAGAAATCTTGCCCTGGGGACTGAAAACCCTCCTCACACAACAGCAGGTTTGGTATGAACTCTCTGAAAACAAACAGCAAGAATACATGGAGCTAAATATCATTTTAAATCCTGATATCATCGCTATCCAATGAAAAACAAGCATCCCCAAAATAGCAACTTTACAGGAGAGACCAAAAACGGACCTTACTTTTAATATAAGTCAATGGAACCAGAATTTTTTCCATGCTATTTTGGAACATTTCTATTGGCCCATTCATCATGAAATGTTCACACAATGTAAACGACCATTGGTGTGTTCAAATGATGTAGAAAACTCAAAATCAACAATATATATATAATATATGATCAAGCTGGCATCAATAATGGAGAACATCTCTCACCCACTACAAGAGACAGTCACAGCTCCTCCACCTGTGGCTTGCTAAGGAGAGGTCCAGCTCTTTTCTCTACTGCTGCGCTACAACCAGCACCTCCCCAAGCAGAGCATCAGCCACTCACGACTGTAGCTCAATATATGGACCCAGTTTTATCTATATATTCAGTGTAACTTAATTATTGTGCATCATTTGCTGCTGCACCTCATCACCTGAATACATTGTGCATGAGGGGTCAGTAAGGTCCAGTTAGAGGAGATTTCCACAGGCCAAAGTCCGGACCATCATCATTTCTAACTTGTGTTCTGATTCAGTGGTGTATCCTGTTTACTGAAGTAGTCTAGTATCAACATCTTATACCATCAGCTACTGAAACACCAACACACCACACATACCGTTGAGTATATTTCAGTATATTTACTGTTTAAATGCTGAACTGAATGAATTATTTATAAACTTATAAATATTTTTTCCGCACTTCTAGTAAAAACTAGAGCTACATAAAAAAAAGCATCTTAAAGTGTTTATTTATAGAAACAATAAATAAAACATGCGTCTTGTTAACTCAGTTTTACAAATTGACATGTCAGTTTAATACAGCGGTGGAGCGCCTCTGGTGATCTTACAACGCTCGTGATTGGTCTGCAAGTTTAAATAAACACTGTCAAAATTAAATCATTCCTAATAGTTTATCGG
Source organism: Megaleporinus macrocephalus (assembly GCA_021613375.1). Taxonomy (NCBI): domain Eukaryota; kingdom Metazoa; phylum Chordata; class Actinopteri; order Characiformes; family Anostomidae; genus Megaleporinus; species Megaleporinus macrocephalus. Next base: position 59,415,989 of record CM038702.1, on the reverse strand, counting down.
TTTGGGTCCGCATGGGACAGCATCTAGGTCCGGACCTGGACCGCGGTCCGTCTATTAGTGACCTCTGATGTACAAATTTCCCCATGTGGGATAATAAAAGGCCATCTTATCCTAATGTAGGTGTTTGTGTAAAGAGCTTGGACTTACGTAGTCGAGTTTAGTCCAAACTTAACCTCCAGAAACTTCAATATGAAATCGCTCTGGTTTGCTGGAAGAATCTTCTACAGAATGAAGAAAGAAAGACTTTAGAAAGAGAAGACACTCACTACATGAATGTATGTGCCTCTGTTTGGGCTGTTACCACCTCACCTTGACCAGGTAGTTGAAAGTAATGCCTGTGGTGAAGACCAGGTAGAGATGCAGCACTATCTTCATCAGTCTCGCCACCAGGGGGCCCATTTTCATATTTTGCTAAAAAAGATAAAAGGCTGATGAGACGTTTTTCTTTGCATCTCACGTTCGGCACACCTCAGCATGCCAATATAAAACACTGTAGTGCTTCTTTAAAGGTAAAGCAAGAAGGAAACCTCCCCATGTGGTGAATATATATTACTACAACCACAGTCTGGGCATTTACTCTGTACAGCAGCTACACAGAAGACAGAGAGAAAGGGTGGGGGCACGTTTCACACTCTGCTGCAGTATATGTGGGTCAGCAAGTGTCGCTGGATGGTTGGTCAGTGAGTGTAAGAGTGTTACCTGGAGGTACCTGGCCAGCAGGCTGGCTACAAGCAGGCTGAGTAGTGGACAGGAGAGCAGACTGGGTCTCTGATACTGTAGAACATAGGCCAGCAACAAAGAGCTCAGGTACACCTTATGAATGTCTGCCGTCTGTAGAGGCCAATGAGAGGGAAAGAAAACAGAAATTCAAAAACGATTTTAAAGCCAACACGTCACTATAGGTAAATGGACAGTGAATAATGAATACCATTATAACCAATTCTAATCTATTATAATTAGGTCTACAACTATTGATTATTCCAATGTTCTAAAATACTACAAGAAACAAGAACACATGCACAACATGCATTGCAAAAATGCAATGTCCTTATTACAAAGTTATTATTCATATTTTTATTATTTTTGTTGTTATGCTTATTTTTAAAGGTATCATAATTACAGGCAGCATTAAAGTGCTATACCAGGGATCCCACTCAATCTGACAACTTGAACAGGGAGCTGGCTCTGCTTGAACATCACTGAGCAGAGCTGGACAACTCAACCCTGGTCAGTGAACGGGGGAGTGGTGAAGGTTTTTAAGCTCCTTAAATCTGCTGTATACCTGAGCATTCAGCCAAAAGCATGAGCGATATGGCAAAACCATCAATAGACATTTTCACATGATTGTATACTGGCACACAGACACACACTAGCAGTGCCACATTTAACAACAGCCATCAAAAAAAAGGGACAATGATTTTCATTTAGCACTTCACACACTGTACTGCACAAAATCCAGTTAAAACAAGTAATTATGCTCTAATTTTAATGTAATTTTAAATCAATTTTAATTTTGAACAGTGTTCTTTAAGGATGGGTTGATTAATATCCACAATATCAGAAAGGCATGTAGCAATAATATACTTTTATACTGCTCAACTCTAATCACCTGGTGCAGTCTTAGTGTTTCACCCACACAAGGGCTAAACCTTGGGCAAACCAAATCTTTTTCTATTTTTAAAAATGTTAAACATATATAGGTTTTAAAAATATTATGAACAAAACAAAAGTCCATTTCATATAATAAAATGCTCAGAATATTTTCAAATAATACATTCCTCAATTGAATATCCAGTTAGGTAAATAGATTTACTAAGATGTTTGGATGTCTGTTTAGAATAGCACCAATGCTCTTTCTACAGTGCCAACTAGCCAGCTAGCCTGCACACTGCAATCGATTCTCAGTAATACACACAAACGAGAATATGCAGCACTACACACATACACACACACTTATCTTTGTTGTCTAAAGGAAAACAACTACCTTCTTTACAATAACCTTCTATAGTTTTAATGTAAGTCAATGGAACCAGAAAGGTATTCTGGAGCATTTTTATTGGTCCATACTTCTTTTTTTTTTTTACACAATGTAAACAGCAGCTACTGTGTTCAAATGTTGTTGATAAATAAAAACTAGCAAAAATGGAAATACATGTTTTTCTTTGGGCAGCGATTACATAGCTATATAGCTGGGCGATAAATCGATTTTATTGATTAATTCGAATTTACAGATAAGGACGATGGTTTTTATGAAAATTGTTTTTCTCAGAACGATGCAGCCCTACATGAGTTTAACGATACATTTCGTTAACAACACCTGGGCTCTGCAAAGCGTCTGTCTTCAAACAGCAAAAAAAAAAAAAAAAAAAATTGATTAAAATATAACATTTGATTTTTTTGTGAAAAAAAAATCAGATTTTGTATTAAAGGTCATATCGCCCAGCTGTAATAAATAAAGAAATTATACATATATTATTATATAACATTATAATAACATTATATATATATATATATATATGCTAATGTTGTTGCTTATGTGAATGTGAATGCTGAGTACCTTGCGGGGTGGAACAAGGTCGAAGCAGTCCAGCAGCAGAAGTGCGACTGCCTGTACAAACAGGACATAGTGGCTGTGCTCCCACATCACGATGAAGGTGAACGTTGTCACACTCATCAGCAGGTAACAGAACATCTAAAACACAAGAGCGAGCAGAGAAACAGGGCTGAAAACATTTTGCAGATGAAGCAGGACATTCATAGAATAAGGACATACACATATATTGTTTGATTGATTGTGTAACCGCACCTCTGTAGCAGAGCTGATGCTGTTGCTAAGGAAGCCAGTCAGAGCGGCTACTTGGCAGGAGAAATAGGGGAGGGCCCAGTTGTCCCGCAGAGGGATTGCATAGTCCACTTTGGTTGTGTCTGGCCTGCAGGGCAGAACCACACAGAGGAAAAACATGCTGTGACAAACTCAAATCAATCACAAGCTCAAATCAGTGCTTTATGAATCTGCTGACCAACAAAACTACTGCTCTTACAGTTGTATGTAAAAGTGTAGGTGCCCATATTCGCTTGGTTTTCCAAGTGTAAATGAATTCAACAGAAACATATATAATATAAAATATGGCCTGCTTATAAATTACAGCAAATTTTACATTTTATGGGGTGTTTTCTTCCAGTATATTTCCAGTATATTAAATAAAATGTTGACTGTTTAAAAGCACTGTGATGGGTAATACACGTATGAGTGACGCTTATTTACTTTACATTACAATAAGATTTACTTTACATTACAATAAGATTTACTTTACATTACTAAATCTGCGTTTGTTAATGATTTACGCAGCTGATCAGTGATAGAGAAGTGGAGACAATGTATGTTTGATCATCTAATAGGTTTAAGCGAGGCCTGCACAGCAATTAAAGATAAAAATAATGTCAAGTTGTCAATGCCCCCCACTCATTTAAAAACAGTGTATTTCACTATATGAACTACATGAATGGGCAAAATAAGCTTTATCAGAACATGGTTCACACATGTGGCTCCAACAGTGGCTGCATGTTTCCACCAAAGACTACATATAATATATATATATTTGCTATTTTAGCATTAATCACTTCTGAAATTTTCCTAGAAAGAAGAAAAAAGGGTAAAACAGAAACTAATGCCAGTTTCAATCTCACCTGTTGATGATGTACCAGGCCACAGCCAGCATGCCAGCCACCCAGGTGCCGCTCATCACCCAGCTGCAGACGAACAGAGCGGTCACATAGACCGCCTGCAACCCAAACACCACACCTATGTAGAAATACACCGGCTCAATGGCTTCCTACAGCACAAGAGAGTAGAGAGAAAGAAAAAAGAGTGACATACAACGACACAACAGCTATAATAACCTATAAGCGTTAATCAGTCCCCCCATTTTTCCTGGTGTATGTATTGAACGTATGTTTAGTCTTGTGGTGCCAAACATGCCTTGGTGACAAGAACGCCTGGAAAAATCCCCTTAAGAACATCTGGCTGAGTGTGGTGGGAATGCAGACTCAGGGTTCTAAACTAGTCAGACAAGCCGGTCATCAGACCATTAGCCAACAGTAGCATTTGGCTTTTTGAGGTGGGCTTTAAAAGGAAAACCCTTGTTTGCAGCAGATTAAGGCTTAAATCCAGCACCAAACGTTTAAACAACAAACAAAAACAGTCCTCATACGTGTATTATTGTTATGAGATCACATCTGGCCTCACAAAACTAACACTCTGATGCTGCAGAGAAAAAAATATCAGCAGAGTGGAAGTTTCACTTCTACTGAAGACAACAGAACGACAGATCAAAAGAAATTAGGCAGAGACATGAATCTAATTCAGTATTTCACTATGATTTTGGAATAAAAAGAAAAAAAAAGTTGTCAGTTATTGTTATTACTATCAAAAGAGTGATCATATATACTAGAGCTGGGCAATATGGCCTTTAAAAAAAATAAATCCTAGATTTTTTTTCACAAAAAAATCTGATTTTAGATTTTTTTGCTGCTTTAAGGCAGATGCTTTGCAGAGCCCAGGTGTCGTTAACAAACTGTATCATGTTGGTGACGTCCTCCTCCAGCTCTCTAGTGAATCTTTGGCGTGTGTTGTTATACAGTTGTGGCAACTTTAGAAAAATATTTGCGGCTTGGTAGCTCGTACTTCTGATCTAAAACTTTTCCACCTTATTTTCCACCTGGCTGACTTTTCCACCGTATACATGGACACTGCTTTTGAAATAAACATCGCTGTAGCATCTGTGGTCACCTTCCACTGTGCTCCATTCTTATCATACGACATACAGTTAGAAAATGTGTCCGGGGCGGTTGCCAGCTGTATTTTGGGTGGTGTGCTTGCGGAGCAGCTGTTTCCATTCCGCTGGGAGCAGCACTTCTCCGCTGCATGCTTCTGTTTAAGGTGTTGGAATAAGTTTCTTGTGCTGCTTCATTTGGGAGAAACAGTTTTCAACCACACCTTACAGCGAGGACTTGTTTGGTCTGTGTCTGACGCCACAAAACCAAACCGATTCCAGATCCTGTAGGAAGCTATTCCTTTTTTTGGGAGGGGACAAATTCCTGCTTTCTTCTAATTGCTAGCATGTTGTTTATGTGTTTCTATGGCTAAGAGCTGAGGGGGGGGCGGGTTGTAGTAACACTGGAAGCTCAAAAGGAGGCGTCGGTGGCGGAAGTTAAAACTGACAGAAAACAGATTTTCATGAAAACACATCGTCCTTAACTGTAATTTCGAATTAATCAATAAAATCGATTCATCACCAAAAACACATGAGCCTGGTAAGGATCTGATACTGTGCTAAGCTGACCTGGCTGCCACTGAGTTTGTAGAGCAGGCTGCTGAGAAGCTCAGGGTAGAGCGAGAGCTGCTCCACTGCATTTATGGTCTGACCAGACACTGTCCTGTTATCCCGCGTCAGCTCATACACACCTGCACAAAGAGAGAGAGAGAGATCAGACACTGAAGTCAGAGAACTCTACTTTAGGACAAATCCAGATGAATTAAGCTCTTAAACAGCTAAACAGACTTTTAGCAATTCAAATATGACATATACCCAGTCGAGTCACATTATTATGACATGGTGTATGAGGCCGTGTTATGTTCTGAGGAATGTTGTCATGGCATGCTCTGGATCAACTCATCCATGTAGAAGACACTCTCAACAGGTTTGGGTCTGAGTCCAGCCTTGCAGACCACGTACACCCATACATGTTGATGGTCTTCTCTAGGGCGGATGGGATCCTCCAGCAAGACAATGCGACACGTCACACAACTAGAAATGTCTCACACTGGTTGGAGGAGATGACCAAGATTTCCAAGTACTACCCAGGATCAAGTATTCCCCAGCCTTGAACCCAATTGAGCATCTGTGGGACCACCAGGATGGTGGCTCTAATGGATCTTCCCTCACGCTCTCTCTTTAGCAGCTGTGGGATGCACTGCAGTCAGCATGGCTCCAGATACCTGTGACAGCCTACCAGGACCTGAGTCTCCTAGTCCGTCTAGCTGCTGTCTGTACTGCACATGGTAGTTACTCTGGATATTAGCTGGTGGTCCAGTGTGTATATAGTAGGTGTACTGGGTATATGAGGTGTACTGGAATCCTCCCATGCTCTGTCCACTTGACACAAGGTGTCAGCAGAGGTGTCAAGTAACGAAGTACACATTACAAAGTACAAAAAGTAGTGTTACCTTACTTAAGTAGTAATTTTGTAATTTATACTTTACTGGAGTAATTATTTTTCAGCTGACTTTTTACTTCTACTCCTTACATTTACACTCCATTATCAGTACTTTCTACTCCTTACATTTACACTCCATTATCAGTACTTTCTACTACTTACATTTACACTCCATTATCTGTACTTTCTACTCCTTACATTTACACTCCATTATCAGTACTTTCTACTCCTTACATTTACACTCCATTATCAGTACTTTCTACTCCTTACATTTACACTCCATTATCTGTACTTTCTACTCCTTACATTTACACTCCATTATCAGTACTTTCTACTCCTTACATTTACACTCCATTATCAGTACTTTCTACTCCTTACATTTACACTCCATTATCAGTACTTTCTACTCCTTACATTTACACTCCATTATCAGTACTTTCTACTCCTTACATTTACACTCCATTATCAGTACTTTCTACTCCTTACATTTACACTCCATTATCAGTACTTTCTACTCCTTACATTTACACTCCATTATCTGTACTTTCTACTCCTTACATTTACACTCCATTATCAGTACTTTCTACTCCTTACATTTACACTCCATTATCAGTACTTTCTACTCCTTACATTTACACTCCATTATCAGTACTTTCTACTCCTTACATTTACACTCCATTATCTGTACTTTCTACTCCTTACATTTACACTCCATTATCAGTACTTTCTACTCCTTACATTTACACTCCATTATCAGTACTTTCTACTCCTTACATTTACACTCCATTATCAGTACTTTCTACTCCTTACATTTACACTCCACTATCAGTACTTTCTACTCCTTACATTTACACTCCACTATCAGTACTTTCTACTCCTTACATTTACACTCCATTATCAGTACTTTCTACTCCTTACATTTACACTCCATTATCTGTACTTTCTACTCCTTAACATTTACACTCCATTATCTGTACTTTCTACTCCTTACATTTACACTCCATTATCTGTACTTTCTACTCCTTACATTTACACTCCATTATCTGTACTTTCTACTCCTTACATTTACACTCCATTATCTGTACTTTCTACTCCTTACATTTACACTCCATTATCAGTACTTTCTACTCCTTACATTTACACTCCATTATCAGTACTTTCTACTCCTTACATTTACACTCCATTATCAGTACTTTCTACTCCTTACATTTACACTCCATTATCAGTACCTTCTACTCCTTACATTTACACTCCATTATCAGTACTTTCTACTCCTTACATTTACACTCCATTATCAGTACTTTCTACTCCTTACATTTTAAACATAGTCTTGTTACTCCTATTTCATTTCAGCTTGTTTTCATTCATGTACATTTACATTCCAGATTATTGATAACATGCCTGAAGTTCGACTGCATCATTACAATACTTATAGACAACTAGTCATCATATCTTCCGCTCCATGAAACACATGTTAATGTTCAGTAGTAACAGATATACTTCTTTAATATATTTACATTGTACTAAACTACATTCATGTTCAATGGGCGTATATGAGTCTGAAACAGGAAGCCTAGCGCATCCCAAATTTATCAACATTAATATTTTAATATAACATTATAGTCATTATGGCTTTTAGAAGAATGTTTTTGGGGAGGTGGGCTAGTGCACTATAGACCCCTGTGGTGTGACCCAAGCTTTTGTCCTTAATGGCAATTTTATCTTACATTACTTTCACTTTTATACTTTAAGTAGTTCTGAAAGCAGTACTTTTACACTTTTACTGGAGTAAAAAGTTTGAGTTGATACTTCAACTTCTACAGAAGTATTTTTAAACCCTAGTATCTATACTTCTACCTGAGTAACCTTAGTCAGCTGGTTAATGTGACAACTTAAAATCCATAAAGACAACAAAAACTGTTACCTCTCTCAAAGGAAGAAGCGAACAGCATGTGCTTATAGTAGTAATAATAAAGGCCACTGCCTCCCTGGAAGGTAATCTCCCTCTCCAGCTCCTGAGGAAGGAAAGTATAAAGACTATTAACATCACAGCTGTGTTATAACAGAACCTCAGAAGAACCTCAGAGTTGTCAGGTCAGCCTGAAAAAGCTAGCACAGTATACCAGTATTGCCAGGTCTGTCATAATGGTTCCATAATCATCTGACTGCAATTATGTGCACTGAATGATTTGAGCATGATTAATGAAGAGAGCAAACATAGCGGATCAGTAACGTCACCTGTCGGCTGGAGAACAAGAACTTCCTCTCGTGGTAAGTGGACAGATAGACAGCATACATCATCCCGCAGGTGACTGCTGCCAGGCAACCGATAAATACCTTCACTATCCGCTGGAAAAGTAAGGCTGCAGGGGGAGGAGACAGAGAGAGCAAGAGACACCTGTGAAAACCTGCAAGCAAGCACACAATATCCAGGTCACAGGTGTTTAAAGACTTAACACAGGCACTGTGATACGATCACACAACTGAAACTGAAGTGAACAGTCTGGAGTAGTTTACAGAGTTAGTTCTTATTCATTTAGTCTATACATTCATCTACAAGCACATAACCTGAAGCTGCTCCTTACGCTACGTTAGACCTGGCGGCTCAGCTCTCAGTGCAGGGTTTTATTGAACAAAGGTCTTTTTATTGGTGTTTGAATAATACAATGCAAAGCAGAAAGAAAAAGAGAAAAGGAGGAAGAAGAAGAAAAAATAAGTCAAATATATATATATATATATATATATATATATATATATATATATATATATATATATATATATTAGGGCTGTGTATTGGCAAGAACCTGGTGATACAATACATATGGTGATACAGCGGTCACGATACAGTATATTGAGATGTATTGCGATATTGCATGCCAAGTGATATACCGCAAATTTTAAAACACACCTCTATATGAACAGTTTACCAATGCTTACAATTAGAGATGGACCAATGGGTATTTTTGAGGGCCATTCCGATCACCGATCACCTTTCAGCACGATCATCCGATATCCGATACCAATCGAGGGCGGAGCTACATGCCATGACAGAGCTACATGCAATTATTAGCACAAGCAAGTCATGAAACATGGTTTGCCAGACGGACGATGTTTTCTAGCTGCACATGCAGTGAACGCCATGAACTGTTCTCGCGAGGCCGCTGCTTTAGTCAGTCTGTAGAAAATATAACAGTATGTTTTTCCACCTAGTGGTTCAGATTGCAGGGACCTGGACGGAACGCTAGCTAGAAATACAAATTAAGCTCATTTGAATCGGCTCTCGGGATCAGCTAAATTGGAGAAACATCAGCTGATCACATATTTCTATTAAACATCAGCCGATACCGATACATAGTCGATCGATCCTTCCATCTATACTTACAATATCATTGTGTCCTTGTGCTGCTTGTTAATGTTGGAGTGGAGCTGAAAAAGGATTACAACACTGCCATCTAGTGGTCAACACACAATGATTCACTGTCTGCCAGGAAACTGTGTTTTTGAGAATCGATACAGTAACAGGCAACATTATATCCCGATGTTTTCTAACACCCCTAGGCTGGATCGCTGAATTCTATACATCAAAAATAGAATTCCATAAAAAAAAAAAAAGAAAACATGCATGTGTTGCTGGTTCTATTTGACACTAGAGATGGAAAGATCGATCGGCTATGTATTGATATCGGCCGATTTTTAATCAAAATATGTGATCAGCAGATATTTCTCCAATTTAGAGCCGATCCCGAGAGCCGATCGATGGCGTTAAATAAATGAGCCTAATTTCTGTATTTCCAGCAAGCGTTTCATCCAGAAAGAGGAGAACCCCCTCCAGCCAGCTCCCTGCAATTCCTATCTGAACCACTAGGTGGAAATACACACCCTTTCATTTTCCACAGACTGACTAAAGCAGCAGCCTCACGAGAAAGGAAGCGCTGATAGAAAACATGTCGTCCTTTGGCAGTGTTTACCGTATGTGTACTCAGACTCATCCAGGATGTTTTTAAAATGTGTAAAATCAGCGTGTCTCGTTGAGAAACCAAGACAAAGACATTTAACTCTAATAATCTGATACGACACTGCACACAGCTGAATACAGTGAGTATCAGCAAACAGCAGAACTAGCACACACAGCTAGCACAAAACAAACAACCCAGAACACCATACAGACCAGATCTGACCGGTACGAACAGAACAGCAGCAGCAATTCAAGATCTACATTTAATGATTACAGTTTGTCGTTTAAAATAACAGAGTCTGCGTTTAATGACTGCAGTTTTTACTGCATTTATTTAATTAGGTTTTTTGTTTTAAATTAAGGGTCTAAATTGAATGAATGCAGTTTTGGAGATATTTGTTTGATTTAATTTGTTTATTTACTGATAATTTTGTTGCAAATATTTTGCTGTTTCATATAAGCTTGTTTAAAATGGTAATAAACCAGTTTAGACCATGTTTTATGACTTGCTTGCACTAATAACTACATGTAGCCCTGCCGTGGCGTATACCCCGCCCTCGATTGGTATCGGCTATCGGCCAATCGTGTTGAAAGGTGATCAGCGATCGGAATCAGCCTCAAAAACCCTGATCGGTCCATCTCTATTTGACACCTTTTAAACATTGAACTAATGTTTTGAACAAATTTGGGAAACCTTGCACTAGTCCAATGTAAGCGATGGACTATTTTGAATTGAATAATTAAACATATGGAGGAGGACTGTATATTATCTAAAATATTTTGCCACATTTCTGCAGATATATTTATGCAAAGTTCCTCCTCCCACTGTTTCCTTAATGCATCTAAGGGTTTTATATCGAACTGGCGGCTCAGTTCTGAGGAAAAGCACTAAAGCCTGCTGTAACTCAACACCAACAGCGCACACACCCTTAACTAAAAATAAAATCCCCAAACAAAAGGCGAATAAAACTGCCTGCATGGACACAATAGACTCACTAAACTGACCCAACTCTGTTCTTCGTCCATGTATACAAATAAAACTAAAGGATAGTCCAGCACCACTAAACAGAAAGAGAGAGAGAGTATCATTTATTAACACAGCTGCTCACACTTGCTGTTTTTCTGTCCCCTCTTGCCCGAGGACGGGGTCTGCTCTCCTTCCTCCTCGGCTGGTGAGGAGCCGCCTGCTTCTGCTGCACCTGTTCCACCGTCCTCAGCTGAGGTGCTGCCAGCATCTGTGTGCGTGTCCTCCACCGCATCGCTGGGGACCGGTTCTCCATCGTGATCAGGACGGTTCTCATCTCTCGTAGCAACTTCTGAAAGGTTTCAGAAAGGGTTTCAACATGAGGTATATCAGCATACAGCTATTCATTTAGACCACCAACCCAGTTTAAAGTGGTGAGACGTAACTGAAAACGGCCCTGAGAGGCAACAACATGAACGACAACCAGCTGTAAGCTGGCCAGAGCAACCAAACCATACTCCATCCAGGTCTTTACTTTGTTCCCATTTGTTGTTCTTTCTTGATCAGACGAATGTTCAACACAGAAGAGCTTATTTTAAAGGTGGCTCAAGCCCAACACATCCATTTGTCAGGCTTGAGGCTTTAATGCTAAACGTACTGGGCCAGACGAGCAGCTCACAGGCTCTGCAGTCGTCTGGGAACCAGTCTTGTGACCGATAAGACGCAGATTGGATCCCCTGGACCAACAGGACACAAGTAAAGTGCCCTTGAGCAAGGCACCTAAGCCCTGGCAGGTCCCCGGGCGCTGTGGATAGGGTTGTATTTTTATTTTCCCTTCCCTTGTTGGGGATTTAGGGTGGGGGTTAACTTTGTTAACATTACTGTATATAAGCAATATATACTTATGTATGATCAATAAGGAAAACATATTGAGTAAAAAAAGAAAAGATAAATCATCACCCATGAACTGGCCATCACAGGGTATATATATATAATATTATAACACTGTAGAAACTCACTGAATGTGAACTGTGATTATCCAACATGGATTTATCTGAAGCACAAGCTGCAGCTACAACCAATCACTCGCAACTGTCAGCTCTGCACAGTGGAGATGATCACAACAGTACAACTGCTATACACGAGACCTTGAAGATCAAACATCCCGTAGAGCTTCATCAACACAGCAGCAGGACAGCACCTGTTTACCTGTTTATATTATCTTAGCAGATTATTTTAAGATTATTAACACGTGTAACATGTTTCTTTCAGTAGTGTCTCTTGAAAAGTCTCAAGAGACACTGTTCTAGATACCGCGGGAGCTTCAAAACACACGTAGCTGCTTCTCAAACAACACTCTGCCAGAATATATAGTCCACAAACTGTCTGAGTTCTTGTGCGTGTAGGCTATGTGCCATTTGTGCCTCTAAAAGTTCAGTCAGAGCGTAGACTCTTAGTCTTTAACCATTTATAGATTACATGCGTCTAAGGTACCATTTAACACATTAAGTCTAGAATGGCCATGCGTTTTCCTCAGGCTTCTGTGCGGCCCCCGCCCCCAGTGTATATATCATCCACCCACTGGTTAAGAAACAATAACAAAATAATAAAAAATTTAATTCCTAACACACTCACACTCTAAAAATTAGTTGTTAGATTAATCGATTAAAAAAATTATCGTGTAACACTGCATAAGAGTGTAGAAACTCACTGAATGTGCACTCTGATCAAAGCTAAAGGTGGTCCAACACGTTCGGCGTTTGGGTCCAAGAGACAAACGTGTGCATCTTACTTTCTGGTGAACTATTACTGCAATGTAGGGGCCACCAAACTGTATGACTGCATTAATGCAAACTGTATGAACACAACTCTGGATATAAAGACTTATAATAACTGAATGGTATAACATTACTTAAGATTGTAGAACCTTGTTAATCGTGTGCTAAGATTAAAGCTAAAGGCTATTACTGCAATGTAGAGTTCACCAAACTGTATGAATGCGACTTTGGATAGAAAGCTTATATTATAATATTATAATTTGAATAAGCGTGTAGAAACTCAGTAAATATGACCTGTAATTAATGCTAAAGATGGCACACACATGTTTGGGTCTAGGATAGGGGCCACAAATAGGTGGACCGCGGTCCGGATCCGGACCCAGACGTTGTCCAACGCGGACCCAAAGCGATAAAGTAATAAGAATTATTTAATTTAGACAGAGTTTTTCTCGTCTTTACAGTATACAGGCTTTACAGCGCAGTGAGACCAGACGCGTGAGCTGTTGGATCATTGAAGGCACTTCTCAGCCAATCAGATCTGTGCACATTGGGGCGTGCGGTGCGCACACAGGCGAAGTATGAAGCGAGAAGCAGCAGCTGGAGACTAAAGCGAGTCAGAAAGAATAACGAGCTCTAAAAACAGAAAAGTGAACAGAGAAAACTGACTGTTTATCAGGAACGGTTCTGGAATGGACCTGCTCGTCTAGTTTTGGAGAATACCGCTCTGTACAACCAACATGTTAATCTATGAAGCTGAGTTAACAAGAAGATGCACGTTTCATTAACTTTCTCTATAAATAAACACTTTAAGATGCTCATTTTTCAAAAGCATTCTTTTTTTTTTAAATGTAGCCCTTGATTCAGTTCAGCATTTAAACAGTAAATATAGTGAAATATTAGGGGGTATAAGAAAATATCAAAAATATTGAATATTTTGTTTCGTGATACTGTATCGATTCTCAAAAACACACAGATTCCTGCCATTGACAAACCTGTTCATATAGTGGTGTGTTCACTTGCAGTATCGCAATATATTGTGATATATTGAATCGTGACCACTGTATCACGATACGTATCGTCAGGTTCTTGCCAATACACATCCCTATGAAATATACTGAACGGTATGTGTGATGTGTTGGTGTTTCAGTAGCTGATGGTATAAGATGCTGATACTAGACTACTTCAGTAAACAGGATACACCAATGAATCAGAACACATGTTAGAAATTATGACGGTCCGGACTTTGGTCTGAGGAAATCTCCTCTAACTGGACCTTACTGACCCCTAATTAAACACCCCTAGTCTAGGAGATAAATATGTGCATTTGATGTTCTGATGAACTATTACTGCAATACATGGGTCACCAAACTGTATGACTGCATTAGCGAAACTCTAGATAGCAATATTATAACATTTTAATGGTATAACATCGCAGGTGAGTGTAGGGAGGCGTTGAAAGTGTGCTGTAATTAAAGCTAAAGGTGGACCAACACATGTTTGGCGTTTGGGGTTAGGAAACAAATGTGTACATCTCATTTTCTGGTGACCTATTACTGTAAAATAGGGGTCACCAAACTATATGACTGCATTACATTTACATTTACGGCATCTAGCAGACGTTCTTATCCAGAGCGACTTACAAAAGTGCTTAGTGTTTGGTTAGAGTATGTATCTCTATCTAGTACAAACAGGTCCAAACTACTCTTATACTCAAACACTGCCATAAACAAATGCCAGTGCTGATACCTAGAAAGAAGACAATGCAACACCTAGCAAGACTGGAACACCTACAAAGAAGAGAAATACTGGATAGAAATACTATAACACAGAAATACTGGATAGAAATACTATAATAGTGTTATGATCTGCATTAAAGTGTAGAAACTCACTGAATGTGTGCTGTGACTAAAGCTAAAGGTGTCAAAATTGAGTATTACATTTTCTGGTGAACTTGTACTGCAATATAGGGGTCTCCAAACCATATGATTGTATTTTAGTTGATCACAACAAGTGGAATGATTTGTGTCCTCTCCTTGAAACGTCTCTGCTGCTTCAGTGCATGTCCCATACTCAAGCTGTTAGCCTAGGTGTTACCTTCCTGGTGCTGCTGGTCTACTTCAGCTGCATCCTCCTCCTCCTCCTTCTTCTTCTTCTCCTCTCCCGTCTTTCTGCATCGCAGTTCTGCCATTTCTAGATGAGAGGTGAGGTAAACAGGGTGTGAGCAGGGTCTGTTCGCCTCTTCTCCCACATCAAGTTACACCCAGACACAGTAACGACGAAGGGCTTCTGCTCTGAGCTGCCTTGAACAGCTAGCCAGCCAGCAGGTTCGAGCTGGTTGCTCGGAGTAACGTTACCTCACACCAAAACAAAACATGAGTTAATGTCTATTTAGCCCCTTTTCCTTTCTTATCTATTAGCCAGCTAACGTTAGCTCCCTCTTTAGCCAGCTTCTTGCTTGAATTTTTCCGTTCCACCTTAAATGGCGCAGCAGTTACATTCCGCCGCCTCAGGCGGCGGAATGTAACTGCTGCGCCATTTAAGGTGGAACGGAAAAATTCAAATACGAGTCTGACTTCAGTCCTCACACAACAAAATAACGTTAATAAACGTGACAAAAATGAACTCTGAATACACCTGCATGCCTCAACAGCCGCTTCACATCAGCTTTTCCCCCATTTGCCGCTTTTAACGGCTTCAACTTCAGCGGTTTGTTGATGTTTTCCGTTTGATGCCGAAAAGAAAACGGACGGATTGGAGACTCGGAACCTTCAGGCTCTGACTCATGAGTCTTGGTGAACTTTATCGCCTAAAACAGCCCCTGTAGATGGTACTCGTGAAGAAAAGGCGACGAAACGCTTCACGTAGTCTTTAAAAAACGTTAAAAACTAAACCGAAATAACTTCCAGCGATTCCGGGCCGTCTTGAACTTCGCAGATCTGCTACGGAGGCCGCCGAGGGACACACGTACTCGGAAACGCGCAGCTGAAATTCTGAACGAAAATACATCAAATCAGAACGTAATTATTTTTAATTAAATACTTAATATTGAATTATGATTAAAAGCGGATTCAGTTTTTACTAATTTTATTTTATAATATATTTGAATTTAGTACACACTCGTCACTGTCCAAAGAAAAGCATGTATCTTTATTTTTGTTGATTTTTATTTTCCTGCATCATTTAAACACGACAGCTCACGAAAGTTCTTTACATTGTGTGAAAATTTCATGATGAACGGACCAATGCTCCAAAATAGCTTGTAAAAAAATCTGGTTCCATTGACTTACATTGAAAGTAAGGACAGTTTTTGGCATCTCCTGTAAAGTTGACATTTTGGAGATACTTGTGTTGGACATTGACTATATGCTGGTAGTACTGTTTGACTAAATACAGTGCATTTGCACTTAAACTGTATATGAACGGTAGGTTTAAAATACAATACTGCCACCGTCACGTGAAAAGAACAATTAAAGTGGGGACTGCGGATTGTAACTATGGTACTATGTAACTATGGTTATTCTTCTATTGCTTTGTATAGGACTATGCCTATTCAATTGTTTTTCTACATGGCTCACCAGATCGGTGAGCCTGAACATGGTCCAGTATCAGTTTATGCAGAAAGATATAAAAGGCTACGACCCCTACTCTGATCAACTATGCCTGTACCCAATATCGGACTGGATGAAAGAACCAGAATAATCTAATTGTAATTATTAATCAGTGATACGACTCTGCATATTTCTTGCTCTTAGCACATGAACGACTGGAAACTTTATCTGAGGGTGTCTTTCTTTCTTTGATTATTTGTTTTTCTTTTGTTGTTATGATGCTTTATGATTAAAGGGAGGAATGTGAAGGAATTATTATTTATATATGTGAAGGAATTATTAATATGTATATGTGTGGCCAAATTTACTGCTCCCAACAAGTGGGTATGCGCTCAGAACTCTTTGAACTGTGTGCGTATATGCAACTCTGTTTTGTAACCCTGTTTATTCACTCTGTATATTCAAGGCCAAGAGCAAGCCTTTAGCCAGTTCCTTAAAGAAACACCAGTACGTGAAACTCGATTCTTGCATAGTCACACCAAGATAACAAAGGTCTGATGCCACCATGTCATTCACACATACACAGAGCGTTTTTAAACTGAAGGATTCTCAGCTTGAGTTAGAGTTGTCATGGCACAGCTCTCATGTTGTTTGTCTGCTATGTCTTAATAAACATACTCTTTTACTTTTTACTCTCCGGCTGGTCAAATTTGGCTCTTTGTCTGGACTCTGGGTAACCCTGGTTTATGGGGTAACATGAGTTAAACAGTTTAAAAGTTTTAACAAGTCACGTTCACACATCCTGTACAGGAAACAAAAACTGAACCTTGCATTTTTCTCCAAATGTGAGGTTTTTTTAGGGAACTTTTAAATTGATGCATACAACCTTTACATTATCTTTATATAATCTAAACATTTAAAAGTTTCCGCTTTAAATGTTTTTTTATAGGAGAAGGATATAAACAGAAAATGGAATTAAACAGTGATTTTCTCCCCAACAAGTACGTATAAGTCATAAAACAAATTGACAAAATCTTACATTTCCCCCAACCTTACAACCCTGCCCGTACATACAAAAAATAAATAAGCATAAATAAATAATAATAACACTAACAACAACAATAATAAATAAATAATAAATAAACAGAAGTGTTATTAGTTAATAGAGAAAAATGTCCAAAGGTCTTAAAGAGAATGTGGGGGCATCCAAGAGTTTAAATTCTTGATAGTCAGAAAAAGGGTCCCATACTTTATGGAATAACTTTTTGTTTCCATTCATTGTGTATCTAATTTAATAAGTTTATTATACCTTTCAATCAAAAATCAAAAGACAAGGGGAGGGGACTTTGCTTCCAAAATAAGAGAATGTGTTGTCTGGCTAACAACGTGGCAAAAGCTAAAGCTTTAGCAAGCCAAGTTGGTACATGCACCTTATTTGGGGAGAGTCCAAAAAGAGCAATCAATAGACATGGCTCAATTAGTTTACTGGCAGTTGAAGAGAAACAATCAAAAATTGACTGCCAGAAGGGGAATAATGAAATGAAATGTCTAAAACATGTGTATCAAATCAGCTGATCCAGAATGGCATCAATCACACAATGGATCGATATCTGTTATGAACTATGAAAAACATAATGAAATAATGAAAAACACAGATTCCTGGCAGACAGTGAATCATTATGTGTTGTGTTTAAACCTCTAGATGGCACTAGATGGCAGTGTTGTAATCCAGTTTCAGCTCTACTCCAACATTACCAAGCAGAACAAGGACACGATGCTATTGTAAACATTGGCAAACCTGTTTATATAGTGGTTAGTTTTAATAGTAGGATTTGAAAAATCACAATTTATCATTTTGCTTGTAGAATCACAGCATATCATGATGTATTGAATCATGATCTACTGGCTAAATGCTAATGCCTCAAGTATAAAACTGATAAATGGTGAAGGACTCGTTACAGAGTTGATAATAAAAAACTGTTTTGTGTGATTATATGACCAGAAACACATTAAAACTCCAGAGAGAATCAAAATAACTCACATTTTAAAACCACTTCACTGCTTGTAGATCTGCCTGTGTTGCATCATGGGATTGTCTTAACAGCTGAGGAAGCGTTTGATGCTTCTTTAAAATCAGGTGTAAATAAGGTTCCTCAGTAGAAGCATTTTTAAGGTATATAAGAATTGGGACAGTCTACATGTCGGGAGCGCATACTATGATGTAAAAATTTCACTACTGAGTATTCAGACATACTAGCCACGCTCGCCTACTGATTCACTACTGAGTATTCAGACATACTAGCCACGCTCGCCTACTGATTCACTACTGAGTATTCAGACATACTAGCCACGCTCGCCTACTGATTCACTACTGAGTATTCAGACATACTAGCCACGCTCGCCTACTGATTCACTACTGAGTATTCAGACATACTAGCCGCGCTCGCCTACTGATTTCACTACTGAGTATTCAGACATACTAGCCGCGCTCGCCTACTGATTTCACTACTGAGTATTCAGACATACTAGCCACGCTCGCCTTCTGATTTACTACTGAGTATTCAGACATACTAGCCGCGCTCGCCTACTGATTTCACTACTGAGTATTCAGACATACTAGCCGCGCTCGCCTACTGATTCACTACTGAGTATTCAGACATACTAGCCACGCTCGCCTACTGATTCACTACTGAGTATTCAGACATACTAGCCACGCTCGCCTACTGATTCACTACTGAGTATTCAGAAATACTAGCCACGCTCGCCTACTGATTCACTACTGAGTATTCAGACATACTAGCCACGCTCGCCTGATTCACTACTGAGTATTCAGACATACTAGCCACGCTCGCCTTCTGATTTACTACTGAGTATTCAGACATACTAGCCGCGCTCGCCTACTGATTTCAATACTGAGTATTCAGACATACTAGCCGCGCTCGCCTACTGATTTCACTACTGAGTATTCAGACATACTAGCCACGCTCGCCTACTGATTCACTACTGAGTATTCAGACATACTAGCCACGCTCGCCTACTGATTCACTACTGAGTATTCAGACATACTAGCCACGCTCGCCTACTGATTCACTACTGAGTATTCAGACATACTAGCCGCGCTCGCCTACTGATTTCACTACTGAGTATTCAGAAATACTAGCCACGCTCGCCTACTGATTCACTACTGAGTATTCAGAAATACTAGCCACGCTCGCCTACTGATTCACTACTGAGTATTCAGACATACTAGCCGCGCTCGCCTACTGATTCACTACTGAGTATTCAGACATACTAGCCGCGCTCGCCTACTGATTTCACTACTGAGTATTCAGACGTACTAGCCGCGCTCACCTACGGATTTCACTACTGAGTATTCAGACGTACTAGCCGCGCTCGCCTGCTGATTCACTACTGAGTATTCAGACGTACTAGCCGTGCTCGCCTACTGATTTACTACTGAGTATTCAGACATACTAGCCGCGCTCGCCTACTGATTTACTACTGAGTATTCAGACATACTAGCCACGCTCGCCTACTGATTTACTACTGAGTATTCAGAAATACTAGCCGCGCTCGCCTACTGATTCACTACAGAGTATTCAGACATACTAGCTGCGCTCGCCTACTGATTTCACTACTGAGTATTCAGACATACTAGCCGCGCTCGCCTACTGATTCACTACTGAGTATTCAGACATACTAGCCGCGCTCGCCTACTGATTTCACTACTGAGTATTCAGACATACTAGCCGCGCTCGCCTACTGATTCACTACTGAGTATTCAGACATACTAGCCGCGCTCGCCTACTGATTTCACTACTGAGTATTCAGACATACTAGCCGTGCTCGCCTTCTGATTCACTACTGAGTATTCAGACATACTAGCCACGCTCGCCTACTGATTTCACTACTGAGTATTCAGACACACTAGCCACTCTCGCCTACTGATTTCACTACTGAGTATTCAGACATACTAGCCGTGCTCGCCTACTGATTCACTACTGAGTATTCAGACATACTAGCCGCGCTCGCCTACTGATTTCACTACTGAGTATTCAGACATACTAGCCGCGCTCGCCTACTGATTCACTACTGAGTATTCAGACATACTAGCCACTCTCGCCTACTGATTTCACTACTGAGTATTCAGACATACTAGCCACGCTCGCCTACTGATTTCACTACTGAGTATTCAGACATACTAGCCGTGCTCGCCTACTGATTCAC
Organism: Megaleporinus macrocephalus; assembly: GCA_021613375.1. NCBI lineage: Eukaryota > Metazoa > Chordata > Actinopteri > Characiformes > Anostomidae > Megaleporinus > Megaleporinus macrocephalus. Next base: position 59,395,301 of record CM038702.1, on the reverse strand, counting down.
TACTGAGTATTCAGACGTACTAGCCGCGCTTGCCTACTGATTCACTACTGAGTATTCAGACATACTAGCCACGCTCGCCTACTGATTCACTACTGAGTATTCAGACATACTAGCCGCGCTCGCCTACTGATTCACTACTGAGTATTCAGACGTACTAGCCGCGCTCGCCTACTGATTTCACTACTGAGTATTCAGACATACTAGCCGCGCTCGCCTACTGATTTACTACTGAGTATTCAGACATACTAGCCGCGCTCGCCTACTGATTTCACTACTGAGTATTCAGACATACTAGCCGCGCTCGCCTACTGATTCACTACTGAGTATTCAGACATACTAGCCACGCTCGCCTACTGATTCACTACTGAGTAGTAGACAAGTAGGTGATTTCGGACACACCTTAGGTTTTAACACGCACCCAATGACTCAAAAAGAAGCAGATTATCTGTTCACTGAATTATTATAGTAGAAGGTCAAAAAGCTACATCTATTTGATTGATTAATAATGGCATATTCCACCCTAGAACTGAACATCAGCCGCTCTGTGTTCTAAAGTCTTGCACTAGTTCTTGCATGTCTGTTTTGCGGAGCACAGTTTAGTCTATGTTCTGTTCCTTGTGTGTACCATATGGGTCTGGAGGAACGTTGTTTGGTTTCACTGTGGACTGTGTAGATGGTTGAAATGACAATAAACTCCACTTGACTTGAAATTAAAGGTGCCTTAGAATGTATTTACAAGGTATTTAAATATCATCACTGTCCAATGAAAAACAGGCATATCCATTTTTCTTGATTTGTTTTTCTACATCAATTAAATGCAGCAACTGCCGTTTGCATGGCGTGTAAGTTCCATGATGAATGGACCAATAGAAATGCTTCAAAATAGCAAATAATGGAAATAATTCTGGTTCCATTGATGTACATTGAAAGTGAGGTGGATTTTCTGTATAGTTGCTATTTTGAAGAGACTTGTTTTTCATTGGACAGTGACGGTATAGAAGGTATGTGACTTTGTTCAGGGTGAAAAATGGCCAGATTGGGTTTTACGTGCTCGTTTATAGCCTATCATTTAGAGTCAAACGAGCTGTTTTCGAGCTGAAATGAAACTCATGAGGCTGAGGGATAAAATGCTGTGCTAGGGAAAACTGCATAACACAAGAAGTGACATACTGTCGGGTTCCACTTCTGGGTCGGGTGACTGTAGGCGTGTGGAGGCTCATGGGAAGTGCTGAACTTGCGGTAAGTTTGGCTTTAAATGTGTAAATAAGTTGTTGTAAGACAAACATGTTACAAATTGCTTTGTGGTTGCTATAAACAGACACAGGAGGTGGTTTCTCCACTGCGGCTGTGTTCTAATAAAAGAACATTCAATTCAAGTGCTGTTTCACTGCATCTTCTTCTACACTTAATGTACTCAAGTGACCTACAACACTGATACCAGGCTGTACTTCCTTTTAGGGGTACAAGCCTCCAGGGTTACCACATACACAGTGTGTGGATATCACACCCTAGTGGTGAACTGATGTGAGGTCAGTTTTGTGTTGTATCTAATAACACTTTGGGCCGGTTTCTTAGACCCATATGAAGCCTGAGCTTAGACTGAAAATACTATCCAATGGTGATTCTCCACTGACGCCACTGGTTAGTTCAAGATCAGGCTTCATCAATGTCTGGGAAACTGGAACTAAGGGCTTCATGGAAGATCCACATGCTGGATAAGTGGAGTCGGAGGCAGCAGGTTTTATTATGACAGAGGTCCTGTTATTATTATTCATTAAAAAGTTAACAGGCTTTCAGTAAACATATGAAAATGGGTTTATAGGTCAACATCAACATAGCAGCAGCAATACAGGCATGTAATTTAAATAAATACACTGCACTATTTGGGGACTTAAATGCCTCAAAACGCCTTACATCTCTAACACAAATGGATGAAATCGTTCTGACGGAGTTTAGATGTTTTAATGATACAGATTTTCTTGGAAAAAACAGTCAAACACCATTATTTATTGAGCTAATCAGGAGCATCAGAGCTGGTAAACAGCCAGGTTCCCCATAGCCAGAATAAGCCCAACTCTAGACCAAACAGGATATTCAACACAATAACACCACTCATATTAAAAAGTAGTTCACCACTAGGCCTAGGCCCCAAAATGTGCAGAACTGGGACACCCGGAGCAGGACTGAGACACCGCTCTAGAGGCCCAGTTCAACTACCATTCATTTGGGCTACTTTACTTCTCGGTCAGACTTGGACAAGTTAAAAATCATGTTTCACTTCATTCACTCCTCTCCTCCATATAAACTAAACACAGAATAAAAACAAACAAAGGCCCAGTATCTGCATTTCATATAGCGCACTGTTTTACTACAAACACTGTCAAATCAAAACATCGGCATGCACAACATAAATAGGCCCGAATCTGATGGATATAAAATATTTAAAAGGAACTATCTCGTTTAAAACAAAGTAACCAGTTCATGCGTTCATGTGCATCATAGAGTGAAACTGTGCAATTACACAGTACACGGTTTTTATGAATTACAAATTAAATCCAGCAGGACGGTAAACACCGTCATTACTATAAATTAATTAATTAATTAATTATGTCATGGAATGCAGGACTAATAATCACAGAATGATACGAGTGGTAAGAAGGTAGTCCTCTTCTTAGATCCGCCTTTACACCAAGACTGTATGAGGGAAACCAAAAAGGAAAGATCGTTAACTTACACACGCAACATATCACTAATACGGCATATACTGTATATACAGACCAGCCATAACATTGAACCACCTCCTTATATCTACACACACTGTTTATATTTTATCAGCTCCACTGACCATACAGGAGCTACACATACAGACTGTAGTTCATCTGATTCTCTGTATACACTGTTTATAACTTTTTACTCTGTTCTTCAGTGGTTGGGACGCCCAAAGGACCACCACAGAGCAGGTACTATTAAGGAGGTGGATCATTCTCAGCATTGCAGTGACACTGACATGGTGCTGGTGTGAGTGGACCAGACACAGCAGTGCTGCCCCTGGAGTGTTTAAACACCTCAGTGTCACTGCTGGACTGAGAATCGTCCACCGACCAAAACTATCCAGACAGCAGTGTCCTGTGGGCGGTGTCCTGTGACCACTGATGAAGAACTAGAGGAACACAAACTGTGCAGCAGCAGATGATCTACTGTCTCTGACTTTACATCTACAAGGTGGACCAGCACTGTTGTGCCTGATCTACTCACACCAGCACAACACACACTAACACACCAGTGACCTCAATGTCACTGCAGTGCTGAGAATGATCCACCACCCAAATAATACCTGCTCTGTGGTGGTCCTGTAGGGGTCCTGATCACTAAAGAACAGAGTAATAAAGTATACAGAGAATCAGATGAACTACAGTCTGTAGCTCCTATATGGTCAGTGGAGCTGATATAATAGACAGTGTGTGTAGATACAAGGAGGTGGTTTTAATGTTATGGCTGATCTGTGTACAGTGTTAGTTGTCAGTTTAGTACTCCAGCAGAACTGCTGTGTCTGATCCACACATACCAGCACAAAACAAAACACTGTTTTATTAATTAGATATTATTTTGGGACTATTGATGATGGACTAGTAGGTTATTTTTATGGAGCTATGGGCTCAAAGGCACCACAAGTGGCTGATTAAAGACCACCCAGCTTACAGGGTCACCACTGACAGGACATTATTTGTGCCCCTTTATTAAAAACCCTTGTAGCCCATCATCAGTGGTCAGTTCCCGACCACAGAGCCACTCCTGGTGGAATCCTTTTGGGCCCACTGATGACGGGCTAGAAGAGTGTCTATAAGAAAGTGGTCAGTAAGTGTGAAACATGGTGGAGAGTGTAATACAGACAAACTCACTTGTGCGCACGTGCGAGCTGCTCAGCTGCTGCTTTCTCTGTAGAGAGGCTGAGCCGCTCGGTCTGATTTCCTCTTCACCAGGCACTCGTCGTCAGAGTCGTTTCTTAACTCGTCGCCCGGCTCTGATTCTACAGGAAGGGAAATCAGAAGGAGATAATATGGAACGCTCAGTAAGCAGTGAGCTCTAATGGACTGGTCTTGCTTTCCACTCGTGTTATCGCACAACTGTAGGTGAACACATCATCTGCTCTATGTATGTCCTTGTTTTCCTAATTGGTATCGTTACAAGAAACTAAACTACAGAGGAAAAAATCTTAATTCCTCAAACAAACAGAAGGAACTGACTGACCATATCATAGTCCAGCCAACACAACAATTTATTCAGTAGGTAACCGAACCAACACACAACCAGCCACGCTCTGCCTCCGACCCTATACAAATACAGGAAAGACTGGACAGCCAGTCACTATATAAACTCCCCCAACTGCATCTAACACTAAAGTTATTTTAAAAGAACTGATTATGGCACCTGCTCGTGGTCGCTGATCCTCGTTAGCTCGTCTATGCTCTCACCTTGTTTGGGCGTGTCACCGTTGGTCCTTTTTTTACTACGCTTGTTCTTCGCCGGTGCTGCCTTCACTCGCCTCACCAGAGGCTCATCATCCGAGCTGGCACCTGTGGAGAGTGGGAACATGAAAGTTCATGTCTGAGTTTGCTGCGTTTCCTTGACAGAGCCCTCTCACAGCTAGTTAACTCTTTAGCGCTCAGACAGAAAAAGGCTATTCCTGCCTTTTAATCTGCTCGACTCCGATAACGTGATGGATCAGCGCTTCTGATGTGGGCAGAAAAGTGACTGAGCTGAAATAAATAAATAAAGGAAAAATTGTTCAAGCTGCTTGGAAGAAGAAAGGTTTTAGATGTCTTCTGAAAGGGGACCAGCTATAGATTGGTTTAATTCTACCAGCAGGACACCTGATTTATTATAACGAGGCATGGCAGATGATGGACTACAAGGTACAAGTAGTACAAACATTAAAAATATTTATATGGTTCATAAATGTACATGATATATCACAATATTTAATTTTCAGACATCTGATCACTTGGAACTGAGAAAAAGAAACCAGTTGTGCGCCATCTTAAAAAAAAATACTACCAAGTGTGATTTTATATTATTCTGAATAATTTTAATTCATATTTAGTTTCCCTAATTGAATAAATCCAGTTAAACAGGACTATTTTGTACTCTCTTAATAATTAATCATGTACATGGTTAGATAGCTGTTAAAAATATATATATATATATATATATATATATATATATATATGCAATATATGTAATATTCATATTATAATTTATAGAAATATGTATTGTAATATTGCCCAGACCTAGCCAAAAACCTTTTATTTAGTTTTATCTTTTAGTTTAGGGTCTATTAAAATAGATGTACATGCTTCAGTTTTCCCCAAAACAGATTATTTTCTTTATACGGTACATCTGCATTCACCCTCTGTCTGAAAAGTTTGAGCCCCTGTGTCTTTAAGCCCCGCCTCCTACTAAGCCCAGTGTGTTCTGATTGGCCAGCTCGCCCACCCTGTTTCGGCTTGTCAACTGCCACTCGTTCACAAAATATCATTGAAATTTTATTTAGAGCATCTCCTGAGCTCTGGGACGAGTTCTACCTGAAGGACGACTGTGTCAACGTGGATTTAAGCCATTCTCTGAAACTTAAACGATATAGGAATATGTTTGTAATAGCTGTGGTAAGCTTGGGATCCAGGTATATCAAGGTGAGTTACTTCACTGGTCCATATTTACGCATTCATCAGCGACACAAACCACACAGTGATCCTGGAACAGCATGGCTGGTAATGGGGCAGGCTTACCTGTCGTTGTTCTGTCCCTCACTGGCTTACTCGGCTGTTTCAGTCGCTTCACTTTGTCACTAAGTGGCTCCTCGTCCGAGCTTTCTGCCTCTGTTATAGAAGATTTGGGGAAGAATGAGACCACTAACGGTGTGATTACTCTAAAATTACACTGCGCCCTGAACAAACTACACAGTCTTTTCTCAGAACTATCATCTCAGACATCAGGCAGCTTATTCAGAACTAGGGGTGTATGAAAATATTATAATATCAAATATCGTGATATTATGTTTCATGATACTGTATCGATTCTCAAAAACACAGTATCCATACACAGATTCCTGGCAGACAGTGAATCATTGTGTGTTGTGTTTAAACCTCTGACCACTAGATGGCGGTGTTGTAATCCATTTTCAGCTCCACTCCAACATTAACAAGAAGCAAAAAGGTGCTATTGTAAGTTTTGGCAAACCTGTTCATACAGTGGTGTGTTTTAATAGTAGGATTTGAAAAATCGCAATGTATCACTTGCAATATCACAGTATATTGCGATATACTGAATTATGCCGATACGTATTGTATCGCCAAGATCTTTTCAATACACAGCCCTATTCAGAACCATCCTATGTAATAACTTTCATGTGATCTCAACAACTTTAACAACTTTCTAGGAGCTGTTAGAGGAATGAAATACTCCAGACGTCTGGTTCCCATCACAACCACTGTAAACAATTCTGACATGCTAAGTTTCTAAAGGATACAGAATATCATGTCAGATCACTTTGTACGCCTTTGTTTACATTTTAAATTATGTAAATATGCAGAAATTCTTGCAAAATCAGTGGAATTCACATTTAGTGCCAATATCCAGCATGTTTTGTATTTAATTTATTAATCTCATATGTATTTATACATCAAAACAGTCATAATTAATTTCCCAAATTTATTTTTTTTAAATGTGGTTTTTATGTTACTGTGCTTTTACGACTGACACCCTAATTGACTACGCTGCTTCGTGCCTCTTTCAAAAAGTGGTTCAGGATAAAACCCTCCTTAGATCTTTAACATGAATGGGTGAAGCTAAATGTGTGTTGAGCTTCATTGCATCACAGAAAGATTCAATTCAAAGATGACTTAGTTTCCATATATGGACTGTATGGACCAAGATGTAAATGTTATGATTTTAAAAATTCATACAGCAAACACTTATTACAGCGAGGAAAAATCTATTTCCAGTGATGTTGGCCTTTTAGGATAAGCCTCAGCCCGGTCTGACTCAACATACTGGAGACGTTGCAGTGATTACCTGCTTTGGCTGTGGTGGTCCGCTCTTGGCTGCGTGTGTCCCCCCGTGTAATCGCGTCAATAACATCGCTTTTAGACAAACGCTTGAGCAGCACCACCGCCCGCTTCATCTGCGGCTGCCTCTTCTTCTTCACCAGCCGGACCAAAGGCTCGTCATCACCAGAGCCCTCACTAGAGGGCGCTGCGAGACAGTGAGACATTTGTGTGATGTTTCTATTCCTATAGGCTGTTCAGGCTCTTAGACTGTGTAGGCTGTTAACATCATCAGCAGCTTTGCTGACTATTACATGAGTCATCTACCTTTTCTCTCTGGGTCTTCTTTCTTAGGGCGCCCTCTCTTTCTAGGTGTTGTGTTCTCAGGCGTGGCACGTCCTGAGGCCACTCTCCTTCTTCCCTGCTTACCTACAACAACAAAAACACACTGCTTGTACTCAAATCGGCCAAGATGGGCAGGTTATTTACTCCAAATATGCATCATTTAATTGATTATTTTAGTTTTTGACCACTGTGTTGCTTTATACCCCCTTTAGTCAACACTGTTTGCTGTTTGGCTGCTCCAGAGTGTCCCAATCTATTGGTCAGTGCTCTTCTATAGAGTTATACAAGCTGCAAGTGTGCGACCAAACACCTGTGACAGCAGTGGGTGAAGCTTAAAGTAGTTAAATTCAAATCAAATAAAAGCTTTTGCTACACACACAGTCATACACAGTACAACCAGCAGTGAAATGCTTTGACAGCTGCTGCCCGTTCACATGAAACAACAATACAGATTATCTGAAATATTAAGGAATGTATATAAGAGCAAGACGAAATAAGAATAAACAAGATAAAATATGTTCTGAGATAATAATATAATATAAGAAAAAAATCCAGAAGATCAGGTTAGACAGCGGTCACCCAGCACACGGCCTGTTCACTATACTGCTAGTATCAGGCAGGAGATTCCACAGCATCCAGACCAGAACCCGGTTACTGAACAGCTTCTACCCACAGGCTGTAAGGGTCCTGAACAAACTGTGAGACTAAAAGACCCCAATACCGTTCACTCAACCACTGCTACATTATCTTATCATATTATTTATTCTGATATCACTGCTATGGACAATATCACTAAGTCACTTTAAATAGATTTATTTTCTTAGATAACCTGCCTATGCACAGGTTTCTACATATGTCCTCTTATTGATATTTTGTATATTATTTTATATATGTCAGTTATTACTAAATGTATATATTCTAGCTTATTTTTACTTCATTATTGTATGTTTGTACTGTTTTTACTTCATATATAATGGCTGCCTTGCTGTAGAGTTATTATCTGAGCCTCACCCCAAGCACTTCAATGCATGTTATGTCCTGACATGATGTGTAAATGACAAATAAACTTGAAACTTGAATATACAAATAAATAGTAATATACATAAGTATACACTATAGAAAGGTAGATGTGTGCAGAGGGGACGAGTGGGGTCGTTGATTAGATAGATACATAGATAGACACATAGATAAAAAAACAGAATATAAAATAAATAGAATATAGAATATACAAAATAGAGGTTAACCAGTGTAAACAGTGTAAACTTTAGAAAATGCAAATACGCAGTTATGCAGTCGGCAGTGCAAATATGCAATAGAAAGCAGTAATATTTACATGTATAGACTGTATAGATGATGTATAATATAATAGACATAGTGTAATAATAGGAGTACAGTCATTATTATATATAGTTAACTGTATAGTATATATAACATACAGTTATAAAGATAAATCAGAAATAAATATATAATACAATACAGTGTGATACCTAATATAGAGGTCTGGAGTATAACAGTGTCACCATTCACCATTTAACCCTTGATGCACAACCTGGGATGTCATTTTCTATATCTTTGCAATAAATTAAAGCTGTAAAAAAAATCAATTCAAAATTCAGTTCAATGAATTCCTCAAACTACTTGTTTTTCCTCACAAATCCTGATATACTTTATTATTCATTTGGTGTTCACTATGGAGTTTGATGGGAACTGTTGACATTTGTAAACATTTGCAGCAGGAACATATTTACAAAAGCTATTTTTATATATATTATAGATATTTTTCATGTAGTAAATAAATAAGCATTAAAATAATGATTTAAGGTGAAAAACAAGATTTGTATGAACATTTGAAACATTAAATAATTAAATAAACTGATTTCAGTATATATACCAAACAGATACCCAGCAATACATACAATAACAAATGAATACGGGTCAAGTTTGAGCCATGTTGTGCATTAGTAGAGCCTTCATTACCAAAAGAGTTAAAAGGGGGATCTGAATACTTCTGGTTATACAGTTCCTTACCTTTTCTTCCTCTTTTCTGGGGGGTCTTCACTGGTGGTGACTGTCTGAGCTTAGGGGCCTTCTCTCCTGGTTTTTGGCGTTTGGGGCTTTTGCTCTTGTTGGCATCGCCCTGTTCTGCAGAGGTGAAAAACTCGTCACACGTTTTAGTCACACTGAGGAGTTTTGTTCACGACTGCTAACCAAATTAGAAACACCACAGTGAAGCGTACATTTTGTCTTAGCACAAAATAAAGTGTACAATGACTTACCGAGCGTCTCAGTCTGCTCTCTGTCTTGTTGCTTCTTCTTCTTTTTCATCAGCACCGTTAGTGGCTGATCATCTTCCGAGTCCGAGGACTTGATCACAGCTGGTGTAAATCAATAAAGAGAATGTCTGTTAGAGTGGAGGATCGTCCCCCTTTAACACAGTCCTAACATGTACGAGTGTGACAACACAACAAATAACTAGAGATGGAAGGATCGATCGGTCATGTATCAGTATCAATATTTCTCCAATTTAGCCGATCGAAATACATACACTTTCATTTTCCACAGACTGACTAAAGCAGCGTCGTCGTGAGAACAGTTTAAGACGTTCACCGCATGTGCGAATAGAAAACGCTGTCTGTGTATGTGACTCTCATCCAGGGCAGTTTGTACCATCTGTGAAATTAGTAAAACTAGTGTGCCTCGTTGGGGAACCAAGACAAAGACATTTAACTCTACTAATCTGATACGACACTTCAGAGACACCACACGGCTGAATACAGTGAGTATCAGTAAACAGCAGAGCTAGCACACACAGCTAACACAAAACAAACAACCCAGAACACCATACAGACCAGATCTGACCAGTACTAACAGAACAGCAGCAGAAACAGCCAGAGAGCTAAAGAACCACAGTCAGAGTGACTGAGTTTATAGTTCTAGATAAGCAGCTCTTCTCGGCTGTAGAAGACGTTCATTCTGCTGCTTAATGTTCCACCTGGATCCACGCTCTGCTGTTCCTAGTAGAGATACTTTTCAGATGTGGCTCTTCTGGAGCTTATCAAGCGGTTTACACCCACATAGACCAACTTCTAATTTAAAAATATAAAAATTAAAAATATTATACTGTTTCACATGAGCTCGTTAAAAATGGTAATAAACCAGTTTAGACCTTGTTTTATAACTTGCTTGCGCTAATAACTACTTGTTGCCCTGCTGTGGCCCCGCCCTCAATCGGTATCGACCATCGGCCGATCGCGTTGAAAGGTGATCGGTGATCGGTATCTAGCTCAAAAACGCTGATCAGTCCATCTCTACATATAATATATCAGTCTTTTATTATAGTCTTTTATTCATCCGTACAGTGAAACCACCACATGTACACACACACTAGTGAACAGACACACTAGGGGGCAGTGAGCACACTTGCCCGGTGCGGTGGGAAACCCAATCCACAGTGCCCGGGGAGTGGTTGAGGGTTAGGTTTCTTGCTCAAGTGCACTTCTGTCAGTTCAAGGGATTGAACCAGCGACCTTCCGGTCACTAGGCTGGTTCCCCTACATCCAGCCCATGACGGCCCAACATGCATCAGACAGTGCATTTGACAGAACGGGGTAAATAAAGTATGTACTTCACTGGAAAGTAGACATACGGGCCCCACAGGCCCTCCCTCCTCTAAAATCATCACTCTCTTTCTACCACAAACTGAAGAGCAGGTAGGAAAGGCACACTCCTCATTAGTGTATAGTACCTTGGTGCTGACATATCAGCTCGTAGCTACAGTGTTATTATAAAACATTCAGCTATTATAATGTTTAATGCTTGAGTGAACTGTAAATAGAAAGAAACATTATCACCTGTACAACATGGGCACAACGTGTACTTGGCCATACCTGGGACAGACTGTAACACTGGGTATACAAGGAGCAGCACTAGTTATATTTGAATCTGAGCATTTCAATACAGACTGATAATAAAAAGGGTAGAACATTAGTACCAACATGTTTAAACATCTTCTAATGTGATCTATACAGTGGAACCTGGAGAATACAGACCAATTACAATACATTTGAAAGGTTTCACATTAGTCCAAATGAAACAGTGCATATTTCTGAATATATTATGCTTAAAATATAAAATATATTACATTATATCATAAAACAACAGGCACCAGCACATTCAGAGCTGTTTCATGTAAGAACTTCCTGTGAATTTTATGTATGTATTGAACTCTTTAAACTTGTAGGGCTGTGTGTTGGCAAGAACCTGGTGACACAATATGTATCATGATACAGCGGTCACGATTCAGTATATCACAATATACGGCAATACGGCAAGCAAAGTGATGTACTGCTATTTTTCAAAACCTACTATTAAAAACACTCCACTATATAAACAGGTTTGTTAATGCTTACAATAGCGCTGCACCCTTGTGCTGCTTGTTAATGTTGGAGTGGAGCTGAAAATGGATTACAACACTGCCATCTAGTGGTCAGAGGTTTAAACACAACACACACTGATTCACTGTCTGCCCAGAATCTGTGTATGGATACTGTGTTTTTGAGAATCGATACAGTATCACTACACTACTATAGTAGTTCATATCACCACCACCACCGTCAACAACGGGTTGTTCACAGTAGACAACTAATGATTTCGTTAAGCAAGCATTTTGATGAAATCTATAGTCAAAACAGTTTAGTTGAAGGAGCTTGTTCACCAAGTCCACTGTTGTGTTAAAGATGGGAAACGTTTAGTGTTTGAAAGACCCCCACCACTCTCTTGATGTCCATCTGAGCTTGCAGTCGGAGAGCCTTTGGACTTGTTCATTTCATCTTCTGAGCTGTGACCAGGTGACTCTACAAACCAGATAAGCACTTAATTTATATTCATTTCAAACATAGCAGACTTCTTATACTCAAATATACATAAAGCAAATTTTTATAGCATGTCGGTTTACATACTAAAAACATTCAAATTAGCTTTTCACACGATTTTTTTTAATTACACGTATAAAGTTTCGATGAATGCATGTGCTGCTTTCCTGGATTTACATTTAATTGCTTCCACTAAAATTCCCACAAGTTTTGTTTGTTGCAGCACAACATTATCTTTATTGCAGTCAGTTGTAGTTACTGCAACCATCTCTAATAACTGAGATTAGGCAACAACAATTGTGACAGGGCTATCAGGAATGATCTATTTAATAAGATGATCGACTGTCACGCTTATCAGTAGTTAATAAACACGATAATGTCAGTGGTCTACAGATCTAATAATAAATCATTTCAGTAAATATGATTTTAAAATTCTACAATTGACCAGATAACATAAACAGGGAGTATGCTGTCCTGTTCCATATCACTGCTGTCCACAGAAAAACATGTATCATGAGCAAATCATATTTTTGACAATTTTCATTTTTCTAAATCATTTGAACGCGACAGCTGTCGTTTACATTGAGTGAACATTTTTATGATGAATGGACCAATAGAAATGCTTCAAAATAGCTTTCCAAAACTTCTGGTTCCATTGACTTACATTGAAAGTAGGGATGCACCGATACCACTTTTTCCTTACCGATACCAATACCGATACCAGCTTTTCAGGTATCTGCCAATACCGAGTACCAACACCAACTCTGACTTAAATGCTCAATATGTGGCTATAAATCCAGATATTCATAGTGTTCCACTTTTTATTTGATGTATTTTTTTATGTCTTATCCTGAATAAGATATAATAACCTTGAAAGAACCATTTACTGGTTGAGCAACTGCACATTAAAAAGTTTCAGAGCTATCAAAAAATAAAAATTGGCACAATGCAGAAACACGTGCAGCCATTTAGTCAATAAGCTTTGTGGTATCGGTGCTCTCTATTGCAGATACCGATACTGTGTGTAAGTGCCAGTATCGGTTATTATTTCATATATATCTGAATTATTTCAGCCTCTCCTGTAAAGTTGCTCCTGTAAGGTAACATGTGGGCTCGCAACTCTTTCAATCATTGAGTCTTTAAACATCTACAAGTATTTGGGGTGACTGGGGTGGTTAGGCGTTACATCAGTCTGACGCTCACTGGCTGGGGGCTCAGAGCCCCTAGTTTATTCGAGAGAGAGAGAGAGAGAGAGAGAGAGAGAAGGGACCATGAGTTTTGAGATGCCATTACAAGACCCTTGTTTAGGGTCTAGCAGGTGAAGGTGGAGTGTTTCTGGCTTTACACAGGAGCACAGACTGTTACTTTAATGGACCAGAAGTCAAATAAAGTCTATAGAGTGGAAAGAAGGTACTCTGTCACTTTGATTTAACTTTAATTCAGTTGGATATGTATCAATTCTGGTTTCTGACTAGGGGTGTGCCATATCATATTGTACACAATAATATCGCCAGCATTTTTGAATATGGTGAACAATATTATACCCTGAAATATCACCCATATCACCCATCGCTAATTATCACATCAGAGCACTACTTTTACTGTTTTTAGCAAAAGAAAAATTCACACTTTTCTCATTTCCCATTACATATCTACTAAAGGCAGATTTTATCTGTACAGTATCATTCACTTTACTTCAGTCCTGGATATACAGAGATATTTGGAGTGCCTTCTTTAGTATCGTGACATTCTGGATGATTAACTTCTGTTACAATCTGATTTAAATTTGTGTATATTTTAATATCTCAGTTAGGGGTGTGCCATATCATATGCAATAATAAAATAAAAATTTAATTTTGTTGCAGTAATTTATTCTTGAAATATATATTTTTTTAATTCAATGTTTTGTCATATCGCCAAGAGTATCGTTATCACAAAAATACCATGAAATATCATGATATTATTGTAGGGCCAAATCATCCAGCCCAACTTCTGACATCAATACTCAATTAAGTTAACCTTTTTTAATCTACTTAACTTTTTATTACCCATTTTATGACAAAACTGACTTATTATTTGAATAAACTTGGTTCTAAAGCTAAAGAAAAATGGCAACTTCACAGAAAAGGCCAAAACGTTACTTTCAATGCAAGTCAATGGAACCAGAATTTTAGAAAGCTATTTTGGAGCTTTCTGATGGTCCAATTATCATGAAAATAAATAAATAAATAAATAAATAAAAATAGATTGTTTTTCTTTGGACAGCAACAACTTCCAAAACACCAGAGCCAAATCACTTGCCAATGCATCCCAACTGCACTGGGAAAGCCTGCTTTGTGAAACAGCCCTTAAAGATATAACCTCACTCGTCTCTTACGTGTCTCGTTGGAATACTTAGTCCTCTCAGGAGCTCTTTTTTTCTTCATCAGTGAAGTCAACGGCTCATCGTCATCCGAGCTGTCCTCAACCGACTCTAGAAATGAAGAACACAAAGAACGGTTGATTAACACGACATACAGGACGACTTCACCAGTAAACGCTCTCGTGGTTATTAATGAACCTGAAAGTTTGAGCAGAGACGTTCTGCGAGCATGATGTAAACGCCATCTTCTGGATTCTGTTCATTATCAGAGACATCAGCAGGACAGCTCAAGGCTTCCTCGCAAGGATGCTCTCCATTCCTGTTGCTGATGTTGTTGCTGTAATTAGTCTGAGGAGGGTGGGCTTTGCAGTAAACTAGTAGATGGAGGTGTCCAATGGTGCTAACCCCTCCCCCCTTTGTTTCGTGCTGGAGCTTTCACTTATATACACCACTTACGCTACATTGATGTCAGAAGTGGGATATGAGTGCCGAGCTGCACATCAAGTAACTTGCACTGAAGATGCTGAAGAAAGTGTGGAGGAGGGGGGTACAGAGCGCGACGCCTGCTCACTCCCTGGTCTGTCCAGCCAGCCGACAGTGAGGCGAACGGCCGGGAGTGGAGGCCAGTTGAATCCCGGCAAGAGAGAGACGGCATGCGGCATTCGCTTACTCTGCTTCTACGGTGTGGGTACTTGGGAGCTGCACCTCGAACAGCTACAAGCACTCACCTGCCTTCACTTTACGCGGCCGCCACAAGGCTTGACAGGGCAGAGGGCTACCTTAGAGTGAAAACACCACAGTGAGCAACACAGCACTATGAGGTGGTGCAGCTTAAAGAGGAGAAGACCTGCTGAGTGGCCCCCTCAAGCGAGCAGAGATGGAGCAACTGGTGAGCTTGCAGTGCAGCAAGCCCGCTCAGACGCTTGCTTGTAGTTGTTGCTATTACACCAATGGTGCTCTCTGCCAACTACGCAGCAACGACTGTCCAGCTTAAGACCAAGAGGGAGGAGGTGGCTTGCGGTTGTGGTGGGGGATCAGGACATATGAAGCTAGCAGCTCAAGAGAAGCTGAACATACAGCGCCAGAGCACAATGGCTTTTCGTGGGTGCATGCAACACCAGCTTAGGGGCTGTGCATGAGCAGCACCCTCGCCAGCACAGTAAAGGACAGAGAAAGCAGAAGAGAGCTCAGACGAGGGCCGCTGCTGCTGTTGACGCTCCCAGTGGTGCCAGACTTGATGCTGTGAGCTGTGAGGAGCTCCACCGTGCCCAGGAGGAGGACGCATCCAGGAGCGGGATGATAGCGTTCAGCTGTCCATCAGGGCCAGAGGATGACAGGGCACCCTAAGCGGCGGGGGCACACCTAGGAGAAGACTGTGGACGCATGCTGCCTAGAAGTAAGTCCTCTGGGGAACTTGTGCCGGCCAGGATGGTGGAGAGAAGTGTCTGAGACGTGTGTACCCTCCTCGACGGTCACATTCCCCCCATCTCCGAGCACTGGCCTGTGCATTTCAAGCTGTCTGCTCGAGTGCCTGTTTAAAAGAAAAGCGAGTTCACCTATTCCCGCCATTGTTTTCCACATCTTCTTCCACACCAGCGCTACAATACATACATTACCCCTATGCATGAGGTTCACGTTTTAGGTGAAGTGTCCCTTTAACCTAGAAAAAAAAAAAAACCTCAAAAAACTATGGCATGCTATGACGTCATAAATCAACGCTGAAGTAGCCCTTTAAGAGCAAAGCATCCAAATCAAGTGGGCATAAAGCAGTGCAAAGCTGAAGCCCATTTTTAAGCACGATACAGAAAATACAAGCCCCAAAGCAACTTTACAGCGCAAAGCGAAGTTAAAGCAATGAAATTAAAAAGTTTGGAGCGCATTACCACTTCTGGGTTGGATGCCAGTCATGTTAGCTGCAGCTCTGGGACCTAAAACTGGGAGGATGAACTGGAGATTATCTTAGTTTTTATTTTTATTTTTTTTTTTAAAAAAAGGTTGAAGGTTAGCTGGACCACAGCATCTTCTGGTCACTAAACTCAGGTCATATCTGTCTGTCCGGCAGGAAAATAAAACGCGCCACCATTTCAAAACAAATGAAGCTGCAGGCTAACGTTACAACTGCCGAGGACCCCGAGCTAACGGCTGCTTAGCTAAACAATATTCTACATTCGTGGCTTTTCTCGAAGCTATTAAACCTTCCCGCAGTGTTTGTGCTCCAGTTCTACCTTTTCTAAACCGGCCTGATGCGGTTGTAGCTTAGCAGCCTGCTAATCGCTTCCCGGCTGACGATGAAAACAGTACGAGGCTTCCTATTCGCCGGCTTGTTGTTCGAATTTCCCCGTTCCACCTTAAATGTTACATTAACAGCTGCAGCGTTTAAGGTGGAACGAGACAATTCCAACAACAAGCTGTCCCTAGCTTCGTGAAACAAGTCGAGGGTTTTCTACTTGTGTGCCCAAATATATAATTTATAAACTTTTTTTAATTCTTTAATAAAATCAGGCGTCTGACAGTAACAGCTGCAGCGTTTAAGGTGGAACAAGAAAATTCCGACAATGAGCTGGTGAAATAAAAAGCTGTGGTCAGCTTCGTGAAACAAGACGAGGATGTATTTGCTTGTGTGCACATATATAGATAAGTTTTATTAACTTTTATATTCTTTAAAAAAATCAAATCAGGCGTCTAAACGTAAAAGCTGCAGCATTTAAGGTGGAACGAGAAAATTCCAACAATGAGCTGGTGAATTAAAAGGCTGTTGTCAGCTTCGTAAAACAAGTCAAGGATTTTTTTTATTGTAATCACATATATAAATAAGTTTTATAAACTTATTTATCATTAAAAAAATCAAATCAGGTTTCTAAATGTAACAGCTGCAGTTTAAGGTGGAACGAGACAATTCCAACAATAAGCTGCCCCTAGCTTCGTAAAACAAGTCAATGATTTATTTGCTTTTGTGCACATATAAAGATAAGTTTTATTAACTTATTTATTCATTAAAAAAATCAAATCAGGCGTCTAAATGTAAGAGCTGTAGCATTTAAGGTGGAACGAGACAATTCCAACAGAAAGCTGTCCCTAGCTTCGTGAAACAAGTCGAGGGTTTTCTATTTGTGTGCCCAAATATATAATTTATAAACTTTTTTTAATTCTTTAATAAAATCAGGCGTCTGACAGTAACAGCTGCAGCGTTTAAGGTGGAACGAGAAAATTCCAACAATGAGCTGGTGAATTAAAAAGCTGTGGTCAGCTTCGTGAAACAAGACGAGGATGTATTTGCTTGTGTGCACATATATAGATAAGTTTTATTAACTTTTATATTCATTAAAAAAATCAAATCAGGCGTCTAAACGTAAAAGCTGCAGCATTTAAGGTGGAACGAGAAAATTCCAACAAGCTGGCGAAACAGAAAGCTGTCTCCAGGATTTTCTACTTGTGTGCCCATAAATACACATTTACACATTTTCTTATTCATACATGTCACTTTAAAAATACATATATTAATATTTCGTTAAACAGAGCAGAAAAAGTTGCAGATGCGCACATAAATGTCCATCTATGTGTTGGTGCGCGTTCTCTTGCGCAACATTTGCGCAGCACTCGTTTATTTCTGGACTATGAGGCTAATCATAGACAACTACACTGACCTGCCAGGATTTATGGGACAGCAGTATGTAAATTCATTATAACGTGGACGTGAGGTCAAGGTACGGCTTGGGGAACGCCCACAGTTGTGCTGTGTTATCTTCATGTCATGGCAAAGTGACATAAATGTTAAAGAAGTTCCAAAGAGAGATGATGGTGAGTGCCAGACAATCATGACCGGCGGTGTCTGGTTAGAGCTGTCCTAGTGATCAGCCAAGAGACTCTGGCACATGTTTTATAGCCTCAATGGTAAATGGGAGCAGAAGATCCACCATATGCCATAGACCCCAGTTGTCGACAAGGCACTGTGCAGATGGCTGGTAGTTCCATAGTGGTCTGGGGTGGGCCCTCATGGCATGGGTTGGGCCCACTGGTCCACCTTAACATGTCATTGGATTCACTGCTTGGTGACCATTTGCAGCGCTTCATGGACTTCATGTACCCTGACAATAAAGATGATGAGACAGTCCAGCAGGATAATGCGTTGTGGCAGAGCTGGTTCGAGGAGCACTCTAGAGAGTTCTTACAAATGGTGAGCCTGCACGTCCTCCTGACTTTAGCCCAATCGAGCTCTTATGAGATGTGGTGGAGAAATCTGTCCACACCAGAGATCCTGCACCTTCAAATACCACAGAGCTGTGGGTGGCTATCCAGACCGCATGGCTCAACATTCCTTCAGAAGTTCTTCATACACTTGTAGAATTTATATAATAATCAGCACGGTGGTGTAGTGGTTAGTATGGTGGTGTAGTGGTTAGTATGGTGGTGTAGTGGTTAGTATGGTGGTGTAGTGGTTAGTATGGTGGTGTAGTGGTTAGTACGGTGGTGTAGTGGTTAGTACGGTGGTGTAGTGGTTAGTATGGTGGTGTAGTGGTTAGTACGGTGGTGTAGTGGTTAGTACGGTGGTGTAGTGGTTAGTATGGTGGTGTAGTGGTTAGTATGATGGTGTAGTGGTTAGTACGGTGGTGTAGTGGTTAGTATGGTGGTGTAGTGGTTAGTACGGTGTTGTAGTGGTTAGTAAGGTGGTGTAGTGGTTAGTATGGTGGTGTAGTGGTTAGTATGGTGGTGTAGTGGTTAGTACAGTGGTATACTGGTTAGTATGGTGGTGTAGTGGTTAGTATGGTGGTGTAGTGGTTAGTATGGTGGTGTACTGGTTAGTATGGTGGTGTAGTGGTTAGTATGGTGGTGTAGTGGTTAGTACGGTGGTGTAGTGGTTAGTGTGGTGGTGTAGTGGTTAGTACAGTGGTATACTGGTTAGTATGGTGGTGTAGTGGTTAGTACAGTGGTATACTGGTTAGTATGGTGGTGTAGTGGTTAGTACGGTGGTGTAGTGGTTAGTAAGATGGTGTAGTGGTTAGTATGGTGGTGTAGTGGTTAGTATGGTGGTGTAGTGGTTAGTATGGTGGTGTAGTGGTTAGTACAGTGGTATACTGGTTAGTATGGTGGTGTAGTGGTTAGTACGGTGGTGTAGTGGTTAGTATGGTGGTGTAGTGGTTAGTACAGTGGTATACTGGTTAGTGTAGTGGTTAGTACGGTGGTGTAGTGGTTAGTATGGTGGTGTAGTGGTTAGTACAGTGGTATACTGGTTAGTATGGTGGTGTAGTGGTTAGTACAGTGGTGTAGTGGTTAGTACAGTGGTATACTGGTTAGTATGGTGGTGTAGTGGTTAGTACAGTGGTATACTGGTTAGTATGGTGGTGTAGTGGTTAGTACGGTGGTGTAGTGGTTAGTACAGTGGTATACTGGTTAGTATGGTGGTGTAGTGGTTAGTACGGTGGTGTAGTGGTTAGTGCATTGGTATACTGGTTAGTATGGTGGTGTAGTGGTTAGTACGGTGGTGTAGTGGTTAGTACAATGGTGTAGTGGTTAGTATGGTGGTGTAGTGGTTAGTATGGTGGTATACTGGTTAGTATGGTGGTGTAGTGGTTAGTACGGTGGTGTAGTGGTTAGTAAGATGGTGTAGTGGTTAGTATGGTGGTGTAGTGGTTAGTACAGTGGTATACTGGTTAGTATGGTGGTGTAGTGGTTAGTACGGTGGTGTAGTGGTTAGTATGGTGGTGTAGTGGTTAGTACAGTGGTATACTGGTTAGTATGGTGGTGTAGTGGTTAGTACGGTGGTGTAGTGATTAGTACAGTGGTATACTGGTTAGTATGGTGGTGTAGTGGTTAGTACGGTGGTGTAGTGGTTAGTATGGTGGTGTAGTGGTTAGTACAGTGGTATACTGGTTAGTATGGTGGTGTAGTGGTTAGTATGGTGGTGTAGTGGTTAGTATGGTGGTGTACTGGTTAGTATGGTGGTGTAGTGGTTAGTATGGTGGTGTAGTGGTTAGTACAGTGGTATACTGGTTAGTACAGTGGTGTAGTGGTTAGTACGGTGGTGTAGTGGTTAGTATGGTGGTGTAGTGGTTAGTACAGTGGTATACTGGTTAGTATGGTGGTGTAGTGGTTAGTATGGTGGTGTAGTGGTTAGTATGGTGGTGTACTGGTTAGTATGGTGGTGTAGTGGTTAGTATGGTGGTGTAGTGGTTAGTACAGTGGTATACTGGTTAGTATGGTGGTGTAGTGGTTAGTATGGTGGTGTAGTGGTTAGTATGGTGGTGTACTGGTTAGTACAGTGGTGTAGTGGTTAGTATGGTGGTGTACTGGTTAGTATGGTGGTGTAGTGGTTAGTATGGTGGTGTAGTGGTTAGTACAGTGGTGTAGTGGTTAGTACAGTGGTATACTGGTTAGTATGGTGGTGTAGTGGTTAGTACGGTGGTGTAGTGGTTAGTACAGTGGTATACTGGTTAGTATGGTGGTGTAGTGGTTAGTACGGTGGTGTAGTGGTTAGTGCATTGGTATACTGGTTAGTATGGTGGTGTAGTGGTTAGTACGGTGGTGTAGTGGTTAGTACAATGGTGTAGTGGTTAGTATGGTGGTGTAGTGGTTAGTATGGTGGTATACTGGTTAGTATGGTGGTGTAGTGGTTAGTACGGTGGTGTAGTGGTTAGTAAGATGGTGTAGTGGTTAGTATGGTGGTGTAGTGGTTAGTACAGTGGTATACTGGTTAGTATGGTGGTGTAGTGGTTAGTACGGTGGTGTAGTGGTTAGTATGGTGGTGTAGTGGTTAGTACAGTGGTATACTGGTTAGTATGGTGGTGTAGTGGTTAGTACGGTGGTGTAGTGATTAGTACAGTGGTATACTGGTTAGTATGGTGGTGTAGTGGTTAGTACGGTGGTGTAGTGGTTAGTATGGTGGTGTAGTGGTTAGTACAGTGGTATACTGGTTAGTATGGTGGTGTAGTGGTTAGTATGGTGGTGTAGTGGTTAGTATGGTGGTGTACTGGTTAGTATGGTGGTGTAGTGGTTAGTATGGTGGTGTAGTGGTTAGTACAGTGGTATACTGGTTAGTACAGTGGTGTAGTGGTTAGTACGGTGGTGTAGTGGTTAGTATGGTGGTGTAGTGGTTAGTACAGTGGTATACTGGTTAGTATGGTGGTGTAGTGGTTAGTATGGTGGTGTAGTGGTTAGTATGGTGGTGTACTGGTTAGTATGGTGGTGTAGTGGTTAGTATGGTGGTGTAGTGGTTAGTACAGTGGTATACTGGTTAGTATGGTGGTGTAGTGGTTAGTATGGTGGTGTAGTGGTTAGTATGGTGGTGTACTGGTTAGTACAGTGGTGTAGTGGTTAGTATGGTGGTGTACTGGTTAGTATGGTGGTGTAGTGGTTAGTATGGTGGTGTAGTGGTTAGTACAGTGGTGTAGTGGTTAGTATGGTGGTGTACTGGTTAGTATGGTGGTGTAGTGGTTAGTACAGTGGTATACTGGTTAGTATGGTGGTGTAGTGGTTAGTATGGTGGTGTACTGGTTAGTATGGAGGTGTAGTGGTTAGTACAGTGGTATACTGGTTAGTATGGTGGTGTAGTGGTTAGTATGGTGGTGTACTGGTTAGTATGGTGGTGTAGTGGTTAGTACAGTGGTATACTGGTTAGTATGGTGGTGTAGTGGTTAGTATGGTGGTGTAGTGGTTAGTATGGTGGTGTAGTGGTTAGTACAGTGGTGTAGTGGTTAGTATGGTGGTGTACTGGTTAGTATGGTGGTGTAGTGGTTAGTATGGTGGTGTAGTGGTTAGTATGTTGGTGTAGTGGTTAGTACAGTGGTATACTGGTTAGTATGGTGGTGTAGTGGTTAGTACGGTGGTGTAGTGGTTAGTATGGTGGTGTAGTGGTTAGTACAGTGGTATACTGGTTAGTATGGTGGTGTAGTGGTTAGTATGGTGGTGTAGTGGTTAGTATGGTGGTGTACTGGTTAGTATGGTGGTGTAGTGGTTAGTATGGTGGTGTAGTGGTTAGTACAGTGGTGTAGTGGTTAGTATGGTGGTGTAGTGGTTAGTATGGTGGTGTAGTGGTTAGTACGGTGGTGTAGTGGTTAGTATGGTGGTGTAGTGGTTAGTACGGTGGTGTAGTGGTTAGTGTGGTGGTGTAGTGGTTAGTACAGTGGTATACTGGTTAGTATGGTGGTGTAGTGGTTAGTACAGTGGTATACTGGTTAGTATGGTGGTGTAGTGGTTAGTACGGTGGTGTAGTGGTTAGTAAGATGGTGTAGTGGTTAGTATGGTGGTGTAGTGGTTAGTACGGTGGTGTAGTGGTTAGTATGGTGGTGTAGTGGTTAGTACAGTGGTATACTGGTTAGTATGGTGGTGTAGTGGTTAGTACGGTGGTGTAGTGGTTAGTATGGTGGTGTAGTGGTTAGTACAGTGGTATACTGGTTAGTATGGTGGTGTAGTGGTTAGTACGGTGGTGTAGTGGTTAGTATGGTGGTGTAGTGGTTAGTATGGTGGTGTAGTGGTTAGTACAGTGGTATACTGGTTAGTATGGTGGTGTAGTGGTTAGTACAGTGGTGTAGTGGTTAGTACAGTGGTATAGTGGTTAGTATGGTGGTGTAGTGGTTAGTACAGTGGTATACTGGTTAGTATGGTGGTGTAGTGGTTAGTACGGTGGTGTAGTGGTTAGTGCATTGGTATACTGGTTAGTACGGTGGTGTAGTGGTTAGTACGGTGGTGTAGTGGTTAGTATGGTGGTGTAGTGGTTAGTATGGTGGTATACTGGTTAGTATGGTGGTGTAGTGGTTAGTACGGTGGTGTAGTGGTTAGTAAGATGGTGTAGTGGTTAGTATGGTGGTGTAGTGGTTAGTACAGTGGTATACTGGTTAGTATGGTGGTGTAGTGGTTAGTACGGTGGTGTAGTGGTTAGTAAGATGGTGTAGTGGTTAGTATGGTGTTGTAGTGGTTAGTACAGTGGTATACTGGTTAGTAAGGTGGTGTAGTGGTTAGTACGGTGGTGTAGTGGTTAGTATGGTGGTGTAGTGGTTAGTACAGTGGTGTAGTGGTTAGTACAGTGGTATACTGGTTAGTATGGTGGTGTAGTGGTTAGTACAGTGGTATACTGGTTAGTATGGTGGTGTAGTGGTTAGTACGGTGGTGTAGTGGTTAGTACAGTGGTATACTGGTTAGTACGGTGGTGTAGTGGTTAGTACGGTGGTGTAGTGGTTAGTACAGTGGTATACTGGTTAGTACGGTGGTGTAGTGGTTAGTACGGTGGTGTAGTGGTTAGTATGGTGGTGTAGTGGTTAGTATGGTGGTGTAGTGGTTAATAAGATGGTGTAGTGGTTAGTATGGTGGTTTAGTGGTTAGTACGGTGGTGTAGTGGTTAGTACGGTGGTGTAGTGGTTAGTACAGTGGTGTAGTGGTTAGTACGGTGGTGTAGTGGTTAGTACGGTGGTGTAGTGGTTAGTACGGTGGTGTAGTGGTTAGTATGGTGGTGTAGTGGTTAATAAGATGGTGTAGTGGTTAGTATGGTGGTTTAGTGGTTAGTACGGTGGTGTAGTGGTTAGTACGGTGGTGTAGTGGTTAGTATGGTGCTGTAGTGGTTAGTATGGTGGTGTAGAGGTTAGTATGGTGGTGTAGTGGTTAGTACGGTGGTGTAGTGGTTAGTATGGTGGTGTAGTGGTTAGTAAGGTGGTGTAGTGGTTAGTATGGTGGTGTAGTGGTTAGTATGGTGGTGTAGTGGTTAGTATGGTGGTGTAGTGGTTAGTAAGGTGGTGTAGAGGTTAGTACGGTGGTGTAGTGGTTAGTACGGTGGTGTAGTGGTTAGTATGGTGGTGTAGTGGTTAGTACGGTGGTGTAGTGGTTAGTATGGTGGTGTAGTGGTTAGTATGGTGGTGTAGTGGTTAGTATGGTGGTGTAGAGGTTAGTATGGTGGTGTAGTGGTTAGTATGGTGGTGTAGAGGTTAGTACGGTGGTGTAGTGGTTAGTACGGTGGTGTAGTGGTTAGTATGGTGGTGTAGTGGTTAGTAAGGTGGTGTAGTGGTTAGTATGGTGGTGTAGTGGTTAGTATGGTGGTGTAGTGGTTAGTAAGGTGGTGTAGAGGTTAGTACGGTGGTGTAGTGGTTAGTACGGTGGTGTAGTGGTTAGTACGGTGGTGTAGTGGTTAGTACTGTGGTGTAGTGGTTAGTAAGGAGGTGTAGTGGTTAGTATGGTGGTGTAGAGGTTAGTATGGTGTTGTAGTGGTCAGTATGGTGGTGTAGTGGTCAGTATGGTGGTGTAGTGGTTAGTATGGTGGTGTAGTGGTTAGTATGGTGGTGTAGAGGTTAGTATGGTGGTGTAGTGGTTAGTATGGTGGTGTAGTGGTTAGTATGGTGGTGTAGTGGTTAGTACGGTGGTGTAGTGGTCAGTATGGTGGTGTAGTGGTTAGTATGGTGCTGTAGTGGTTAGTATGGTGGTGTAGAGGTTAGTATGGTGGTGTAGTGGTTAGTACGGTGGTGTAGTGGTTAGTATGGTGGTGTAGTGGTTAGTATGGTGGTGTAGTGGTTAGTATGGTGGTGTAGTGGTTAGTATGGTGGTGTAGTGGTTAGTAAGGTGGTGTAGAGGTTAGTACGGTGGTGTAGTGGTTAGTACGGTGGTGTAGTGGTTAGTACGGTGGTGTAGTGGTTAGTACGGTGGTGTAGTGGTTAGTAAGGAGGTGTAGTGGTTAGTATGGTGGTGTAGAGGTTAGTATGGTGTTGTAGTGGTCAGTATGGTGGTGTAGTGGTCAGTATGGTGGTGTAGTGGTTAGTATGGTGGTGTAGTGGTTAGTATGGTGGTGTAGTGGTTAGTATGGTGGTGTAGTGGTTAGTACGGTGGTGTAGTGGTTAGTATGGTGGTGTAGTAGTTAGTATGGTGGTGTAGTGGTTAGTATGGTGGTGTAGTGGTTAGTACGGTGGTGTAGTGGTCAGTATGGTGGTGTAGTGGTTAGTATGGTGGTGTAGAGGTTAGTATGGTGGTGTAGTGGTTAGTATGGTGGTGTAGTGGTTAGTATGGTGGTGTAGTGGTCAGTATGGTGGTGTAGTGGTTAGTATGGTGGTGTAGTGGTTAGTATGGTGGTGTAGTGGTTAGTATGGTGGTGTAGTGGTCAGTATGGTGGTGTAGTGGTCAGCACTGTCTCCTCACAGTAAGATGATCTGGGTTGGATTCCCGGTCTGGGTGGTTCTGTGTGGAGTGTGTATGTTCTCTCTGTGTTTGAGTGGGTTCCTCTGGGTACTCTAGTTTCCTCCCACAGTCCAAACACATGCATGTTAGGTTGATCACTCACTCTGAATTGCCCATAGGTGTGAGCGTGTGTTGGCCATGTGATGGACTGATGACCTGTCCATTGTACACCCCGCCTTTGCCCTATGATGCTGGAATTGGCTCTAGCTACCCCACTACACCCCGACTAGTGGGATAAAGTGGAAGATAATGAATGGATGGATGATAGTAATAATAATATCCATCAATGAAAACAAGTACACGTTTTTTTGTTTGTTCAGATAATTTATGTTGGAAAAAAGATCCAATGTAAGACAAATACCTGTATAATTTACAGTGTGCATATATTACATTTTTTGTTTCATAAAGAAAAGACATCTCAATCCGAGCAAGTGCAGTAAATCATTGTATTCATGATCATCTTGTCCTTTTGCACTCTGTATACAGAAAGTTTCTTAGAGCCCAAACTCTTCACCTGACATGACAACAGTGCTTTGCCACACATGATAACTCAGTAAATCAATGCAGAGTGCTTTTTCCATAACTCATAAAGTAGAAGATTCAAGCTACATAATATCATTGGGGTTGAAAAAAAAACGGTTAATTCCCTTTAGAGGGAAAGTCAGCATACTGAACTGAAATTTTTAGGACACTTGTCTCCGATATTGGACAAAATGGACTTTTTTTTGGGATTTTAGGGGCACAAAGAAACTGAAACTCAGAAAAGTTGGAGGAGGAGCAGTAAAACACTGACATACTTCACCAAATAAAGTAAGAGCCATGATTAAATGGGGTTCAGCCACTACTGTGGGGGGGAATCACCACTAGTTAACAAAGCATCAAACAGCTTCAAGCCACAATCAGCACTTCACTAAACATCACCTCATCTCCGCCAGGTAAATAAGACCATGGGAAATCCTCACACTGTCCACTTTATCGGGCACTGTTTCACTGCAGCACCAAAATCATCGCTCAGGTGTCGGCGTCCCTGATTCGAGCTTTGAAACACCCGCGCCACAAAGTCATGGAAGCTCTGATTTAACGTTCCGCTCCGTCCGTCGCCTGCCTGAAGGTTTACAGTGCTGCGATCTTACTCGCCTCTCGTACTCCACTCAGGTAAGCACCAGTTACCGTCTGAGGAAAGTGCCGGTTGGTAGCCTGGAGAGAGAGAAACACAAGAAGACACACACAGATTAACAGTCATTTAGAGCTTGGCGATAAATCGATTATTATCGATTTATTTATTTATTTATTATCGTTTGGTTTTTTTTTATTTATTTTTTTTATTTGTTATCTTTATCTATTGGTGAATGGAGGAGCAGCAAAGTAAGAATTTTATTGTACAGTGTAAACTGTCTGTTCTGCTGTACACATGACAATAAAACTCTTGAATCTTGAATCTATGAAAATCGTTTTTCTCTCGGTTTTAACTTCCGCCTCCGACGCCCCCTTTGGGCTTCCATAGTTCCATAGATCACATCACCACCCTCCCATGCGTGCTTGCCATAGACACACATAAACAACATACTAGCGAGAGGTGGAAAGCCAGCATTTGTCCCCAAGAAAGAAGGAGTAACTTCATCCGTGATCTGGAATTGGTTTGGTTTTGTGGCGACCAAACAAGTCCTCACTGTAAGGTGTGGTTTCATTTCTTCCAAATAAAACAGCACGAGAAACTTATTCCGACACCTTAAACAGAAACGTGCAGCAAAGTGGGAGAAGTGCTGCTCCCTGGGGAATGAAAACAACCGCTCCGCTAGCACACCACCCCAAAAAACCCTGTTTGCCGTATGATAAGAACGAAGCACATTGGAAGGTGATCACAGATGCTATAGCGAGGTTTATTGCAAAAGCAGTGTCCATGTATACGATGGAAAAGTCAGACACGTGGAAAAGTTTTAGATCAGAAGTACGTGCTAACAAGCCGCAAATATTGAATCTGAAGTTGCCACAACTGTATAACAACACACGCCAAAGAATCACTAGTGAGCCGGAGCAGGACGTGTCGTATTATGCCGCCACCATCAGCCGAACGATGCAGCCCTACATGAATTTAACGATACATTTTGTTAACAACACCAGGGCTCTGCAAAGCGTCTGCCTTCAAATAGCAAAAAAACTATTAAAATCTAAAATCCTAAGACTTTTAAAGGCCCAGCTCTAACCAGCATAGTTAAATGTTTGGTGTGAAACGCTCCAGTCAGAATCTTTCACAGTGGTGTTAATAGGAAGCAGATATCTGAAGAGTTGAATCCCTCTAGTGAGTACACTATACTGCCTAAGGTATTAACTCATCTGCCTTCATAAGCATATGAACTTGAGTGACGTCCCCGTCGTAATCCATAGGGTTTAATATGATGTCGGCCCAACCTTTGCAGCTATAACAGGTTCATCTCTTTTGGGAAGACTCTCCACACGGTTTAGGAGTGTGTTTATGGGAATGTTTGACCGTTCTTCCAGCAGACCATTAGTGAGGTCAGACACTAATGTTGGATGAGAAGTCCCGGCTCGCAGTCTCCGCTCTAATTCATCCCAAAGGTGTTCTATCAGGTTGAGGTCAGGACTCTGTGCAGGCCAGTCAAGTTCTTCCACACCAAACTCTCTCCTCCATGTCTTCATGGAGACACAAAGTTGGGAGCATGAAAATCTCTTGGTCTGCTGAAGCATTAAGAGTTCCTTTCTCTGGAACTAAGGGGCCGAGCCCAACTCCTGAAAAACAATCCCATGCCATAATCCCCCCTCCACCAAACTTTACACTTGGCACAATGCAAGTACCATTTTCCTGGCAACCGCCAAAGCCAGACTCATCAATTGGATTGCTGGACTGAGAAGCGGGCTGGTCACTCCAGAGAACAAGTCTCCACTGTTCAGGAGTCCAGTGGCAGCGTGCTTTACACCACTCCAACTCTTTGCATTGCGTTTGGTGATGTAAGGCTTGGATGCAGCTGCTCGGCCATAGAAACCCATTCCATGAAGCTCTCTATGCTCTGTTCTTGAGCTGATCTGAAGGCCATATGAAGTTTGAAGGTCTGTAGAGATCGACTCTGTAGAAAGTTGGCAACCTCAGTGCACTATGCTCCTCAGCATCCGCTGACCCACTCTGTCATGAGCTGCTGTCGTTCCCAATCACTTTCACTTTGTTATAACACCACTGACAGTCCACTGTGGAATATTTAGTAGAGAGGAAACTTCACGACTTCACTGGTGGCGTCCTATCACGGTACCACACTGGAGTTCACTGAGTTCTTGAGAGAGACCGACTCTTTCACTAATGTGTGTAGAAGCAGTCTGCATGTCTAGGTGTTTAGTTTTATACAGCTATGGTCATGAAAGTGACTTAAACACCTGAATTCAATGATTTGGATGGGTGAGTGAATATAGTTTTGCAAAATATAGTCCTATTGTTTACAAATTTAAGAGTATTAAGTATTTCATGACAAAGAGGTACATGATTAGTCCCCTCAGGTTTTCAGATTTATCACAATTTTGGGATTATCAACATTGCACATAATAATGAAATGGCTATATTTGTATTAAAGACATTGCTCCCCTGGTTTCAGCACCAATGTAAGGAAAA
This sequence comes from Megaleporinus macrocephalus, assembly GCA_021613375.1. Taxonomy (NCBI): domain Eukaryota; kingdom Metazoa; phylum Chordata; class Actinopteri; order Characiformes; family Anostomidae; genus Megaleporinus; species Megaleporinus macrocephalus. Next base: position 59,365,919 of record CM038702.1, on the reverse strand, counting down.
GTGAAAAGATGGGTTTCTCCATATTGCACTTCAACCCCATCGGAATTACTTTGCTTGCATCTTATTAGTAAAAAAAAATAAAAAAATAAAATCTGAACCTACCCCTGTAAGAGTCACTAGAGTGATGCAGAAAGCTACATACTCAAAGAAGTAGAGCTGTAGACAAACTTCAAATTACTTGGAAGGAAGCTGGTTATCATCACTTCACCAGAGATCCACGTGGATGTCATACGTTGGCTCTTCTGCTTGTAATATCTGTTAATCTCTGGCAGTATAAAATTTATATTTTACTATAAATATATGAAACATTTTCGCTGTAAGGTCTACTTCATGTAGCGTGTTCCAGATCTGCAACAACCCGAGTGAAACCTGTGCTTGAATGGCTTAAGGGCTTCGTTTAAACGGGCTCACCTCGCCGGCGAAGAAAACTTTGCCTTGAACGTCTTCGGCAATGATGTCATAGGCCTCTCCGCTGCCCCCCGTCTTCACAAAGCTGTAGGACATCTGAGACCACACGTCTTTACTCCAACGCGTGATGAAATACTTCAGTGGACCTGGAACCTCCTAGAGTGCAACATGACAGAGGTTACCAGTCTCAGTCACTGGTTTTCACATCACTGCAGAGTCTCACACCCTCACAAATAAACAATCAATCAATCAATCATGCAACTCTTTCTTCTTCAACTCTTCTTCTTGTTCAGGTGTCTCGGTATGGTAAACTACGTTATAATGAAAACAGAACTTGGGCTTATTTCCATCTATCTAGATATCTATCTAGTCCCCCCAGAGTGATCTGATGCACTTACTGAGTGGAATTATCTTTGTGTGGTGGGATTATAACCAGTGGTTGCAGCATCTACAGCGTCTACAGCAGTACTGCTCAACCCTTGTCCAGGAGACCCACTGTCCAGCATGTCATCATGCTCTACCTGCTAAATCAAGGGACCAGGTGTGCTGGGAGAAAAGAAAATACTAAAAAGTACAGGACAGTGGGTCTTCAGGACCGGGTTGAGAAACACTGCAACACCTTGTTCCCATTGATTCCCACTCAGTAATTACATCATTAAACATCACATCACTCTAAATGAGTTTGTTTACATCTCAATGACTAAATTATTGAACTATTTTTTAAAAAAAAAACACATCTAGTATATACATATATCAGAAAATAAACAGAAATATGGGTTTTGATTACTTTGTACAAATGTAGGCTAGTTGGCCTTAAATCAGAGCTTCCATGATTATATAATACACAAAATACACACTGGACTGTACACGTTAATTACTTTATACATTAAGGCGCAGTAATACGAGCTGTAAGCGTCTCAAGGCTGTTGATGTGAGAGACGCAGGTCTGCTCTAAAACCAGAAGAACGATCAATCAAGACATACATTAAACCAACAAGCCCAGACTGAGACTACGTCTGTTGGTTTGATGTTACACGTGTCATCTGTAAGCTCTGATGACTAACGTGACCTGAACAAGGAGTACTACTGCGTGTTAAGGTCAGCATACCTGTTCCTTGAAGAGTTCACGGAGGACGTTCATGCAGAGCTCCACCACCTCTTTATCTTCCAGATCTCTGACCGTGGCCTGAGCTTCTCCTGTTATCACCGACATCAGCACACACTGATCTCCCTGCAGCGACAGAAACCGCACACACACATTGTGAACCATGTCCACTGCACCGCTGACCAAAAGCTAAAGCTGCTTAGTCTTAAGATACAATGTTTTTGACATGCAACCACATGGACCATGAGATCATGACATACTTAAAGGGGACTTTACCACCAACTCTGCAAAATTTCTTTATAGTTCAATAATAATCTATCTTTCCATCTATCTATACACACACATCTATATATATCATAGTGTTTATTTCATAAAAGTATATAGAGTGATTAAAAGTAATATAAAGTCACTTAGAGTGGTGGTGATGGAAACCAGGGGTCCAGATGTTTCCAATGCAACAACAACAACAACAACAACAACAACAACAAAAAAAATTACTATCCAACACCACCAGTAAACCTACACACCTACACAATGTTGCAGAGGATCAAATAGTGGTCAGTGCGACACAAAATAAGTTTTCTTTTGGGACAGTTTTTGCCTTACAACAAACTACATGTACCCCTCCACCATGAAGGAATTAAAATACAGAAATAATTTTACACAATATTTGCACGAGTTTCAGTTTCAGGATCTTGGGAAACCTGTGTTTACATAATCAAAAATAATTGCCAGGCTGATCCACGGCTGAAGTGCCCTTGAGCAAGACACCTAACTGCTAAACTGGTGCTGTGGATAGAGCTGCCCACAACTCCAGGCAAGCGTGCTCTCTGCCTGTTACTGTGTATGTATGTATGTTCTATGATAGGTAGGTGTGTGTGTGTGTGTGTGTGTGTGTGTGTGTCAGTCAGTCACAGCTGAGGCTTACTTGAAGTGATATAACACAGTGATAAAACACTTAATATACACATAAATAACATTTACATATTATTAATGACATTAACATATGCATTAATACGAAAGCTGTAAGCCACTCAATGCTGTTACAACCATCATTCAAAACCCCAGTAACAGTAAGAATGGATTCAAATACAGAAAATAATACAAAAAATATAAAAACCTTTCTAGTTTAAAACAATATCTCAAACCTCAGAGCGTATTCACAACCATTACACGTTCTAACTTTCAAGGAGGGAGATTTTAAAGGGCAGTAAACACTGTCTCTGACGTCTGCCTCCTATCAGGTCTACTGTGAGCAACCCGGACTCAAGAATTCTAGGGGTTTCTCTAGAATGAAGCATTTCACACCAAACCACTCTAAATGATTTTGTTGACATGTTTACCAACTCCTTACACAGAAACTATGAAAAATTGGTGGAGTTCCCCTTTACCTACCCTCATGCTTATCTCAGTGGAGAGACGGAGACGTACTACTAATTCAAATTGGGTAAACACAAGTAAATAAAAGAAAAGTCTGGAATCTGACCTTCGGAGTCATGTCATAAAACACACTGAACAAGCCCCTCCTCTCTGGGCTCGGGGGCACATGACCAAAATAGTCTGCTCCCTTCACTTTACCGTCCCAGAACCTGTAGGGGAACTGCAGGGCGACCTGGAACAGAGGAGACATCATTAACCAGTCCATCCACAGAGTGGGCGCTTGCTGTGAGGCCTGCTGCGAGAACAACAGGCAACATTTTTCATAATGACTGTTTAAAAAAAAAAAAAAAAAAAAAGGTTTTAATAAGAAAAAGAATAAAACAAGGGCCCATATAACATGTTTCTCCTGTTTGTTTATTTAATCTCTTAACGTCTATGTCCCTTTAAGTCATTTTTACACGAGCATCTTTCTCCCTCTGTTTCTCTCATCCTTTAGAATTAAACAGGCTGGTTTTCTTATTATGCCTTATAATAATAATACTTTATTCTTGTATAGCGCTGTTCTAAAACCCAAAGACGATAACAGTCATTAGAATATTATACTCATTTATAAAAAGAAAGAAGAAACATTGAACACAAAGAGTAAAGAAGGAGCATTGACCTGACAATAACTAGACATCTAAGATGAGTGGTAGAGTAAGGTAAACAGAGGGAAGGTTGTAGGCGAGGGAGAAGAGGTGAGTCTTAAGATTAGATCTAAATATGGAAAGAGAGGAAGATTGTTTGACCACAGGTGGGAGAGAGCTCCACAGTCGAGGAGCGAGTCTGGAAAACGTCTGATCACCAAAACCACAGAGTTTAGAAGATGGGACATTTAGAAGCCCAGCAGCAGAAGACCTAAGAGACCGAGGTTTGTCCTGTTTGGCTGTCCTGTACTGTGCTGTACCTGACTAACACACTCCTTAGAAATTCAATGTAAAAGGAGGGCGTGATGGATGTGGCTGAATAACTGGATGTGTGTGGATATGTTGGGTTTTAATGACATAACAAAATAATTTAAAAAGGGTTGTTTTTGCCCACGAGCTGTAGGGATTGGGATGCGAACTGGACATGGATTGGGAAGTGAACTGTATATCGTTGCTGTCCAATGAAAACTACGTCTCTCCATTCTAGTCGATTCTCAGTTTTCTACATCATTGGAAGACGCCAACTGCCGTTTACATTGTGTGAACGTTTCAGGATGAATGGGCCAACGCATATGCTTCAAAATAGCTTGGGTCCCAAAAATTCTGGTTCCATTGACTTCCATTGAAAGTAGAGATGGAAGGATCGATTGGCTATGTATCGGTATCAGGCGATTTTTAATCAAAATATGTGATCGGCCGATATTTCTCCAATTTAGAGCCGATCCCGAGAGCCGATCAATGTTGTTAAACAAATGAGCCTAATTTCTGTATTTACAGCTAGCGTTTCGTTAAAACCCCCTCCGCCCAGCTCCTTGCAATTCCTATCTGAACCACTACATGGAAACACATACCCTTTCATTTTCCACAGACTGAAGAAGTGACGCACCTCGCGAGAACAGTTTGTATTCATGGCATGTGCGGATGCAAAACATCGTCCGTCTGGCAGTTTGTTACTGTATGTGACGCAGACTCTTCCAGGGCATTTTTAAAATGAGTAAAAAAACTCTCGTTGGGGAACCAAGACAAAGACATTTAACACTACTAATCTGATACGGTTTTTAGAGAACACCACACAGCTGAATACAGTGAGTATCAGCAAACAGCACAGCTAGTACAAAACAAATGACCCAGAACACCGTACAGACCAGATCTGACCGGTACGAACAGAACAGCAGCAGCAATTCAAGATCTACATTTAATGATTACAGTTTTTTGTTTAAAATAACAGAGTCTGCGTTTAATAACTGCAGTTTTTACTGCATTTATTTAATTAGCTTTTTTTGTTTTAAATTAAAGGTCTATGAATGATTGCAGTATTGCTGATATTTGTTTGATGTACTTTGTTTATTTACTGTTAATTCTGTTAAAAATATTATGCTGTTTCATATGAGCTCGTTAAAAATGGTAATAAACCAGTTTAGACCATGTTTCATGACTTGCTTGCGCTAATAACTACATGTAGCCCTGCCATGGCATTTAGCCCCGCCCTCGATCGGTATCAGCTATCGGTAGATCATGCTGAAAGGTGATCGGCGATCGGAATCGGCCTCAAAAACGCTGATCGGTCCATCTCTATTAGAAAGTAAAGTCCTCCACATGTTTTGGTCTTGCTCTCACATTAAAAGATTTTGGAGGGAGGTGCAGAGGTTTATTAAAGGCATAACGGTTGTCAAGTTCCCCTTATACCCCAAGCTGACCTTGTTCAGGGATGAGTCTTCACTCTCAGCAGATGGGGAAATTACCAGAGCTAATATTAGAATTAATAAACTGGCCTTAATTGCTGCAAGCAAAGGCATAGCCCAAAAGTGGACAAGCAGTGAGCCTCCCAACCTTTCAATATGTGTAAAAGAACTCTCTTATTTCGTTCCGTCATTACGTTGCCCTTCATTTGTTTGGGGGTGGGGGTAATTTAGTCAACTTTGTCAACTCTGACAAAAAAATCTTAATAATATGATAATATTTAGACGTTTAGACAGTTTTTCATGATATGAGCTCTTTAAAAACACTGGTTGCAATTCTTCATCTGTGGAAATCATATCTGGTATCTTTATAATAGTGCTCAAATGAACACTCTTCAATGTAAAAGCAAGAACTACATCTTCCACATGATCCAGGGCTCTGGTCAGCTCTCTGGATTAAGTCTTGGACTATATTATACTATTACACTCCACTCAAAGACCAGATACAATCTGTGTCAACACAACTAGCACCTTCATATTTGTCCTCACCTTCTCTATGATGCCTGCACCCAAACTGTGAATGGCTTTAAGCTTCCTGTCTGGAAGAGGAGGGTTGAACTGTATAACGTTCTTCTGGAGAAGAGCTAAAGGAACCGTCACCAAGACCTACAAAACAACGCAAGAGGGTCAAAGAAGACACATCACGTGAGTAAACAGACCTACAGAAGTACTAAGGTACATGAAGGAATGTTCTGCACCTTCTGAGCAGTATACTGGGCTCCACTTGAGGTTGTGACTTTCACCACGTCTCCTGAGTAATCAATGGACTTCACCTACACATGGACAGCTTTGTTTAGTTCTTTAGGAAATTACTTCTTTTGTTTAAGCACAAGTCACGTCCCAGCAGACACAAACTTGAAGCTGAACTCTACGTGCAGGACACCTACCGGCCTCTTGAGGTGGATGTTGAGGTCTTGGGCCAGTTTGTGTAGCAGCGTGGAATAGCCCTCGGTCAGAAGGGTGTGGTCTCCAGAGAACTGGGCAAAGAACTCGTTATGATCCCACGAACGAGCCGACACCTCCAGAACAAACAGGTGGAAAATGTAAAGGAATGATTTAGTGGTGCGCATTTGATGAATCATGGTATACGACTACAGGTGCAATGTTCAAGTATATAGTCATAACAAATCAGTAGCTACTGGAAAAGCTGTGCCATGATGATGGATCCTATATCCATGCTGCTTTGCAAACAGTTTGGAGTAAAAGTCCACCAGTTTTCCTAAATTTCCTCATAATAGTCATTTATATTGTTACTGTCCAATGAAAAACATGTAGATGGAGAAAAAAATGGAGAAAAAATGGAGATACATCATTTAAACACACCAATGGTCGTTTACATTGTGTGAACATTTTATGATGAATGGACCAATAAAAGTGCTCGAAAATAGCTTGGAAAGTAAAGTAGGTTTTTGTCCCCTCCTTTAAAGTTGTTTTTCATTGGACTGTGACGATATATAAAGTCAAAGAGGACTGACGTGACATGAGACTTGGAATCAACTGAAGAGTTGGACAGAATCAAAACTGCTTAGTGGTGAGGATGGAAATCAGATGTTTGAAGAGCTTAAGGCTACCTCAGAATTTATTCTAAATACGCTGCTTGTTGTCTGAGACATTGTTCTTTGATAGTTTTAAGAAGGTTTTTCTTTCATTCCAGTATTACATGTACAAATTGTATCTGCAAAGCGACATTCGATCCATTCCTAGTGGGAAGATACATGCCGAGCATTGTGAGGCAAAAATATCAGCCAAAACATATTTTAATCAGATTTTATACTATTTTACCATCAACTGTCCATATACACTGTAGGTTCACTGGTGGTTTTGTATAGTAAGTAAAATGTATGTGCCTATATGGTGACATCAGGTTCCATTCACCAGAGAAATCATTAAATCAGTTATTTTTTCCTACAATGAACTATTTCACAATTAACCTGAATGACTTTGCTTACATATTGATAGAAATTATGCTTCTATCTGCTGACCTAGGATGGTCAACCCCCTCCATTGTTTGTCCTATCTGCTGGTCTGAGGTGGTCAACTCCCTGCACTGTTAGTATGGCTCTTTGAAAGTTGATGTTCGCCAACCGTGCAGGGAGTCAGCACCTCTCTCATTTGATAAGGTAATACCACCACCCTCTAAAATGAAGACCAAAATGAATGACATGCAAATACCATCATCTTCATCCCCTGCTTACCCCTCCTAAACCTCCTCTTCTTCGTCACCTTAATGTTGACACCCCAAACTCCCCCCTCCCATTTGATCCTTTTTACTGACTCCTACTTAAACCATGTTAGACTGGAGTTAGTGAGTTAGACTGCATCAGAGATGGACTAGACTGGACTTCAAGAGATTGAACCGGCAACAGACAGGTGACCTAAGTAAGAATGTGGCCGTGCTTCAACGTGCACATGATTAAGACTGCTTCCCGACCGCTAACAGACTGGTTGTGATCTACTAAGCTGTACCCTTACATTTCCTGTGTGTGTCAGTAAACTCAAAAGTCAACACTGAAGGTCTCCTGACTTCTGATTCCTGAAGGCCGGATTTCTAACAGTCTCTGTGACTAAACTCTGCAGAAGTAAACATCTCTGGGATTCTCTGTTAAGTCCTCGTTGCTTTATCCTGATGAGAGACTTCTCTTGTCCTACACACCTGGTCCAGGGTGCTGGCGCAGGCATACTCCAGGTTGCTGAGATGGAACTGAAGGACTTTCTCCTCCAGCTCGCTGAAGTGAATGCCTGATTCCTGCAGAAACGTCTTGTACACCTCCTGAATCTTTTCTGAAAGAGAGTGAAGGAGACGTGCTGGAAGTTTTATATGTGAATGTTTTCGTTGCAGTTGTTTAAAAAAAAAGCCCAGCATATTTATTGTGTTTGGTATTATACAAATTTGGGGGGTTTATCTAAATTTTAGCATTCCCACAACCAGAAGAGCATCATATACATATACATATACAACTGCACTCTGCAGGGGTCAGGTGACCAAAACGTGATTCCGATAGAGCGGGTCACGGATTGCATGGACCGCCACAAAGGAAAACAGTGATTGATTAAAAGAGAGTGAGCCGATGCATGTTTGTAGCTCTCCCGCTGGCGAGAAACTCTGCAGAATAAAATGATCTTATCTCTTCATTCCTGAGGCTCTTGGTTTGGTGATTTATTCAGTATTTAAAAATACTTCAATGTTGGCACAAAACTGGAGGGAACACCTTGTGGTGTGTCGACCGCACAGCACAACTGCAACACAGTGCAGGGTCTTCGCCACACCCACTTTCAAGCGTGTAATTCTTCCGCCTGTGTGTTAGAACTTCCGCTCAGCCAACCAAAATGAGTACAGTTACATGGGAGGAGACCAGAGAGACAATAAGAAGCTCGAATGGGACAACAGTGTCTCCTCCGAGGTTAATAACACAGTGGGTGGATGATATGAGAAGGTGGTCTGAGGTTACTTATGGAGACATGTTTAATTACTCTGTACTCTCGGAAGGTATAGAAGGTTCAGCAATGAAAAACTATAAAAGTACTGAAGCGTATCAGTACCTGCACAGTGAGAAGGTGGGTCGTGTACTCCTACACACAGATGGTGAGTTTATATTTCTGAAAGCCGGTTAAACCCAAGTCAAGCCAGCTGCCCGAGCCGCTCTGCGTGGGTGTTAGTTACAGCCCAGATAGCCTAGCGCGGTGGACACTGATCAGAAAACAGTTACTTAACTGATAGACTCACAAACACCTGACACGTCTGCTTCCTCAGAGCTTCATAACCGAGACATTTCTCTGGATAAGGATGCTCTGGTGCTGGTTCTCCTCCACAGAATAGTAAGAGCAGACATACGGAGGTTTGGGTGGATGTTTTAAAGTTAGAGCTTCAGTCAGAGACGCAGGTCCTCTTCTTTGGAAGGCGGCTTTACAACACTCTGATCTTTATGTGCTGTGTTCGTAACTCTGTTGTTCAAGCCAAGTTCTCCTTTTTTCCAATAACTGACTCCCTCTAACTGAACAAGATATGTTAGTCATTTTATATGTTTGTTGTCGTTTTGCTTGTAATTAGTATCAATGTATTCGCGGTCGCACCGGAAGTTCTAACACAAAGTAAACAACGACGGCCCCCCAGTGTTGTCATGGAAAAAAGCTTTGGCGAAAAATCAAGACTGGCCAATGGGAATGATCCCAACTTCCCCAAAAATTAATTCCTTATGTTGTTGACAGACCCCTCTTTAAGACCTGCGTTTACTTTGAGTCTATTCTTTTTTTGAAACGCCCAGTACCGCCAAGTGGAGCGTCGTGGTGCTGCGTCTTGTCCTTCCTCCACTCAGAGACCACGTCCAATATGGCGTTGAAGTGGAAGTCCATGCGCTTGTCTATGGCAGGATCAGTGATTTTCCCACCCTCCTGGATCAGGTCACACCTCTCACGCAGCTTATGCATCCGCACACCCAGCTGCAGACAACAGTCCAATGAGAGGCCAGTCAGTCACGAGGCTGAGCATGTACTAGCAATAGCAGTTGTGAGATCAAACTGATGGTGTCAGAGCAGGAGTCTCCCTTACCTGTTCACACATTAGAGCGATGGGATTATTGACACAGCCGTTAACGATCTGAGCCCCTCGCCCCACAGTGACACCCAGCGACGTGTCATCCCACACGCGCCCTCCTATTCGCTCCCTCGCCTCCAGCACCACGACCTAAGATCCAAACACAACAGATAATAAAAGGACATGGTTTCGTTTCTCTGCTGCATCATCAGCCAGAATGTTTTTAGTTGTGTTTATACAGATATAAAAAGAAATAAATCAATTTAAATCGGGGGGTCTTAAGGATATCAGGGAGAGAGATCTGGGTGAGGTTATAAATCATGATAAGTGGCTTTCTGTTTGTAGAACTGTGTCCTAAGTGCACTTCTATTAGTGTGCATGAACTTAAAATTAAGTTTTTCAATAGAATCTATCTTCCACCAATACGTTTGAAAAAGATTGGCATTTGAAACATAAATCATATCTATCTGGGTCAAACTCACAAGGGCACCTTTATTCATTCTGTGTGGGAGTGTGATAAAGTTCAGGTCTTTTGGGGGAAAGTACATACAGTTATTCAAGAGATTCCTAATAAACAGTTTACCATGTGCCCCAAATTATATCTGTTAAAAGCCCAATTGGAAGATGTATTTGATTATGTTATGAGACAGATATTTATATTGCTGTTTTTTATTGCCAAAAAATGCATTCTGCTTCTTTGGTCCACTCCTGAGGCACCCTGATTGAATTTGTGGGTCTCTCAGATAGCAGCAATACTCCCCCTTGAAAAACTAACGTGTAAGTTTTGGCATATATGGTCTCCGGTTTATCTAAAAATACAAAACTTCAAAGCGTCATCATTTTAACTGTGTGAACTTTCTTTTATATATCTACATATCTTTGTATTGAATAGCCCTTTACTCCTTACTTTATACTGTGTACCTGAATGTGTATATCTGGATTCATGTGTACAACTGTTACCTGACAAGTGCAACAAAAAAACCCCAAAACAACTAAAAATAAAAATAAAAATAAAATAAAAAAACCTGCAGGTCCAGTATTTTAAAACCAGCCGCATCTTTAACAACATGAACACACATATCCAAAAAACTGCACCCGTGTACGCTACCAGTCAAAAGTTTGGACATGCCCAACTCTGCGGAATAGAGCTGCACCTAACAATTAATTTCCTAATCGATTAATCTAACAATTCTTTATTATTCCGATTAGTCGACTATTAATCTAACGACTCATTTTTGGATTACTGTAATGTGAGTGTGTAAGGAATTTAAATTTGTAGTTTTGTTATGGATTTGTAACCAATGGCTGATATTGTGTATATATATGTGCGCACAATATATAGATCATGAGGAAAACGCATGGCTATTCTAGACTTAATGTATTAAAGGGTACCTTAAACACATATGATCTATAAAAGGGTTAAAAAGACTCAAGGTCTATGCTCTGACTCGACTTTTAAAGGCACAAATGACTTGTAGCCTACACGCCTCACGCACAAAAACTTGGACAGTTTATGGAGTATATATTTTAATAGAGAGTCGTTTGAGAAGCAGCTGTGTGTGTTTTAAAGCTCCCGCGGTATCTAGAACAGTCTTAGGTTCTACACTGGACGATTAAGAAACGGTTATCAATGAGACTTTTCAAGTGACACTACTGAAAGAAACATGTTACACGTGTTAATAATCTTAAAATAATCTATAAGATAAGATAAACAGGTAAACAGGTGCTGTTCTGCTGCTGTGTTGATGAAGCTCTACGGGATGTTTGATCTTCAAGGTCTCGTGTATAGCAGTTGTACTGTTGTGATCATCTCCACTGTGCAGAGCTGACAGAGCACCACACTCTCACAACTTTAGATACACACGAGCGATTGGTTGTAGCTGCAGCTTGTGCTCCTGATAAATCCATGCTTTCAGTTGACACAGCCATCTTTGAGCAGACCCAGACCTAGCGCTAAATATTAATTGCTATAATTATATGGAAAATTTCGATTCTAAGTCATTGAAAGACATGAAAGTGAAGTTGGTACAAAAATACTTATAAAAACTTAAAGACATTTTCCCGTATATGCATAGAAAATGACAACGCATATTTTTAATCCACCTCTAAGACCCCCAAAGCTGTATTTCTACAAACAATAAGATCTCAGCGTGCAGACTATCTTCTTTAGTCATTCTTTAAACTGGAACCAGTGGCTCTGTCCTGGTGCAACATTAGTGTTATTATATAGTTTTGATGTCTTCATAATTATTTACCAATATTATTACTATCAAAAAAGGCAAAAATAAGAAAAGGCTGGGTGTCACCAAACTTTTGACTGATAGTGTATGCATGTAATGTAATATCATTCCAACTGGTAACAGTGCTGTATGTGATCAGTACATAAAGCAATCACATCAACATCTTCCCATGGCTGCTGACGCATGTGAGATATGAATCTATTGAAAGGGTAGGTCCCGCTGCTGAGGACGCCCTCGCCGCTGCGAGCATGTGCTGTTAATGAGACTTAATTATAAACTCTAACTGACCTGCATGCCAAAGTTCTGCAGCTGTCTGGCGGCGGCGAGGCCTGAAGGTCCTGCTCCAATCACCAACACCTTCTTCTGTAGACAGCAAAGGACAGAAACAGAAGCATCATTAAAGCATCATCAGGCTAAATAATTCACATGAACAGTCAGATGGTGTTAGTATAAGCAGTTAGAGCAGAACGCAGGGTAGAGGGTAGGGCTGTGTATTGTCAAGAACCTGGCAGCGGTTACCATTCAATATATATCGTAATATACTGTGATATTGCAAGTATCACGTGATATACTGCGATTTTTCAAATCCTACTATTAAAACACACCACTGTGTGAACAGGTTTGATAATGCTTACAATAGCATTGCACCCTTGTGCTGCTTGTTAATGTTGGAGTGGAGCTTAAAATGTATTACAACACTGCCATCTAGTGGTCAGAGGTTTAAACACAACACACAATGATTCACTGTCAGAAATCTGTGTAATGATACTGTGTTTTTGAAAATCGATACAGTATCACCAAACATAATATCCTGATATTTCGATATTTTCTAACACCCCTAGAAGCGGGTCAGCAGGGACTGATGATGAGAAACCTGTGGGTCCTTACAACTGTAAACAGTTAATACTGTTCGACCAGAGAAGGATGGGTCTCCCCTTGTGAGTCTGGTTCCTCCCAAGGTTTCTTCCTCCAGTTGAGGGAGTTTTTCCTTGCCACTGTTACCTCTGGCTTGCTCACAAGGGATAAAGTGTGTGATTTCATGTTTTTCATGCTTTAAAATTCCTGTAAAGCTGCTTTGTGACAACATTGTTGTAAAAAGCGCTATACAAATAAACTTGACTTGACTTACAGGTCAGAGATGTGTTCACAGTGAAACCAGTATCTCAGAGAAGGCCTAATTCCTCATTATTGTCTAATCTTGCAGCTATTATTAAATAAATAGACTTATTTCATTGTACAATGTCTTGGAAAGACACAGAAACCTAAACTGAGCTCTCTCATTGGTTAGACCTGCAGGAGATCATCAGATTAAGCACCAGCATAATTAGGAACTAACAATGGAATCAACTAATCACACTTCTAATGATTTCCAATGAATGGAACCAATCTTTTGAGGAGAAACCCAACTCCAGGCCTTCCGGAGGTCCTAGATACAGCACTGGATGAGAATACAAACAGCAGGGTGTTTAGATTTCACTCAGGGTTGGTTGGTTGTTAGTGGTGGCAGCTCCATGCTAGGCCTTTCAGATGCTACAAATCCCCCTAGAGTTGCTCATTTACATTAGCGTTACTGTAGAGCTGGATTTTCTGTAGTGTTCTGAAACAATGTTGACACTTAAGGCCAGAACAGTAGTCGCAGTGACTAACAGCAGGACTGTTCTCCACTGAAGGAAGCTTTGTCTGATAGTTTAGATTTGAAGAGAAACACAGAGCTGAGCAATAAGGATGATCACAGAGCCACAGAGGCCAGAACACAAGAGTCCTGCAGTGAACCCAGGCTGAAAGTAAACGTTGTAGAGGGGGAGCTGTCAGAATCAGCAGTGCTCACACTCACGTTGTGGTAGGGCTCTGGCAGCAGAGGCCGCTTGGCCAGCAGAGCTCCGGTGTTGATCAAACCTTTCCGGGTCATGAAGTGCAGAACTCTGTCCAGCTCCTGCACGCAGCGGACTCTCACCAAACCCCGAACGATTATGTGGGGCGCGCACTTCTGTGGGGTTAAAGCCTCCTGCAAAGTCCAGACACAAAAAAAATAAATATAATTAAAGAGCAGCTAACACCAAAAAATAAACAAGTGAAAGGCGATGTGATTTACACTCAATTATATATCTGCTGACCAATCAAGACACAACAACCTTGTCTTGTTGAGTATCAGTTGCCTGAGGTCCAGTACATGCAGCCACGTCCTTAATAAATATTTACATGATCTTCCTATCTTTACCACTTCCTCAGCATTAAGCAACCGTACTAACCACTACACCACCGTGCCACGGCATAAGTAAAACAATGAATTTAAATTTATATTTATATTTATATATTTATATATATATATATATATATATATATATATATATATATATATATATATATATATATATATATATATATATATTTCTGGTACATGTACACTCTCTCTCTCTCTCTCCAACCATTTACCCCCAGATAAAAAAGGGGAAGCATTTTTGCACAAAGCATTGCACTAATAACTTTACTACCTCACTGGACTCTATTTATTACACACACATACATATATATATATATATATATATATATATTCATCTAATTAATTTATATATATATATATATATATATATATATATATATATATATATATATATATATATATATATATATATATATATGTATTATTTATATATTTTTTTACACTTCTATGTCTTAGGTCCCTATTTAAAAGCTTTTATTGTAGCAATAAGTGTATTTTCACATATCATTAGAACAGATGTAAATAATCATACATACAATACAAAGTAAAGTAGAGTATATATATATATATATATATATATATATATATATATATATATATATATATATATATATATATATATATATTATACACTTCTGTATCTTAGTAGCATCCAGGAAAGTCTATTTTGACCAAACCCTTGCCTTAACATCTGAGAATCTCTAGGTCATAAACCAGTATCACATGCCCTTGACACACGTACAAACGCACTCTGATCTGATGTCAGGGCGTCGGAGTGAGCGCAGACAGCAAGCTTGTCAGGGATTTTTTTCCGTTTTTGGAGATTCCCAGGAGCTCACACTCTGGCTCCGCCGTACCTGCCTCGTCCTGTTGCGCACCGCACCCCGGGACCCGTCAGGGAGCTTGCTCTTGAAAATGCACGTATCTGCACTTTCCACTCAGCCTAATGACCGGTGGTGTAAGCTTTAGGCTCTGAGGAACATGGCGATGGAAAACAGCTCCTCCTGTCAGAAACCTACGCAGAAGCTCAGTCCCACTGCTTTGCTTAATTGGCGCATGTCTGGGACGGTGCCGCTTTAATAGACGGAAACTAAAGCTCATGCTGTGCGAAGGGGTTTGAAACAAGTACAGGGTGCTTATTGAATTCTTTTATCTGCCTTAAAGACCCCCACCAATTAAACATGTTCCCTGACTCTCTGTAAGACGAGTGTGAACAGCTTAAACAAATACCACCCTAACTCAGCCTTGGTGCCAAGACATGTTTCAGCCTGCCATGTACTGGTTGTTGTTCTGGTTGTGGATTTTGAATATTAATGACCACTGTCCACTGTGTGTCTCAGTAATAGGAGCACAATAAATAAAGACAAGACTTTTTAGGTCTGTCTACATTAGAAGACCAGATACAGTCACATATAGAACCATCCTATAGAACCAGTGTCAAGTAATGAAGTACAAATACTTTGTAATCTTAGTAGAAATGTTGGTTATTTATACTTTACTGGAGTAATTATTTTTCAGCTGACTTGCCATATCACCCATCCCTAATTATCACATCAGGTACTACTTTTACTGTTTTTAGCAAAAGAAAAATTCACAATTTTCTCATTTCCCATTATATATCTACTAGAGACAGATTTTATCTCCAGTATCATTAACTTTACTTCAGTTCTGGATATATGGAGATATTTGGAGTGCATTATTTAGTATCATGACATTCTGGATCATTGTCTTCTCTTACAATCTGATGAAAATGTTTTAATATTTTTTAATATCTCAGTTAGGGGTGTGCCATATCATATCGCATGCAATAATAAAATTTAATTTTCATTTTGTTGCAGTAGTGTATTCTTGAAATATTTTTTTAATTCAATGTTTTGTCATATCGCCAAGAGTATCATTATCACAAAAATATCATGAAATATCGTGATATTATTGTAGAGCCATATCGCCCACCCCTAACTAGCAGCATTGAATGCTGGTGCTTACAGCAGCTCTCTTGAGTAATTGCCAACATTTGAAGCTAATAAAAGGCATTTAAAGGAGCAATAAGCGTTTTTCTTTTTTGCCTTACAAAGCAGCCAATGGAACACTATACTGACACCTATCAAAGTGGGTGATATGGAGAGTCTATATCGCCCCACAGTGCCGTGGAGAGGCAATAACTCTTTCCAACTTCCAAATTAAGTTTATAAATACTGCTGTCGGCTCACTGAAGAGAGAACAGACGGTTTAATGTGACCTTTATACATTTATAGTCTGGTCCATCAGAAACGCCTGTGTATGTGTGGTCTGGCAAGGAAACCACAGTTTCATTTACAAGGCTTCTCTTAAACCAAAGAAAGGAGAAGCAAGGAAATTAAACACACACAAGTTTAGTGTCTGAAGTAGCTGATAAGCAATGGACGTAGTACCTTGCAGTCTCTGTGCCAGGCAGCCAGGATGAGGTTGCGCAGAGCGAGGTACATAGTGGGATCTCTGGAGAACTCTGGAAACTCGTAGAGCTCGTCCAGCTCCATCATGTCCGGCCGCACGCAGAGAGCTTTTCCACACTCGTTGGGCTGGTAGAAGGGCTGGAAGTACGGGCACAAACCTGGGACTAAACATAAACAAACACACACACCCGTTCACTTACTACCAAATACATGGTCGAGTCACATCACCATGACCACCAGCTAATATCCAGAGTAACATGTGACATCCTGGCATTTAAAGCATGTACAGCAGCCAGATGGGCTGGGAGACCCAATAACAAAGTGGGGTCACTAATAGGCGAACAGCGACCCGGGTCCGGACCCAGACGTTATCCAATACGGACCCAAACCGATAAACTATTGAGAAAAATTAAATTTTGACTGGTGGAGCTTTTCTTGTCTTTAAGGCTTTACAGTGCAATGAACTCACAGACTAATCACGTACGCTGTGAGATCACCGAAGGCGAGGTATGAAGCGAGAAGCAGCAGCCTTTAAGATGCACTTCTTTTCAAAAGCATTCTGTTTTTTTAATGTAGCCCTTGTTTTTACTTGAAGTGAGTAAAATCATTTATTAGAAGTTTATAAATAATTCATTCAGTTCAGCATTTAAACAGTAAATATACTGAAATATACTGAACGGTATGTGTGATGTGTTGGTGTTTCAGTAGCTGATGGTATAAGATGCTGATACTAGACTACTTCAGTAAACAGGATACACCACTGAATCATAACACACATTAGAAATGATGATGGTTTGGACCTTGTCCTGAGGAAATCTCCTCTAACTGGACCTTACTGACCTTTTATTAAATACCCCTGCTCTAGACAATGATTACGATGTTATTTAAGGTTTTACTTTGGGAGTTTATTGGCTGGTTATAAAGCAGAAACCCAATTAGTTCTTGACTCATGAAGACCCGGAGTTTGCATGTATGTGCGATTAATGGATTGCTGACCAAATCTGACTTTCTGCAGATATACTCAGTCAAGTCAAGTGTGTGCAGCACAGACAGTTTCTAGATGGACTGGGAGACTCTATAAGGTCCCGGGAGGTTGTCACAGGTGTCTGGGGCCATGCTGACTGCAGTGCATCCCACAGCTGCTTGAGGTGCACGTAGAGGAGGATCCATAGGGTGAACACCACCATCCAGGTGGTCCCACAGATGCTTAATTGGGTTCAAGTCTGGGAAGTTCTGGGATAGTACTTGGAGGTCTGGGTCAGCTCTTCCAACCAATGTGGGACATTTCTAGTCGTGTGTCTTGCTGGCAGATCCCATCCGCCCCAGTGAGGACAATAAGCATGTATGCTGTATGTGATCTGCAAGGATGGATTTATACCCCAATCGGTTGGGAGTGTCTTCCTACATGGATGAGTCGGTTCAGAGAATGCCAGGAAAACATTCCCAAGACCATAACACAAACGTTCCTCTATGCATTGTGAGTTCTTTATAAATACAAATACAAACTTAACAGTATGGTTGCAACTTACACCACAACCACTAATTCAATTTGCTTCCTAAAACATGCTGCAATCTATTTTTTATTACTACGGACTTCATAGTGATTCAAAAAGCCATGCAAACAGTCTGAGAACACAAATTATCTGATGTTTTACGTTCTCGTGTACTAACTTTGTGGTTGGATGTTGCGGCGCTGCTCAGGCCGTAGGTCAGCATTGGAACCGGATGGGCTCATGCCAACACAGTCAGGGTAGTAAGCGGTGAGGAAAGGGTTAGCCGGACTGTCCTTTAACAGCGGGGGCAGAATCAGCATGGAATACCACCAAGTGTCTCCTACACCAGCCACTCTCTGAGAGAGAGAGAGAGAGAGAGAGAGAGAGAGAGAGAGACAGAGAGAGAGAGAGAGCGAGAGAGAGAGAGAGAGAGACAGAGAGAGAGAGAGAAACAGAGAGAGAGAGAGAGACAGAGAGACAGAGAGAGACAAAGAGAGAGAGAACAGTCAAGATGAATGCTACTCTCTAAGCATAACCTAATTATTGTATACTAATAATAATAATAATAATAATAATAATAATAATAATAATAATAATATTATAGACTCACCATATCCTCAGGCTGAGAGCACTGATCAGGTCCTTCACTCTGTAATGATGACAACACATTGTTTAATTGTTTTCTAGAACATCTCTACTACAGTATAAGATACATTGATATCAATGACATAACTCCTCCTGAACAATCTTTAAGGGCATACAGCTCTAAAAGAGAGCCTTAGCTGGTTTAGGACAAGGTCTTCCGATGTTCTAAAGTTTCCTCAAAACCTCTTCTACAAAAACAGTTCTTTTTTCTTGCACCACTCCTCAGGACCCTCCAGACTGTCCACGCTTTGCTGTATCCTTAAGTGTTTGATGGCCCGGATAGGAGACCCAACAACAATTTGGGAATCACGGCTTCAGGGAACCAAAAGTGGGTCATTTAAAGAGCCCTGAGGACCAGCTTAAGAACCACTGCTTTGGTGAACCAAAAGGGGACCACCTGGACAGCTCTGATGGCTGGGTGGAGGACTCTTCTTGGTAAGCAACAGCAGACCACCTAGGGGGCCCTGGGCACCTGTTTGAGATTGTTCTAAGGTAGAAAGCACAGATTTTCTAGGAGACCCAAAGCAGCAGTGTGAGGACCACTGCTTTAGTGAACCAGCAATGGACCGCCTGAGGACCCTCTAAGAAAGAAAGAGTGGACCTTCTAGGAGACTCAAAGCAGCAGTGTGAGGACCACTGCTTTAGTGAACCAGCAATGGACCGCCTGAGGACCCTCTAAAAAAGAAAGAGTGGACCTTCTAGGAGACTCAAAGCAGCAGTGTGAGGAAAACTGCTTTGGTGAACCAGTAATGGACCACCTGAGGACCCTCTAAGAAAGAAAGAGTGGACCTTCTAGGAAACTCAAAGCAGCAGTATGAGGACCACTGCTTTAGTAATCCAGTAATAGACCGCCCAAAGAGTCCAGATGAGCTACTGCAAAGCCACTGTTTTTAAGAACCAACCGTGAAGCTTCTAGTGGGTTCGGGATGCTGGATTGGGAACCTGTGTTTAGGTAAACAACTGTGAACCATCTAATGTTTCTTGGGACCAGACTGAGAACATCAGATATAGGGAACCTGGCTTTCTCTATTTTTGAGTGACAGCTCTGGAGAGGTGCTCTAAATTCAGCTCATGAGGGGCTTGCTTTTTAGAGTTGGCTTAGGTATGTTAGTAAAGTCTGCAGGTAAGCCTAGAAGAAACCCAGTTTGATCTAGTATTACTCTAAAGAACCCTTTTAGCTACCTTCACTGAATCACACAGCAATATTTAACATTGTGAGAGTTAAACCAAGAAAGATCCTAATGAGTTGATAAGGGAATGAAGGAGAACTAGATCACAGCTGGGCCAGTGAGGAGTGATTTACTTTCTTACTTTAACGTTGTTGAGCTTCATGCCGCAGCGGTACGTGGCAGCCATCGAAGCAGTTATCTGAATCTCTTTAGTGAGCTGCCTCCATTTGCCACAGTCTGGCTTTGTGCACTGAACCTGAGAAAAGACAGCAGACATATAAGGAGAGAAAGACCACCAAAAAAAAAAACTTTCAGTATGAAAGCAAAGGAGCAGCTTCTAAGTTTCCAGAGTGGGTGGTTTTGTCATTCTTTCTGCTTGTCACCAAGAGGATGTTTTTATCT
This sequence comes from Megaleporinus macrocephalus, assembly GCA_021613375.1. NCBI lineage: Eukaryota > Metazoa > Chordata > Actinopteri > Characiformes > Anostomidae > Megaleporinus > Megaleporinus macrocephalus. The sequence goes on along the minus strand of CM038702.1, from coordinate 59,345,468 downwards.
GATAATTTCCCACCAAGGATGATGACAACACAGCCCACCTCCAGAATCAGGTGCCTTCAAACGCTCTATAGGCTTCTGTGAATTGCAGCCGTGTGTGAGGTCTTTAGATTCTGAGTTTAAGAAAAGTACCACTGAGGTTTGTTCTGTAGGCGTCGCTCACCCAGTAAGGGAGCTGCTGGTCAGCCATAAAGGCCTTCAGACTGGGCTCACTCTTTCCATTTGCCGTCCACAGCCTCTTCCATGAGGCGTACTTCTCATAACCGTCCTTGTGACTTATAAACACACAGACATGAAAGTCACATTAATATGGGATAATTGTAGGTGGACAGAATTAAGAATATACACACATACATACATACACATATATATATACACACATATGTTTGTATATAAATATAAACCATACAAAGCCCCGCTGTAAGAGCAGAACATATTTCTATACTAGTGGAATGTAGATAACAACAATATGTGTGTGTGTGTGTGTGTGTGTATGTATGTATGTATGTATGTATGTATGTATGTATATATATATATATATATATATATATATATATATATATATATATATATATATATATATATATATATATATATATATATACACACACACACACACACACACGTTTATATACGTTTATATATAAAAATAAGTCCCACTGTGAGAGCAGAAACTATTTCTATAATAGTGGAATGTAGATAATAACAATAATAATAAATAAATAATTTTGTTATTGCTGTTATTATTATTGTTTATATCCAGAGCATTTTTGCACACTGTATTGTATATTATGATGAATGACACAATTCTAAAATTGATGCATGCAGCTTTATTGCTACCTTCAGATGCCTTTTTTATTATTATTATTATTATTTTTTTTGCATGTGTGTGTAATTAATGTCTTTAAATAAAGTAACTAGGAGCTAAGGATAGCTGGTACAGACACTGAGGCTGTGCACACATTGTCATATGAAGGTCACATATGCTACTTCAGGCATAGATCTGATATTTTCAGAAAGAAATTATATTACACATGAGGTTCTAGATCAAACAAACATCAATAAAACACACTGCAGCCATGCAACACTAATGATAATGCTCTAAACTGAACGTGCACTGTTCTGACACTGTGTGGCGCTGCCAGTGAAATGTTGGCCTTCACTTGTTTAATCTTAAAACATCCAAATAAAATTCTACACAGAAAATCATGCATATCTTTTATCGAACATAAGAAAAAATAACTTTTTGCCAAAAAAACAAAAAAAAAAAAATTAGCTTGCTTTTGGCTACACTAAACTACTGCACTCTTCTATCAGCCTTTCGTCCACTGTCCACTCTTTCAAGGTAAAAAGGTTAGAAAAGAAGAACAAAGTAACAAGAAAAACGAAAGGATGGGGGGGAAACAACTGTTCACAGTGGGAGCCTAGCCTTGAAAAGCAAAATACACAGTCGAGTCAGGTTATTCCTACTTCGGTGGTGGCAGAGTTATGGTCTGGGGAATGCTTTCATGGCACTCATCCATGTAGAAGACACTCAATTGATGTGGGTCTGAAATCATCCTTGCAGACCACATACATCATACATGCTGATTGTCTTCCCTGGGGTGGATGGGATCTTCCAGCAAGACAATGAGACACGTCACACGGCTAGAAATGTCCCACACTGGTTGGTGGAGCTGACCAAGACTTCCAAGTACTACCCTGGACCAAGTATTCCCCAGATTTGAACCCAACTGAGCATCTATGGGACCACCTTGATCTTCATGTTTGCTCCATGGATATGTGCCCTCCAGTGACAGCCTACCAGGACCTTACTGAGTCCCCTGGTTCGTCTAGCTGCTGTGCTGCACAAGGTGGTTACTCTGGATATCAGCTGGTGCTCATAATAACGTGACTCGACTGTGTACTCTAATACTTGAGTACTCACTATTACTCTATTAGTTACAAGGTGTGCACATACTGTAGGTTGTTTTAGACACAGGTTCAACCACTTTAAAGCCAGGTCTAAGGTCTAATCTGAGCAAAACAGCCGTGTAGTATCTTTATCTGCAGTGCTTAAACCTCACCTCCTGTAGTAGTGGTCAAAGCACTCGTTACAGAAGTGTTCTCCACAGGATAGGTGGTACCAGCGGGACGTGTACCCGTTTTTTGCACACCTTTGGAAGAAAAAAGAAAAAAAAAAAAGAGATCAGATCACCACACGCCAACATCAACGTCAGAGCCAGGCTGCGAGCTGAACGTGTGGCACCTTTCTGACGCGCTGGCAAAACACACAGGGTACGTGGCAGGACACCCGGCCTTCTCACACTTCCTAAACTTCTTCTCCAACTGCTGCTCCTCCTCCTCCTCCGTCTCTGGAGCTTTTCTTTTGGCCTAGGAAGTCAGAAGAGAGGGGAACAAAAATAATACAGCGGTTGCCCCCAACCAGCACAGGTGCTGCAGTTCAGACTGGCCTCCCACTGAGAAGTGTTCGCTTGAATACGGGCACACGTCTTTATAACCTGGACATGCAACTCCATCATTTAGGAACCAGTGTGTAGACTAGGCCTGGGGCAACGGGCCTAGCTGCAGCTACAAACAATCACTCGTGAGGCGTGTAGGCTTTGTGTCATCTGTGTCTTGTCGTAGCTTTTTATTCGTGGGATTGCGGTACCAACGTTTCTCTGAGCTCTCACACCCTGGTCTGCCCTGGTCTGCCCTGGTCTGCCCTGGTCTGCCCTGGCCTGCCCTGGTCTGCCCTGGTCTGCCCTGGTCTGCCCTGGTCTGCCCTGGTCTGCCCTGGTCTGCCCTGGTCTGCCCTGGTCTGAGTTGCACAGTCCCTTTATAGGCGCGCCCTTCTGCTTCTTTGGGCCCACTGCACCTGGCCAAGTCGTTAACTCCCGGGTGGAGTGGTTCTCGAGCCTAGAAGTTCTTACGACAACATTGCAGGGTCTTGTTCTCGGGCCTGCCATAAAACCCCAAATGCCGGGGGTCACAAAGACATGACCTTCCCGCGAGCCCGGAGCCGCCTTCTGTCTAATAAGCTTTTAATACATGCTATGAATTATATAAAAAATTCATAACAGTCTCTAAATTTCAAGTTTAGTTTTTAACCATTTATAGATCACTATGTTTAAAGTACCATTTAATACATTAAGTCTAGAATGGCCATGCGTTCTCCTATATATATATATATATATATAGCGCGGGGTAGGTTCTAGGGCTGTGTACTGGCAAGAACCTGGCGATACAATATGTATCGTGATACAGCAATCACGATTTAATATATCACGATATACTGAGATACTGCAAGCAAAGTGATATATCGTGATTTTTTAAATCCTACTATTAAAACAAAGCACTATATGAACAGGTTTGTTAATGCTTACAATAGCTCTGCATGTTTGTGCTGCTTGTTAATGTTGGAGTGGAGCTGAAAATGGATTGGAACACTGCCATCTAGTGGTCAGAGGTTTAAACACAACACACACTGATTCACTGTCTGCCAGGAATCTGTGTATTGATACTGTGTTTTTTAGAAACGATACAGTATCAATAAACATAATATCCCAATATTTGATATTTTCGATATTTTCGAACACCCTTGGTAGGTTCACAGGTCCCCATCAATGTCAAGAGCAAATCTACACCCTAGCAAACAGGCCATGACTGAAATCGTCTGAGATGTAAAACAAATCGATAGCCTTTTGGAACAGCAGAGGGCGCAATCTACCTCGTTTGTTGATACCAGTACATCACGTTAGTTGAATGTACGACGTCACATCAGCGTCAAAACTAGGTGAAAAATAGAAACTGGCACGTTTTAACATCTTATACACGTAAAACTCATGAGCTCAGAAAGAAGAACTGCTCACTCGAGCACGGTTGCATGCGAATATATATTATTATATAATATTATGTAAGGTAGATATCTTCTATTTATTAATGTGTATATGATTTTTGTTTAATCTAATATATATATATATATATATATATATATATATATATATATATATATATATATATATATATATATATATATGTAAACACACACACACACACATACACACACCATCCATCATGAAACCTAGATTAAAAATTAAATAAGCTTAGCTGGCTAGGCTAAGTCCTAACTAACATAACAAAAGCTTCAAATATAGTCTACGTACACTGGCCTGCACCGCCGGGGTGCTGACGCTCCGTTTGGTCCGGGCATTAGGAGCTTGCCTCCCTGCCCGCATGGAGCTGCTTTCCCCCGGCGAGGAATCAACAGTCACCGCCGAGCCGGCTCGCTTTTTCCCCCTCGGGCGACCGCAGGGTGCCGTTCCCCCATCATCTGTTGGGAAGACATGATTACAACATTTAAACATGGTGAAGCTAATATCATATTTAGTCAATATTTCTGTCCGAGCCTGTTGTGGACACTGTTAGTGCTTCAGGAAAGATGAACGACTGCATGTTTCCTTCCATACACCGATAAATTACTGAGTTCAGGGATCAGGGAGGACCTCCAGCACCCCCTGTTTCTTGTTGATAGGTGGAAGTGGTGGGAGAAGGCAGAGAAGTATTGTTTACCCTGCCCGCTGATGCACAATGTTTCAGGTGTGTGTAGAACTCATTATATTCTGATGGATAATAACTTTTAAACCCCCATTGTTAGTGTTTTCCTGCTCCCAACATACCCGATCCCCCTAATCAGCTCAATAGCAGCCCACCACTGAGCTAAAGTGGCTGCGTTAAGTCAGAGAAAGTAATCAAACATGTAGAACAGTGGGCCTCCAGCACCAGGGCTGCTCTGATATTAGGTAACTGTTCCCCATTTAAGACAACATGCCTGACAATATAGATTACAATTACAACTAGAGCTTTTCAGTCCTGTTGGTATCTATGATACGCTCAGAAAGGAGTAATTCACCACCACTATGATACACATCGTCGTATCGCCCACCCGCAGCTTCAAGGCTTCATTGTTTCGCAGCACAGTGGAGATGTTACTGACCTCGTCCACAACTACAGATACTATTATTATCAGTGTTTTACTGTAAGACCGGCGAAGGGTTTCATTACTGGAGCTGTTACTGAGCGGAAACATGAAAGAAGATGTGGCCGAGCTTGGCTTCCTACTGGAATGCCCTGTTCCACCTTAAATTGTGCAGCAGTTACATTCTGGTGTCTGGGGTGGAATGGCGAATTCGAATAAGCACCAAAATGCAACAGACTGTAACCATTTAAGGTGGAACGGCGAATTTCAATAAGTGCCAGAATGTGACTGCTGAACCATTTAAGGTGGAACTGGGAATTTAAATAAGCGCTAGACTGTAATTGCTGCATCATTTAAGGTGGAACTGGGAATTTAAATAAGCGCTAGACTATACCTGCTGCACCATTTAAGGTGGAACGGGGAATTCGACAAAATGACAGAATGTGACTGCTGCATCATTTAAGGTGGAACAAAGAGTTCCGATAAGTGCTAGACTGTAATTGCTTCACAATTTAAGGTGGAACGGGGAATTAGAATAAGCACCAGGCAGTAACTGCTGCATCATTTAAGGTGGAACGGAGAATTTAAATAAGCGCTGGACCATTTAAGGTGAAACGGAGAATTCCAATAAGCGTTACACTGTAACGGCTGCACTATTTAAGGTGGAGCGGATAATTTAAATAAGCGTTAGACTGTAACGGCTGCACTATTTAAGGTGGAGCGGATAATTTAAATAAGCGCTACACTGTAACTACTGCACTATTTAAGGTGGAACGGAGAATTCCAATAAGCGTTAGACTGAAACTGCTGCACAATTTAAGGTGGAGCGAAGAATTTAAATAAGCGTTACACTGTAACGGCTGCACTATTTAAGGTGGAGCGGATAATTAAAATAAGCGCTACACTGTAACTGCTGCACGATTTAAGGTGGAACAGGGAATTCGAATAAGAAGCTAACTACAGAAAGCAAGTCAGTGAGTCTTAGTTTCACGGTAAACCTTTATTATACAGCATGTGTGGATTATATGGAACAAGACTCTCGGAAACCGACGGCAGAAAAAGTTCGCGCTGCTAACCGGTCTGTAACAGCATTTGTTACCAAAGTACACTGGTCACATTTCACACAGTGGTTAAATGTACTGAACTCTGACTGACACTGAGCTGATCGAGCGGAGTTTGTAACGCTTCGACTAAAAACAAACCCAGAGCAGCTCCGTGACTGACCTGCGTCCGACAGCATCGACGAGACTCGCCGCTTTTCACTCAAACCCTCAGAACTGCTGTCTGTCTGAAGACACTGCAGTGTCCCTGTAATCTGAGAAGAAAGCTGGAGCTTCGTTTCTTTAATGCAGCTTTTGTTTTTTAATGAAAAGTGAAGAAAGGCTGGCCGAGTCGAGGCATTTAATCCAGCTTCCGTTTTTGCAAGCTGCAATAAGTGTCAAAATAAAAGCCCTCATGTATTTGTATTAGCTACTCTACCTCCATCACTTCTATGCTCATATAAAAACAGTATATACATACATAAACATACTTTATTTTCTATGCTATTTTATTGATCTATTCTAATGTGTTACTTATATTCCAATTTTAAGACATTCATATGTCATGTACATATTTCACTCATATGTAATGATACAAATACAAAATACCCTAACATACAAAATACCCTAACATACATCTTCTATATTATATTATTTATCTAATATAATATATTACATACATGTATACGTCATATTTAATTTTTATGGTATTCATATTCTATTTATATTTTTTATTTTATATTTCACATATACATCATAACTCAAATACAAGCTATTTTTTATTTATTTACTTATTTATTATTATAATATTTCAGTAACATACTACAACTTTGTTCGATATTAACACATAAAAGGATTAAAAGTACACAAAATAAGTAGACACAGTCATCGAACAATTTCGCAATACTACTATTACTACTACTTCTACTACTACTACTACTACTACTACTACTACTACTACTACTAATAATAATAATAATAATAATAATAATAATAATGCTAAACAAAAATAATTTGAAAGGCGTGAACGTGGTTGGATGCATTCCAACTCATAAGAACAACTAAATAGTGCGTCATTTATTAATACTAAGTTTTAAAACTTTTAAAAAAGGGACTAAAAACAATGTTTGAACCCTCCGGTGTTCCGTAGATTGTGTTTGTTGCCATGGAAATTGTTGTGTATAGGGGCGGTAACTAAGCAGTGCAGGTTCATGTTGACAGTGTTGGTGTTTAAACACACACACAGACTCTGGTCGGCGGTGTTTACACATTTCGCTGCCTGTGAGCGTCTAATATCATCATTAATATCATGTTATCAGTGAGGAGCTGAGTTCGAGGAGCTGTCGGCATGTTTTCCACCGCAGCGCGGAGACCAGCTAAAGCGCCGAACAGGTCCCGGTCCGGAAAAGCGGCTCCGCACTTTCCCTCCATTAATCACTTCTTCACCCAGAGCGCTCCGGACCCCGCAGAGGTGGGTGTCTGTCTCACTGCGACCACTCACTGCGCCCTTTCCGCGCTTTAACTCACTGAACGAAATCAATCCTCAACTCGAATCTGAAGCGAGTGTGTTTATACAGGCTGCCAGGCATCCAGACCTCCCCCGTGTGATCCAGCTCCTGGAAGACCCCGTTTCAGTAAGACCTCCACTCCAATATACACTCTTAACCCCATGATTCACAACATGGGTTAAACTTGAGCCGTAATTATTTCCTATGTTGTTTTATGAATTGCTGAGTATCTCTTTGGTATGTGTACTGAAAACAGTTTATTTACTATTTAATGTTTTTGACTTAGTAAATTTAGGAATTCATGAAAGCTTGAGCGATGAAATTAATTTACTGCGAAGAATATAGAAAATAAATCTCATCACTTTTACATCACTTTTGACTAAAAAGATAAAATAGGATTGCTTTAGTGTCAGTGCACAAAGTACAACAGAACAACAGCCGTATTTACAGTGCAATTAACAGGACATTTAACAAAACATAACATACAGTGCCAAGCAGAGGTTGTACAATTAAAAAAAATTAAGTGAACCAAATAAAAATCTGGTTTTTGTCACCATCTAAAGAAAGAAAAATGTCTCCAAAGTAGTAACTTTACAGTAGATGACAAAACCAGTCTTTACTTTCAGTGTAAATTAACATAAAGAAGTGATTTTGGAGGATTTCTATTGGTTCATTAATCATGGAACTCTCACAGGATATGAAGGTCAGCTGCCATGTTCAAATAATGTAGAAAAATCAAAGTGAACAAAAATGGAGATGCATGTTTTTTTCAGACAGTGACGATGTAAAAGAAAGTAGCATGTTTGGTTTTGTGGAGGCAGCGGTGTAAGCAGATGCAGCATCTTCTCCACATATTGAACTTGTACCGATAGTAAAATGAACATCATAACTGATTCCCTAAATGTTACAACACACAGTGTCAGTACTGGGTAGCAGTTTATCAGTACTGGGTAGCAGTTTATCAGTACTGTGTAGCAGTTTATCAGTACTGGGTAGCAGTATGTCATTACTGGGTAGCAGTTTATCAGTACTGTGTAGCAGTTTATCAGTACTGGGTAGCAGTTTATCAGTACTGTGTAGCAGTTTATCAGTACTGGGTAGCAGTATGTCATTACTGGGTAGCAGTTTATCAGTACTGTGTAGCAGTTTATCAGTTCTGGGTGGTAGTGTATCAGTGCTGGGTGGTAGTGTATCAGTGCTGGGTGGTAGTGTGTCAGTGCTGGGTGGTAGTGTATCAGTGCTGGGTGGTAGTGTGTCAGTGCTGGGTGGTAGTGTATCAGTGCTGGGTGGTAGTGTGTCAGTGCTGGGTGGTAGTGTATCAGTGCTGGGTAATAGTGTATCAGTTCTGGGTGGTAGTGTATCAGTTCTGGGTGGTAGTGTATCAGTGCTGGGTGGTAGTGTATCAGTGCTGGGTGGTAGTGTGTCAGTGCTGGGTAGTAGTGTATCAGTGCTGGGTAATAGTGTATCAGTGCTGGGTGGTAGTGTGTCAGTGCTGGGTAATAGTGTATCAGTGCTGGGTAATAGTGTATCAGTGCTGGGTGGTAGTGTATCAGTGCTGGGTGGTAGTGTGTCAGTGCTGGGTGGTAGTGTGTCAGTGCTGGGTGGTAGTGTATCAGTGCTGGGTGGTAGTGTATCAGTTCTGGGTAGTAGTGTGTCAGTGCTGGGTGGTAGTGTGTCAGTGCTGGGTGGTAGTGTGTCAGTGCTAGGTGGTAGTGTGTCAGTGCTGGGTGGTAGTGTATCAGTGCTGGGTGGTAGTGTATCAGTGCTGGGTGCTAGTGTATCAGTGCTGGGTGCTAGTGTGTCAGTGCTGGGTGGTAGTGTGTCAGTGCTGGGTGGTAGTGTGTCAGTGCTGGGTGGTAGTGTGTCAGTGCTGGGTGGTAGTGTGTCAGTGCTGGGTGGTAGTGTGTCAGTGCTGGGTGGTAGTGTATCAGTGCTGGGTGGTAGTGTATCAGTGCTGGGTGGTAGTGTATCAGTGCTGGGTAATAGTGTATCAGTGCTGGGTAATAGTGTATCAGTGCTGGGTGGTAGTGTATCAGTGCTGGGTGGTAGTGTATCAGTGCTGGGTGGTAGTGTATCAGTGCTGGGTGGTAGTGTATCAGTGCTGGGTAATAGTGTATCAGTGCTGGGTAATAGTGTATCAGTGCTGGGTGGTAGTGTATCAGTGCTGGGTAATAGTGTATCAGTGCTGGGTAATAGTGTATCAGTGCTGGGTAATAGTGTATCAGTGCTGGGTAATAGTGTATCAGTGCTGGGTGGTAGTGTGTCAGTGCTGGGTAATAGTGTATCAGTGCTGGGTGGTAGTGTATCAGTGCTGGGTAATAGTGTATCAGTGCTGGGTGGTAGTGTATCAGTGCTGGGTAATAGTGTATCAGTGCTGGGTAATAGTGTATCAGTGCTGGGTGGTAGTGTATCAGTGCTGGGTAATAGTGTATCAGTGCTGGGTAATAGTGTATCAGTGCTGGGTAATAGTGTATCAGTGCTGGGTAATAGTGTATCAGTGCTGGGTGGTAGTGTGTCAGTGCTGGGTAATAGTGTATCAGTGCTGGGTGGTAGTGTATCAGTGCTGGGTAATAGTGTATCAGTGCTGGGTGGTAGTGTATCAGTGCTGGGTAATAGTGTATCAGTGCTGGGTAATAGTGTATCAGTGCTGGGTAATAGTGTATCAGTGCTGGGTGGTAGTGTATCAGTGCTGGGTGCTAGTGTATCAGTGCTGGGTGGTAGTGTATCAGTGCTGGGTAATAGTGTATCAGTGCTGGGTAATAGTGTATCAGTGCTGGGTAATAGTGTATCAGTGCTGGGTGGTAGTGTATCAGTGCTGGGTGGTAGTGTATCAGTGCTGGGTGGTAGTGTATCAGTGCTGGGTAATAGTGTATCAGTGCTGGGTGGTAGTGTATCAGTGCTGGGTGGTAGTGTATCAGTGCTGGGTAATAGTGTATCAGTGCTGGGTGGTAGTGTATCAGTGCTGGGTGGTAGTGTATCAGTGCTGGGTGGTAGTGTATCAGTGCTGGGTAATAGTGTATCAGTGCTGGGTGGTAGTGTATCAGTGCTGGGTGGTAGTGTATCAGTGCTGGGTGGTAGTGTGTCAGTGCTGGGTGGTAGTGTATCAGTGCTGGGTGGTAGTGTATCAGTGCTGGGTGGTAGTGTATCAGTGCTGGGTGGTAGTGTATCAGTGCTGGGTGGTAGTGTGTCAGTGCTGGGTGGTAGTGTGTCAGTGCTGGGTGGTAGTGTGTCAGTGCTGGGTGGTAGTGTGTCAGTGCTGGGTGGTAGTGTATCAGTGCTGGGTGGTAGTGTATCAGTGCTGGGTGGTAGTGTATCAGTGCAGGGTGGTAGTGTATCAGTGCTGGGTGGTAGTGTGTCAGTGCTGGGTGGTAGTGTGTCAGTGCTGGGTGGTAGTGTATCAGTGCTGGGTGGTAGTGTGTCAGTGCTGGGTGGTAGTGTGTCAGTGCTGGGTGGTAGTGTGTCAGTGCTGGGTGGTAGTGTATCAGTGCTGGGTGGTAGTGTATCAGTGCTGGGTGGTAGTGTATCAGTGCTGGGTGGTAGTGTGTCAGTGCTGGGTGGTAGTGTGTCAGTGCTGGGTGGTAGTGTATCAGTGCTGGGTGGTAGTGTGTCAGTGCTGGGTGGTAGTGTGTCAGTGCTGGGTGGTAGTGTATCAGTGCTGGGTGGTAGTGTGTCAGTGCTGGGTGGTAGTGTATCAGTGCTGGGTGGTAGTGTATCAGTGCTGGGTGGTAGTGTGTCAGTGCTGGGTGGTAGTGTGTCAGTGCTGGGTGGTAGTGTGTCAGTGCTGGGTGGTAGTGTGTCAGTGCTAGGTGGTAGTGTGTCAGTGCTGGGTGGTAGTGTGTCAGTGCGGTGTGGTAGTGTATCAGTGCTGGGTGGTAGTGTGTCAGTGCTGGGTGGTAGTGTGTCAGTGCTGGGTGGTAGTGTGTCAGTTCTGGGTAGTAGTGTGTCAGTGCTGGGTGGTAGTGTGTCAGTGCTAGGTGGTAGTGTGTCAGTGCTGGGTGGTAGTGTATCAGTGCTGGGTGGTAGTGTGTCAGTGCTGGGTGGTAGTGTGTCAGTGCTGGGTGGTAGTGTATCAGTGCTGGGTGGTAGTGTATCAGTGCTGGGTAGTAGTGTATCAGTGCTGGGTAGTAGTGTATCAGTTCTGGGTGGTAGTGTATCAGTGCTGGGTGGTAGTGTGTCAGTGCTGGGTGGTAGTGTGTCAGTGCTGGGTGGTAGTGTATCAGTGCTGGGTAGTAGTGTATCAGTGCTGGGTGGTAGTGTGTCAGTGCTGGGTGGTAGTGTGTCAGTGCTGGGTGGTAGTGTGTCAGTGCTGGGTGGTAGTGTGTCAGTGCTGGGTGGTAGTGTGTCAGTGCTGGGTGGTAGTGTATCAGTGCTGGGTGGTAGTGTATCAGTGCTGGGTGGTAGTGTATCAGTGCTGGGTGGTAGTGTGTCAGTGCGGTGTGGTAGTGTGTCAGTGCGGTGTGGTAGTGTATCAGTGCTGGGTGGTAGTGTGTCAGTTCTGGGTAGTAGTGTATCAGTTCTGGGTGGTAGTGTATCAGTGCTGGGTGGTAGTGTACCAGTGCTGGGTGGTAGTGTATCAGTGCGGTGTGGTAGTGTATCAGTGCTGGGTGGTAGTGTATCAGTGCTGGGTAATAGTGTATCAGTGCTGGGTGGTAGTGTATCAGTGCGGTGTGGTAGTGTATCAGTGCTGGGTGGTAGTGTACCAGTGCTGGGTGGTAGTGTATCAGTGCTGGGTAGTAGTGTGTCAGTGCTGGGTGGTAGTGTGTCAGTTCTGGGTAGTAGTGTATCAGTTCTGGGTAGTAGTATATCAGTGCTGGGTGGTAGTGTATCAGTGCTGGGTGGTAGTGTATCAGTTCTGGGTGGTAGTGTATCAGTGCGGTGTGGTAGTGTATCAGTGCTGGGTGGTAGGGTATCAGTGCTGGGTGGTAGTGTATCAGTGCGGTGTGGTAGTGTGTCAGTTCTGGGTGGTAGTGTGTCAGTTCTGGGTAGTAGTGTATCAGTTCTGGGTGGTAGTGTGTCAGTGCTGGGTGGTAGTGTGTCAGTGCTGGGTGGTAGTGTGTCAGTGCTGGGTGGTAGTGTATCAGTGCTGGGTGGTAGTGTATCAGTGCTGGGTGGTAGTGTGTCAGTCCTAGGTGGCAGTGTATTAGTCCAAAACAGTTCTGCCATGGTCACAAGAACCCTTCTTGGCGCTACAAAGAACCATAGTCAAAAAGCTTCTGTCTAGATCCAAATGTAGATTGTTTTCCATTAATCTGAAGAACCATTTCACCATTCACAGAACCGTGTAAGCCTCAGTATTCATGGTTTTACATGGACACACACACATTTGAAAACCATCTTTAAAGAATACAACAATTGAATAGCCAATTGAATTGTCTTTACAGAGAAAAATCATGTTTTTAGAGGGTATAGCAATAGAAGAACCTATCTTTGTGCTATATGGAACCATTTTCAAAAAGGTTCTATATAGAACCATGCACACCACATTCTCCATTAATCAAGGAACCATTTCACTGTGGAAAAATTACCTGGTTATTGTTCAATAAGTGTTTGTGGATCTATGTGAAGTGTCCTGTGAACACTGATGAAGGACTAGAAGAACACAAACTGTGTTCCAATAGATGAGCTACTGTCTTTGACTTTACATCTACACGGTGGATAAACAAGGTAGGAGTGGACAGTGAGTGGACACCGTGTTTAAACACTTCAGCAGCACTGCTGTGCCTGATCTACTCACACCAGCACAGCACACACTAACACACTACCACCATGTCAGTGTCACTACAGTGCTGAGAATGACCCAGCACCCAAATCATACCTGCTCTTTGGTGGTCCTGACCACTGAAAAACATAAAAAGGGGTAAACGGGGCATAAAAAGTATTCAGAGAATCAGATGAACTACAGTTTGTAAGTGTAGAGCTACAAAGTGGTACTATGTGGTGAGTTCAGCTGATAAAACAGGCACATATTGTAGAAACAAGGTGGTGGTTGTAATGATCTGGCTGATGGGTGTGTATTCGAGCAGTTAGTGGAAGTTTTAATGGAGAACTCTTGTAACTGTTTGTATCTGATCTCTTTACCTGCAGAGCTCACTGAAAGAGAGGCATTTTTCCGCCTTAAAGAAAGTCGCAAAGAGATGCCAGAACGGATTTGTATCCTCACTGAATGGAAAAATGCCCTTAAAATAAAAAAGAGAGCAGGAAAACAGTCCCTGGTGAATGTCAAAATCTACTTCTATTACCAGCAGGCGAATGTAGTGATGTCAGTTGTGATGTAAGTAAGTGTCATGCCAATTCCCATGTGGGCAGAAGCTGCCATGCTGGTTCTCTTGAGCCCAATTACAGCCCGGTTTGCCAGCTTATGTCAGGGCTTTTTAATGTTCCGGAACATTAAAGTGCTCCTCTCTTCGTGAAATGGCTTTCGTTAAACATTTACACCGTGATGAGCGTTTTCTGTAAAGATGGCGTCATTAAAGTGAACTCCTCGACTATTTAAATTTCCGCACTGTGAGTAAATACAGTCATTTAGAGTGGATTGGTGTGAAATGAATGTTCACTGAAGAGAAATGTACCAGCGCTTTATTTCTCTACAGTGGTAGTGGTAGTAACCAGGGGTTGCCATGTCTGCACCTCTACGGCATGTTTATAAAATATGCCTAACGAAAAAATATATATCCAAATTTATACAGCCAATATACATATATATATATATCCAAAGAAAATGTCAACTTTACAGGAGAATGTAAGTCAGTGGAACCAGAGTTTGAAATCTTTGGAATCAGAAGGTACCAGTGATTTTGGAGCATTTCCATTGGTCCAAAATTTGCCCACAATGTAAATGTAAAAAATTAAGATACATGTTTGTCTTTGGACAGCAACGATCTGAAGAAGCATTTCACCATGCAAAGAACCATTTAAGTGTTCACGGACCTTGAAGAACCATCTTTATTAGGAGTGTAAAATGTGTTCTGTGGGTTTCAGCATGGTGTTTTTATATCCAGTAGATAAGAACCGAACTATATTTTCTTTAGGCAGAGACAATATAAAATCACACATTTTATTTACTATACAAAATAAGCCTACATCTGTTTTATATGTAATGCTGATTATGGTAAAATAGCTGTAAATCTGAAAAATGAATAGATTTTGAAAGTGTGTTTAATGTGAGACTCTCATAAGAAAGTGTTTCAGGTGGTGTATTTTATAAAATAATTGTTTTTTTAAAATAAAAGTTTAGTGGAGCTGCATGTTTAGACGTCTGGTCAATATCAGACGTCCCTCTAGAACATTTTACATCAAACCAAAGCTTGTTCCCTAAATGTTGGCTCTCGAACATATATATATATATATATATATAAATATATATATATATATATATATATATATATATATATATATATATATATATATATATATATATATATATATATATATATATATATATCAGGGCGGCACGATGGTGTAGTGGTCAGCACTACAGATAAGGTGCAAGATCATAGATGGATGGATGTACTATTCCATTTACTTTTAACAGTTAGAGGTATTAAACACTGGATATCTCGTTCTTGTCACCACCATTGTGAGCTATTTTAACAGTAACTTTCTGTACCACCACTCTCTACCAAACCACTCTGAATGACTGTTTAGATCTTAGCTATTCAATCCTGTAGAAATTTGAAAAAATCTGCAGTAGAATAAAAAAATGATAACTTGATGAGTTATTTGCGATTGTGACGTTATGCATGTGCTTGTGGTTCGTTAAGCATTTCCCTTGACACAGTTGACTCAAGCTCCTGAGGGACCTTGCGAACGTCTTTACGATTCTGAACTTCTGTGCGGAAAAGACAAAAGAACATCCCGAGTATGCTTCTGTATTGTGTGACCTGCTGCATATATGCAGGTGAGATTTTCCTCATATATTAATGTAAATGCTTAATACTTCTTAGCCAGTATCAGCGGTGGAAGTTCTTTAATGCATCTTCTTCTCTTCCAGGATTCCTTTCCTAAAGGAGAAGACCTCTGATGAGGCGAGTTACGCAAGCGTTGTGACCGACTCTATGTCTCAGATGGGTGAGTGATGGATTCTTGAACTCTTAGTGTGTGAAATAACCCCAGTAATCAGGGGGTCCCATGTTGGCTGGTTACTCCAGTGTTGGCTGACTGCCAACTCACTTACTGTAGTACAGCTTATACTAACTTTAATGGCTGTGAAATATTGGGTTAGTATTTGGTTTGGAAATGTTATTTGCCAGTTTGGTTTGTTCGTGTTTATGCCTTTATTGAAAGCTTACAATTCTCCTGATGTGTGTTCGGTTTAGACAATGAGTAAGATTCACTCTTTACATCAAACACTGAAAAATAACGTTGTGTTTTTCAGAGATTTCCTAGACATGTTTACATCTGCTGTTTAATAAAGGACCAGCTATGTGAATCAGTTTGCTACAACATCACAGAGCCAACCAGTGTCGAAGCTCTAGTTAGTTATGCACACCAAATACAGAAATTGGCTCATTTCTAGGTGAAACAGTAGATATGTATCATGTTACGACCGTGATTTAGTATATTGTGAGATATACTGTTGTGATAATGTAAGTAAATAATTAATTCAGATAATTCATGTATCATCTAAACTTCTTATCTTCTTCTGCGGAGGTCAGGAGTCAGGGGGTTGGTGGGTTGTGCTGGAGCCTATCCCTGGACAGGCTGCCAGTCCATCACAGAGCAAACACTCGCATTCACACACACATACTTTTGGACACTTGGTGGAGATTTAATATCTTCAATCTGAATCCATGTGTCTGGACTATGGGAGGAAACCCACACAGACACATGGAGATGATGCAAACTCCATTGGTGGCTCGGGCAGGAAATCAAACCTAGGCCCTTCTTGCTGTGCTACATATGTCTGATACTTAAATGAAATGTAGCACCTTTCTCCAAACTTTCTGTGTTTGAGCATCCCTTCTTTGCTGATGGACACTTAAAACAGCATCACCTTATATGTCTTTTATGGGATCACCCCCTAAGCCTTCCAGAATTGAGATTTTAAGTCCTTCAAAGGGTCCAAATGGTTAATTAGGAGATCATGGACCCTCACCCTGACGCCGATAGCAACTGATCAACCAAGACATGTTTGAGGTCTGAAGTTTGCTCCTTTAGTGTAGCATATTTTAGTGGAAGCATATATTTCACGAGTTAGTATCGTGTAAACTGAATGAAAATCAACAAATATGGAGATAAAAGTTTTTTTTGACAATGATGAGGTTACAGTTTTATAAACCCTATAAGTAAGTTTGTTTGAGATTACTTAATAACACAAAAAAGCAATTGTTTGACCTCTTAAGCACGATGCAAATTAGTGGAGTGTAAGCGTCTCTTACATGTTGGCTACGTTGGACTTGTAGCTCCATTACAAAACTAAAAAAACAATTTCTGACATCAAACATGTCTTGGCTGATCAACTACATCTGGGATGAATATAAAATTGTGTATGTTTGTGTTTTTGCTAGGTTAGATGAGTGTCATGCTGAAGTTGATTGGGTTAACTGACTGTCTGGAATGTATTGTTTGTCTATTCGCAGGTTATTTGATGAGGGTGTCAGACTCAAAGGTTAGAGAGCAAATCTGCGCTTCCATCGTATCATTGTACAGCTCTGACAGATCAAAGCAGATTGAAGATGGTGAGTCTCTATAACACTGTATACGTTATTAAGGATTTTTATTCTTTTCTTGTAGTAATGAAACATATTTCCGTCTCTCCATGTGTGCCAGGTCTGTGTCCCGCCAGCCTGGGTTACAGGCAGGAGTTGATGGAGAGAAGTGATCTGGCTGAGACTCTGGTGATGTCATTGGGTCTTCTGGAGAACCAGCTGCCAGCCAAACTGCAGGTCCTAAAGGCCCTACAGGTCCTCTCCAGCTCCTCTGGTGAGCTCTGCATTTAGCTGGATTCATTAGTGTTTGGCAAAGTTGGTTCCCATTTATTTAAAATGATATTTCTATTTTAGAAAATAGGTAAGCCTAACCCCAAATGCAGTCAGCCAAGACTTGATAATGGTGGAGCTGGAAATAACAGTATAATAATACAGCTTTTGCAACTACTACTATAATACAGCTTTTACTACTGTTCATGTGTGGTGCAGCTATCTTGGATTTTGAGGTTAGGGTTGGTGAGGCTCTCCCACTTTCAACAGCACACCGGTTCCTACTAGGAATTCTGACTTCCCAGTTAAAAATGGAATAAGCTCTGTGTCCGAAATGAGTTTCTTTAGTTTTGCACTGGGGCTGTTAAGCTAAAGACAGCAAACAAGTAAAGGAAGCTTAAAGAAAAGGCATTAGCAAGTGGCAATTCAAAGGTCGATGGAGCTCATTGTATGCAATGATAGATATAAACAGAACAGAAAGAATCAAGTTGTTGGCATTGGTTGGTTTGGCTGTTTAAACTTTACTAGTGCTTGAGGCTGTAATAAGTACAGAATCAATTAAGTTTAAGGTTTTTTTTCAAGTTTTCTTGCTTTCAAAAACAGGTAGAGCTGCTATAAGTTGTACTAAATCCAGTGAGGCAAAGTGAATTCACAGCACTGTTAGCTTGCCGCTAATATAGTATATCCCATATCACAAGGGAGCTAGCAGACCTTCATATAAAGGCTACTTTTAAAGTGAAGGTTTGTTCATTAAACACTGCCATAAAATAGTGACTGAGGCATAATTTTTATTATATGACAAAAAGCAAGCCAGTGAGCAAGCCAGTCATGTTTAAAGTGAACCTGTGAGTAACAACAAAATGGAATTTAGCTGCCTAGTAGCTTTAGCAGCATACAGGCTTGCTAATACAGCCGAGATAATGTGAACATTTTAAACACTTTATATTCGGCAATCTTGCTTTTTAAACCTTTTTATTAGTTATTAGTTATTTAGTCTGATTTCATGATTCGTGATTTAGCCTTTTTTACTTGCACATGGCTTTGCAGCAGTGAACTGTAGCCTAATGCTGAAGGCAGAGGGAGCCTATAAAGTCTGTTTCCACATGAACGAGCCAGATCAGTCCGGACAAGTGCTCTTCCGCTCAACTGAGATCCTGTGGAACCTTCTGGAGAACGGCTCCAGAGAGAAGGTCACCAGCCAGCTCAGCAACATGGATTGCATCATGTGGGTTCACATTCTCCTCATTGCTTCTACCAATTTTACAAGAGAGTCATCACATTCACTCATTTACAAGTTTCTAAATAATAAAATCTGTAAAATGTTATGATATGATATGAGGTTTGCTGGTTTGATGCAAAATGCAAGACAGAGTTGTTCACAGTGTTGGCGATAAGTCTGAAAACTTAATTGCTTTCTTGCAGAAAGTTATGTAAAAGGGTTCTGAATAGGGCACCTGATGTCTGAGACTTTGTTTTAAAATAGTTTGAGAATAAAATTTTGATCTAAGACATACAGTCATAGTGGGGAGGCATGTGTGAGCTGTTTAAACTGCTATTACTAATTTAATCCAATGGCTATTAAGCACTATGAGTCATGCACGACTGTGCGACAACATTTTGGTACAAGTACAGCAGCAGCATAGAGCGAGTGCACCTGCCAGCGTCACATATTTATGGCACTAAATAGTTACACAGATGGGCCGAATAAAAATAATAAACAAGCTGATTAATAAACGCATGCTTGGAAAATCTGTTGATTCTGATCTTGGCTCATTCTGATTACCACTATATTACTATTATGGACATTACATATAAAACAAAGACACGTGTAGGTTCACCAGTCATTTTGGATAGAATGGTAGATAGAATGGCTACATTTGTGTTGTAGATGTCACGACCCCTGGTTTCCATCACCACCACAGTCATGGTCTCTGTAATGACAGCAGCAAGCCTTGGATGAACATTGTACAACATTAATAAGCATGTGTGCATAACATTTACCAAATCAGCTCAGAAATAAGTGGATGGTTAAGCTTTGATTGGGCCTAGAGTTGCTTTCTTATTGAGTGTTTTGAACGACAGGGTCTTGAAAGAAGCTTTTTTGCATCAGCTTCTTAACGGCTACCGACATTATGACCAGCAGCTCCGAAACGACCTTCTGGTGATTATAACCCTGATTGCAGAAAACCCCAGCGCTCCACTAATTGTAAGTACTCATTGCGGCGTTATCGTCAATGATTGCTTGCTCATTTTCTCGTCATTACAAAGCAGCTTTAACGTTCTCTCCAACAGGAGAGCGGATTTGCCAAGCAGCTCATCCTGTTCGTCACTTATCCGGAGCGTAAGTTTTCACTCTGGGGCTGGGGATGTGGATACGGTCACAGATAACGGGATTTGATGTATTTTGACAGCCTGTTTACTTCTTGTCCTGCAGTGAAGAGCCATAACCCGCTGATCCGAAACCTCAAGCTGACCTTCACAGCTGAGGACTTTGAGATGAAGAAGTTGCTGCTGAATCTGCTCGTCGTCCTGTCCAGAGACCTCTCGGCCGTGCAGGTAAGGGGAGCTGCAGGTGTGGCAGGAGGCTCCATACAGCAAAGCGGTGCTGCATGACCTCACAACAACAAGGCAAACAGTCCAATACACTGTATGTCTGTCCGTGTCTTTTGTGTTGAATAGCTGTTTAAAGAGAGCCGTGTGATGCTGGCGCTCATGCTGCTGGTGCGGCCCAGCTCATCTGACAGCCGGCCCAGCGGAAAGGGCAGACGCAGCTGGACCACCGTTCAGCAGGAGGAGCTGCAGCTGCAGGCTTTGGCCACCCTAGCCACAGTGGCACCACTCATGCTGGACGAATATGTGTCATGCCAAGCCAACACCTGTCTGCTGATGCTGCTGGAGTGGTGCACTCAACAAGGTATGCTGGGACAGCTGTGCTGGGAATTGTTAGAAGATGCCTGATGCTGTGTTCGTTCTTGAGACAGCATTTCCGTAACTAATTGACAATTTTCTTCTTCAGACTCTTATTTTGGACAGGGTCATGGTTTCCATGGCACCGGAGGCCGTGGCGGGAAGAAGGCCCAAATGAGGTACTGCGTGCGCCTGCTCAGATGCATGGTGTCACTTAGCAACAGCCTCATCAACCAGGATCTCTGTGACCAGGGAGCCATCAGCCAGTTCCTTGGTAAATATTAGGGGATATAACATGTATAGATGTATAGATTATATACTGTGCATTCATCAAAAGGCCTGATAGAGCTCAAGGTTCAGCTCAACGTGTTGGTGCAACAAAAACATGAGAGCTGGTGTTACTATTGGCAGAATATCAAATTCTATTGTCTACCATACCAATCAGCTACCACAATGGAATGTACATGTAGAGCTATCATGGTTTCTACACAGTTATAGAATTTATGCTATCTTTCCTTGCCTTCAAAATGAGAAGGGGGAGACCAGTTCAGAGTATAAGCTGTATTCTTGAGTATACCGTGGTACTGACATGCTCTATGGAGATCTGAAAATTGGCTAATTCAACCAGCAAGCACACCCTATTCAAGTCCAGCTGACTACAGGTCCATCTGGCCCCGACCTGTATGGCCACATCGCCATCTCCTGGGCTTTGAGCAGGTTTTCTTTGGTGGTTCTTGGGTGGCTGTACAACAACAGGTCCTGCTTATCCATAAGCTTCTGGTCATCAAGCTTTTTAGCTGCCGGGCATGGTCCATAAGAAATATTTACAACAATATGAATCACCGTTTCTGCCGAAACATTCCCTTAAATGATGTTTTGGTGATGGCGCAATGTCAGTTAAGGTGTTCAGTAGGGTTGGGATCTGGTCACTGTAATGGCCACAGCATATCGTCGCTGTCTAAGAAATAACAAGTATCTCCAAAATGGCAACGTTACAACAGAGGGCAAAAACCTGCTTTACTTTTAGTGTAAGTCAATGGAAGCAGATTTTTTCCAAGCTATTTTTGGAGTGTTTCTATTGGACCATTCATCATCATCACACAATGCAAACAACAGCTGCTGCATTTAAATCATGCCAAAAAGTTTAGTATTTTTCTTTGAACAGCCACAATAATATTCACATAATTTTCACACTCATCACACGATTCAGTCAATCAATCAATCAATCAATCAAAGTTTATTTATATAGCGCCTTTCAGACAAATAAGATTGAAATTCAAGGTACTTCTCAGGTGATTAAAGAAAATATAAACTAAAAAGAAAGAATACAAATAATAACAATAATAAAATTAATCATTTAATATAAAAATAAAAGGTGAAAAATGAAGATGATAAAAGTTCATTAATAAAACAAGAGCAAAAAAAATAAATTAATTAATTAAAATAAACTAGTAGACAAAATAAAACAAATTACATATTGCAGATAATAAAAACAGATAAAATACAATCAAAGTATAAATGTATGGATATTAAGACTAAGAGAAAGTTTATAAAAAACACTACATAAAAGCCAGACTGAACAAATAGGTTTTTAGTTTAAGCCTCAAGATTTCAATGTTTTGAGCTTCTCTCACATCATTTTGGAGCATTGTGGCTAAAAGCAGCATCACCAAAGTTTTTTGTTTTTCTTTGTGGAACAACTAAAAGAGAAAATCTGGAGGATCTGAGGGGCCTTTCAACATTTCAACTTATGGACCCCTCATGTCCTATAAATGGAGGTGTTGTTGGCCTGGAAGAGACCATGCTTCAGAAATGTCTAATCTCAGGATAAAGATGATGAGTCAGTATAACTATGTATTCATTTAAAGCAACACTTCCTTCCACGGCAAAGCGAAAGGCCCCTCTCACTGTAGCATTTAGGCATGTACTGTTCACACATGCACTCATCACACTGTTTGGTGACCATTTGTGCTCTATAAATGGAGATATTATCATCCTGGAAGAAACAGTGTTTTAGTGTCTAATCTCAGGATAAAGATGATCAGTCAGTATCACTATGCATTCATTTGAAGCAGCCTTTCCCTCTAAGTGGAAGCAAACGGCCCAAAGCACTGTAGGTGTCGGTGTCTAGCATTCAGGCATGTTCTGTTCTGGCTGTGTAGTCCACACATGCACTCACCACTCTCCAAAAATCTAGTAAAGGATGACCCATCTGACCACACCATCTCTGTAGACCAGAGCTGGTGGTTCTCAGATAGATGTTTATCTTTGTAGTGAAGGGTTTATGGAGTTCTATTATTATATCCTTCTCTGTAAGGTTATGTACAGGCTGTTCTTGCTTACAGTCTCATTAACACTCTCAGTCACCAACATAAGGCCTCTTTGTTTTTCTTATATGTCACACTAAGGTGCAACCATTGCATTGCACTTCTGACCACAGTTTCTGACCCTGTTTACTGATGTCTTTCCCATTGATCTAAACGTTGATGTGTTGCTGATGCGGTCACTGTTTTTGTTGTGCCTGAAGCTCCTGCCATCCTGCCCTCAATAATAAGCCCTCCTTCAAAATCATTTATAGCTTTTCCTTCATCACCTTGGACTAAAATCAAGGTCAATCAATCTTTCTCAGTTTTTGTTTACATTCTTTAGAGCATGATAGGATGGTAAATGCTTGCGTCTGCACTTGCTGTACACCAATAAAACATAACATTAAACCACCTCCTTATATCTACACACAGTGTTTATTTAATCAGCTCCACTGACCATATTGGAGCTACACTTACAGACTGTGGTCCATCTGACTCCCTTATACATCTCCTTTCACCCTCTTCTTTAATGCTCAGGACCCCCACAGAGCAGGTACTATTAGGGAGGTGGATCTTACCAGCACTGCAGTGACACTGACATGGTGGTGGAGTGTAAGGGCACGCTGCGCTGGTATGAGTGGATCAGACACAGCAGTGCTGCTGGACTGCTTAGTGTCACTGCTGGACTGAGAATAGTCCCTCACCCAGCTACATCCAGTCAACAGTGTCCTGTGGGCAGCGTCCTGTGTCCACTGATGAAGAACTAGAGAACACAAGCTGCGCAGCAGTAGAAGAGCTACTGTCTCTGACTTTACATCTACAAGGTGGACCAGCAAGATAGGAGTGTCTAATAGAGTGGACAGTGAGTGGACACAGTGTTTAAACACTCCAGCAGTACTGCTGTGTCTGATCCACACGCACCAGCACAACACACACCAACACACTACCACCACGTCAGGGTCACTGCAGTGCTGAGAATGATCCACCTCCCTAATAGTACCTGCTCTGTGATGGTCCTGTGGGGGTCCTGATCATTGAAGAACAGGGTAATAAAGTATATTCAGATGAATATACTTTAGAATCAGATGAACTACAGTCTGTAAGTGTAGCTCCTGTATGGTCAGTGGAGCTGATACAGTGGACAGTGTGTGTAGATATAAGGAGGTACACACTCCTCTGCACCTTTATATCGTTATAATGACTCATTAGTATATACGTTCATGCTCAGGGTTGTTGAGGCAATTCCAGGAGAGGGAGGAAGAGGAGGATGCCGTGTGCGTGGAGATTCAGACAGACATGCTGCTCACCCTGTCTGCCCTGTGTGAGGAAGACATGCACAGGAAGGTGAGACACCCCGAGGGGCTTTTTCCTTGCACAGCGCACTTCACCTGCTCACATCCTCTGCACTGGAGCCTGTATTAGGACAATTCTCTGTTAAAATAAGTCCAGTTTTGTATGAAAGCTGTTATATTTTTAAAACATACTCATCAATTCCCTGTTTATAAAGCATATAAATGGAAACCAGGCTGCACAATCAGTCTATTTCAACATCGTCACAATCACAACATGTTAACAACCAACCATCCATTCAGCCTGAAGCAGCTTAGCCCTGCTGAAGTGTGTTCCAAGTGATGTGGAGTGTTGTTACTGCAGAGAGGTTAGTACGGGGGTGTAGTGGTTAGTACGGGGGTGTAGTGGTTAGTACGGGGGTGTAGTGGTTAGTATGGTGGTGTAGTGGTTAGTACGGGGGTGTAGTGGTTAGTACGGTGGTGTAGTGGTTAGTACGGTGGTGTAGTGGTTAGTATGGTGGTGTAGTGGTTAGTACGGTGGTGTAGTGGTTAGTATGGTGGTGTAGTGGTTAGTACGGGGGTGTAGTGGTTAGTACGGGGGTGTAGTGGTTAGTATGGTGGTGTAGTGGTTAGTATGGTGATGTAGTGGTTAGTACGGGGGTGTAGTGGTTAGTACGGTGGTGTAGTGTTTAGTACGGTGGTGTAGTGGTTAGTATGGTGGTGTAGTGGTTAGTATGGTGGTGTAGTGGTTAGTACGGTGGTGTAGTGGTTAGTATGGTGGTGTAGTGGTTAGTACGGTGGTGTAGTGGTTAGTACGGTGGTGTAGTGGTTAGTACCTGGCGTTTCCAGGCTTTGATTTTCTATGATGTCTGAGCAGGGAATAGAGCAGACCCCCTCAGTCATAGTGTTCTCTAGAAGCAAAGTCCTGTCTGAGCAGTGATACAAAGATAGATAAAAACCCTAAACAAGTTAGTGATCAGTTCAAATAGAGCCAGTACAGCCTAGGGCTAGCCAAGGCCCTGTGAGTAGCACAGAATGAGCAGAGGCCGAGCGAGAGATGCATAGAGCAGAAGTAGAGTGATGCAGACCGACCTTGAGCTTGGCGGGAGAGTACGACGTAACTTGGCTGAACTTGACTGAGCATGATAGACGCACATGTACGATTATCCGTGTCTGGTTTGTGTGCAGGAGCTGTTTGGTGCAGAGGGTGTGGAGATTGTCATCCGCTATCTAAAAATGAAGCCCACTCAGGTCTACAGCGGTCTGGGACACAACCGACTCTTCCTGTCTACAGTGGACTGTGTCTGGTGAGCCGCTCAGAGGCTGTACACACCTCCATACTGCGTTACTCGTCACTGGCCTGAGAAATCAAGTACATATTTCAGTTGTGTACAGGTTTGGACGTCAGGGGCCAAATTTCATATTTCATTGTTTTTTATGAAGTGACTACAACCTCTCCACAAAGTTAACAACTAGTATATAAAGGGTGAGTCAAAAGTCTCAGGACACCCTTTTATTTAAGAAGCGAAAAGGAAAATGATGTATCTGATGTCCCGAACATGGCCAACATCTTGAAAGCCACCATATTGGATCAAGAGCAAGTTTTTCCAATGGGAAGGTGGTCATGTAGCAGATCAAAGAAGACCAGAATTGTCTCAGAAATCGATTGATGCAGTCAGATTTACAATATCTCTTCTGGTTAAACACAGATCTGAAGGTACAGGGACCAGGGACAGCACACTGAACATGTTGTTTAATGCAGTTGTTGTTGCAACTTTTTGTGTTGTTACTGTTTGAACCACAAGAGTTATTATAAAAGATAGGCCCCCTCGCTCATTACAGGCTGGGGTATTCAGATATGTCATTTTCCATTTCGTTTCTGAAATAAAACAGTGTCCTGAGACTTTTGACTCACACTGTATATATAAATATAAATCAGCCAGATCATTAAAACCAGCAAGTTGTTTCTCCAATAACTGCATATTTCATCAACTGAACTAACCATATAGGAGCACTTTGTAGTTCTTTACTTACAGACTGTAGTTCATCTGATTCTCTGTATACTTGTTAGCCCCCTTTTACCCTGTTCTTCAATGGTCAATGGCCCTCAAAGCACCACCACAGGGCAGATATCATTTGCATGGTGGATCATTCTCAGCACTGTAGTGACACTGACTTGCTGGTGGTGTGTTAGTTTGTGTTTTGCTGGTGTGAGTGGATCAGACACAGCAGTGCTGCTGGAGTGTTTAAACACTGTGTCCACTCCCTGTCCACTCGTTTAGACACTCCTTGCCAGTCTGCCTAATACCTGCTCTGTGGTGGTTCTGTGGGCGTCCTGTCCCTAGAGAGAAACAGGTGAACTACAGTCTGTAAGCGTAGAGCTACAAAGTGCTCCTACATGAAACTGATGAAAAGAACCATGAGTGTAGACATTCAGTGAAATTCATTCTTCCATCTTCCCACATAAGCAAAGTATATTAGATCAATCTCATGCTTAACAGTGGGCCAAACATCACTTTGGTGTTTGTGATCTTTTCATTGTCTACCCCTGTTTTCCCTGCAGTTAATTAAGGCCTATCAAGTTAACTACGTCTGGAAAGTGTTCAAACGTTTGCACATGCTATGTTTTAATATATATATATATATATATATATATATATATATATATATATATATATATATATATATATATATATATATATATATATATATACTACCGCTCAGAAGTTTGGGATCACAGTGAAATGTTCTTGTTTTCAATGGAGTATCTTCTTCCTCCATTGAAAGTATCTGCAGCAAGGCATCAACTGCTGATGCTTCAGATACAAAACTAATCTAGAATGTTGTTCCCTTTTATACTCACTTATTAGTAGAATGTTTTTCAGCTGTGCATCACAACTGATCAAGAGTGTCCTAACAACCAATTAGTCCAATAACATCCTTAACTTGGATTGGAGGCCGTACCAGGAGATTTAGACAGAGGACTGAGAATTGCTGATAATAGAACTATATGCAGAATAAGCCTTTATACAAAAATAGTCCTTAATACAAACATTTTTATTCTTTAGAAATCATCTGATACACTTACATTAGTTGTGAAATGAACAATATTGTTTGTGAATTGCATGAAATGAAATTCTAAAGTGTAAACTGTATATACACACACTATATACAGTTTATATATATATATATATATATATATATATATATATATATATATATATATATATATATATATATATATATATATATATAACTGTATATAGTGTGTGTATATAGTGTATATATAGGATAGGGATCCGGTCTTGTGACAGGAAGGTCGCTGGTTCGATCCCCCAGGCCACGACTGAGGTGCCCTTGAGCAAGGCACCTAACCCCCAACTGCTCCCCTGGCGCTGTGGATAGGGCTGCCCACCGCTCCGGGCACGTGTGCTCACTGCCCCCTAGTGTGTGTATATGTGGGTGTTTCACTGCACGGATGGGTTAATGCGGAGGTCAAATTCCGCTGTGTACAAAAAAAACATGTGGCTAATTCGAGTTCTGTTCTGTTCTGTTCTAAAAATTCTAAAAACATGTCCATCCTGAATGACTGTTACTGTTGTGCTATTATAATTTGTTTTGACTTGTTTTATTTTATTTTGCCCTCTAATGTGAAAATATGCAGGTCCTGCATTGTTGGCTGTTACTTGACGGAGGATTTGTTCTTGGAGAGGGAGGGCACTTACCTTTTACTTGACTTCCTTCAGGTAAGGAACACCCCAAGCTCCAGCATCATAATAGACCTGCTGCTGTTGTTGCTGGGGTTTTAGTGACCAGCAGGTGGAGCTATAGCTCTGAACCACAGTGTTGAATGTATTTTCCTCTAGGCAGAGTCATTTTCTGACCAATATAGACATAAAAAGATACTTTTTTATTCATATATGAACAGCTCTTACAAAGGGCAGATGAAGAATAGTCTCATTCAGACAAGCCCCTGTTTCCTGTCGGTGATATAATAGTGGAAGCTAACCGAAAATGATATCAGCAGTGTTATAGAATGTCACGGTGACTAAATCACAGTGAGCACAGCCCACTGCATCTGAGACATCAGTGACTCTGGCTACACAATGCATCCCATCTCACTCTGCCTCAATTCACAGTTGAGCCCCAGGAGCATGTGGGGTGCGCTGCTGGGGACCCTGCTGGAGCTGTGTGACAACCACAAGACCCTGGTCCACGTTGAAGCCTGGAAGGGGGAGAAGGACCTTACTGCCCCGGCCTTGTTGCTTCAGATCTGGAGGCAGGAGGAGGCCGAGCTTGGTGTGAAGAGAGACCAGCTCGGGAGAATCACTGGTACAGTGTGATAAATTTCACCCAGCATAATGAGGCTGCTTAAAGTGGTGGTGGGTCAGTTCTGGGGTTTAAAGGTGGTTGAGGTGCTGAGGTGCTGGGTTCTGGCAGCCACAGCTGGCCCACTTTTGTGCCATCGTTCCTTGCCGTGGGCTGTAAGTGAATGTCGGATGTGGCTCAGATTTAGGCCATAACAGAAGATATGTGGTGTTTGGGTAGTGACCTCTAAACTTTTGATACTATGCCAGAAAGTTTTCTCTATTCAATGAAACGGCAGCACTCTCTGAATAAGCAGCATTGCATGTTTTTAATATAACTTGTTAAACCAGCAGATGTGAAGAAGCCCATCCTGTCACGCTATCAGGAGGAGGAGCCGTTAGCGTCTGAACCTGCAAACAGACCTAGTGCTGCTATCCTAGACGTGTCAGAGAACCTGCGCGCAAAAATCTACTCCCTGTTCTGCAGAATAGGTGAGCATGTCTGAGAGAGGGAGTGAGAGAGTGAACAGGTGTATTATTTCTTTTGTCGAATGAAAAATGAATGTGCTTGCAGGCTTTGAGGACCTGCGTGGCTTGACTACAGAAGACTACATCACCTTGAGCATAGTGAGCAGATACATGGACTTCAAGGTAAGCTCAGGCTCCGTGGTGACAGTTGAAGCGCCTGTATCTGGCACTTTTCAGATACAAGCTCCTCGAAAATGGCAAGACTGATATATGTAAATGAGCTCTGCTCTGATTGGCTGCCGCCCCGTTCCCTGTGCAGAGCTAAAACGCCAGGGCTAAATAAGCGGACATATGTATATGCAAAGGTTTATATGACATCACAAAAACAGTACCTTCAAAACTGACTGCTGCAGCTTCCAGTATGTTTCCATTTGGATAATATGGGGGAAAAACAGCAAAGGAAATGTGGTCTTTCATAAAATGGGTCTTTTGATGAAAAACTGAGCGTGCTAAATGTATTAGGCACCTGATTCTGGGAAACAAGGCAGCCAGTTTTTTTTTTTTGGATGGTATTGATTGCATGGTGTAGTCTGGACTGACGAGGGTGGGCGGTATGGCCAAAATATAAAAATAATATCACAAGATTTGACATTGTGTGATCACAACATGTAATACAAGTTGCAAACATCCTCAAGCACACACAATGCTAGGAGCGAAGTATTGCAAGGTGATTGTGAATGTCAGTGTCCCATGTACATCACTGGCTGCTTTTAGCACATGTAGCACAGTCTTTCAATGATGGAGTCTCAAATAACTCAAATTTAACTACCACACCCAGAAATACAGTATGTCTCCACTGTGCTGGATCCTGATTGGCTACCTATTGCACATATTATGCACCGGAAGTACTGACAATACCCATGATATGCACAGTAAAGTGGCCTAATACATCAAGATAATCATAACATGTCCCTTGTCTACGGCTAATTTGACCTCCGAGCAAGGGCGTACATTTGCTCTTGACATCGGTGGGGACCTATGAACCCCCACCCTCTTCGAGTTTCAACTGAAGTTAGACATGCAACTCTGGGAGACTGACAGTTCGTTGTCAGTTAATTTCCAAGAATAGCTCCTTATGTCCACCTTTTCACACCCATGTGTCTCCCACGTTACACCTGAGTCTGGCATAGTGAATCCCATATGACTGGAAAGCTTTCCTCCAGTTCTGGTGCTGCTAACAACCAAATGTAGCTACAGAGTCTCACGTAACAGCAGGGAAAGACACAGCCAATCACACTGGCCATATGTGTTACGGGGAGGTAGGACTCCAGTAGAGAATGTGATTTAACCCTTTCTGCACCTCTAGGTTAATGAGATGTTGACAGATCAGGTTTTTTTTGGAGGGGATTAAATTATTGGTGGGGACAATTCAATAATCACTGGATATTGGTGGGGACACGTCACTTCCGTCCATGCTAATTCTACACCCCTGTCTCAGAGTGTGGAATGTCTTTTACACCATGTGTGTACGTCTGTGTGCAGACAGGAGAGGTGTGGAGTGAAGTGTCAGCCGAGCTGGAGTTGGAGGGGGTCAGGCCCATCACTCCAGATGTGGAGGCTCTCAGCACCATCGCCCAGACAAGCGAAGACACAGCCAGGCATGTCTGCTCGCTGCAGCAAAGCATTCTGGACCAGCAGGAGCAGGAGGACCTCCAGCAGGAGCAGCTTGCATATAAAGAGGTCAAACATGCCTTTTTAAGAATGTTCACTGACTCTCACTCTTACAGCCAGTTTATAAAATACTTGTCTCCACGTTGAGTTGTACACGCCTTATCCAGTACGTATGAAGCTGATTGGTGTATATGTAAGTGACTGCTCTAGGGGTGGCCAGTATTATAGTATTTAGCGGTGTTGGTATCTTGATAAGCAGTAATGCTTTTTCAAGCATATCGTCGCTGTCCAAGGAAAAACATGTATATCATTTTTGTTGATTTTTATTCTTCTGCAACATTTAAACACAACAGCTGCCGTTTACCTTGTCTGACAATTTCATGAGGAATGTGTAATGGATGCTTGGTGGGGCCAACGCTCCCCGGGGAGAGAGATGCTACTGGGTGGTTAGGTACTTGCCCTGTCTTCCAAAGGGAACACATAGGAGACAGGTACGGTGCAATGGAGACCATTTACTGGGCTGTGGAGCCCCCACACTCCACATCATCACAATCCAGGATAACATCAGGAGGCAGAACATACAAGCTACAACCTAGAGCTAACCACCATGTACTATACCCGTTCCATCACTACTCTTTCTCTTGTACGAGGATATACACTGCAGTGCGCATGCGTCTGGTCTGAGTCACTTAAAGTGACAGGTACAAAGGGACCAATAGACATGCTCCAAAATGGCTTGGAAGTCACTCTGGTTCCATTGACTTACATTAAAAATAAAAATAATTTTGGAGTTGTTTTTTCGTTGGACAGCGACGATATCTTACATAGTCACAGAACCACTTGGCCAACTGCATGATTTTCTAATTATGAATAGGAGCAAAATAAGGCCTGTTTAATTGGATTTGGTGGATTATAACTTTTGGCTCTACTACTGGACTTTTTCTACCATACTGTCCATTTCTAGACGTTCCACACAGCTTAGTCCAGATCTACAAGTTTCCTCTTAGGAACTGAATGACTGCAACTGTGAACAGTGTTTTAAGTAACTTGTTGCTTTTCATATATTTTCGCTCACAGATCAGCTTAAACCACAAACATCAGGAGCTAACAGCAAAGTCCTGGCAGCATCATGTTGCAAAGACCTCCGACTACAAGATCCTAAAAGTGTGTATCTGTATTGCAGTCATTGCTAAATAAATAATCAGTGCACAAATAGCAACATGCAGTAGGACAAATAGGCTCCAGTGATTCCTATTCCTCCAGTGTTTACTTCATTTCCGTCGTTTGAATCTCCTTTAGGAGTCTAAGCTGCTGCAGGAGAGATCTATCGAGTCGTCTCGGCCGAGGGAGAAACCGGACGGGTTTATTTTTCACTCCACTCAGATCCCCGGCCTGCAGACTACCGTAAGACCTGTGCACTGCTATAACTTAGGCTCTGTCCCATCATCACACATAGATGTGTCTAATATAGGCGCTGGTGTTGTGTGTGCATGTCTGTCTGTGTGTTTGATTAGACTTTAAATGATGGGAATCTGAATGATATGACTTGTTTTGTTAGATAATTGCCTTTAAACTTGAAATGAAATGATAAACGTGTTGGCAGTGATGAACTACGTCATTTTACATATTGTGGTTGAGATAACAGGACATAAAATACACAAATCCAACATAAACAATACTTTTATTCATGTCTAATAATGTCTCTACTGTGTTTCTGAATGAAATAATGTATGAAATGGAGGGTCTCTGAGCTAGCTTTGGTCTTTGTGGGGAGTGGTGGTGGGAGGGGCCAGTGAAAGGTGATAGTACTGGTTGATTTTATTTTTCCCCGCCCACTGGTGCTCTGTGATGTAATCAAAACTGATATAATATAATGAATCTGGCTTAATATCAAAGCAAAAAAGCTCCATTTGGATTCAGTTGGACTTAATAGAAATAATTGAAACATTTGTTTTGTTTTGCTTTACATATACAGTACTGCACAAGGTTTTAGGTACTTGGGGACATTATTATATTTAAAAAGCTATTTTTTCCAGACACAAAGATTTTATTTGCTCAGTAAACACTTTATTATTTAAATATTAAACAGTATTAATACAGTAAGTAGTGCTTTTCTATATGTCAGTGTGTTTATTTAACCCTTTCCAAGCTTCTCCTTCTATAAACAACCCAGTATTATTTACAGTTCTCATCTAATACCTGCTTTGACTGCTCAGTACTTCATTAAGCTAAATCAAGATTGCTGCTGAAGGAACTGAATACATTCATACAAACTGGAGCTCAAGATCTGATCTACTTCTCTCACAATCAGATATTCATGTTACTTTGTATGTATGATAATTTACATCTGTTCTAATCAGATCTGCTGTTCTTACTGGTGAACATACACTTACTGATCAAATAAAGGATTTTAGACAGTTAGTCTCCTGTGCTGTGTCTCTCTGACCTGTGTTTACATGTTTGTTGAATATTGTTTTGTTTTCTGTATCAGGCTTTCTGTGGCCGCGTGGTGAAGATTGAGAGCACCCCTGCAGCTCTGACTGGAGGACCCCTCGCAAACACAGACCTAGCCCTGGAGAGGGTGCCTATTGAGGGAGGAGCACTGAGAAAAGTGGCGCCTCCAAACGCTGAGCTGGAGCTTTCTAACAGAGTCACTGTTAAATAGACGCCACTACGAGACTGTTAAGCTTCGGAGCGCTGCACTGCACAGTTTAGTATCTCCAACGCTCCAATGCATCAAATCAACAGCACTAAGGCCTTCAGGAACCAGGAGTTTGGCTTAACTCGTGGTTCACTCTACTCAGATATATAGAACTTTTATACTTAAATCCCACAGAAATCATGTACAATGCTTCAGATATGTCACTGATACATTAGATTTATTTTTTTGTCAACCTGAAAGCTGATATATATATATTTGTTGCTTACTTTGTGAGATGGCTCAAATGTTTATGAACAAACAAGCAGAATTCTATCTGTTCTATCTACACTGTTGGAGAAGTGTTGTGTCTGATTGTAAAATAGATCTTGAGTGCATGCAGAGGCAATTTGCTCTAGAAACTAAACTATACTGTCACTGTACATCTCTAAAAAACTTTACAGTGAAGGAAAAAGTTTATTTTTTAAATTACTACTAAAGTAACTGAAATATTATCCAAAGTCCATTTTTCTGCTCTTTATAATAATAATAATAATAATAATAATAATAAAAATAAGAATTTTACATACCAAAGGATGCCTGACAATTTAAGGGAAGAAAGAGAGAGACACATAATATTAATATAATAATAAAAATACTACTAATAATATTTATAATAATACGTATTTCAACCATCCATTGTTTTCCGCTTTATGCCGCTAGTCGGGGTCACTGAAGCCAATCCCAGCATCACCGGGTGAAGGCGGGGTACACCATGAACCAGTCCATCGCATGGCCAACAATCACTCACACTCACACTCACACCTACGGGCAGTTTAGAGTGAGGATCAATCTAACATGCATGTGTTTGGACTGTGGGAGGAAACCGGAGTACCCGGAGGAAACCCACTCAAGCTGACTACTACACCACCGTGCTGCCCATAATACGTATTATTATTATATATAGAAATAAATGAAAGAAGATGAAAGTATTTAGAGAAAGATTTGAAGATAGTAAGAGAGGGAAAGGAGTGAATAGATGAAGGCAGGGAGTTCCAAAGAGTCAGGGCAGCAACAATAAAAGACCTGCCACCCATAGAGGAAAGCCTAAACCTGGGTTCAGCCGGCTGAGCAGAATCAGGGGACCCTAGCTTGCGAAGTGGGAAAAACGCAGACTTAGTCAGAGATTTTATGTATGGAATAAAGACGAGACATGGGTCAAACAGGACTGGGCTGACTGGGACACTATCAATAACAAGATTGGAGTTAGACTAGGCAGAGATCACTGGTACCAACAATTTAAAAAGGAAGTTAGCATTCAACCAATGTGTTTACTCCTCAATAATAGACGACAGTGACGATGGCGGGAATGATTCAGTGGGTTTAAGGCTAAAATAAATCTGAAAGTCATCAGCACAACAGTGGAAATGAAGGCCATGTGAGACGATTACGCTTCCTGAAGGCAATCAAATGAAATGAAATGTTCATGCTGCAGGTTGGAAATTACTTTTTAAAAGCAATGTGTAAGAGGATTCAGCCTTCCGAATTCATACTGCAGTCAATAGGGGGCAGCACATCACCAGACAATGCACAGTCCCTCCTCCTCCACCTTCACGTTACCAGAGTAGAGGAAACATTGCAAGTTCAGCATCAAACTTCACTTAAACTTTACTCACCGAGAACGTCTCCGGTGATGGAAAGTAACACCAATATTAACATGACTTGCTTCTAATTATATCACTTCTTTTACTCACTGGTTTCCTGCCAGGAGTGGGCGGCAGTGATCGTTATAACGGATGCTTTGCAAGGGCGTCACGGAACTTTCAAAGTACTAGATAATACTAATAAAAGGATTCTAGCTTCAGTATTACTTGATCTGGAAAAGAAAATGGCGCAACCCAAAAAACCCTGCTTAAAGCCTAAAACTATAATGAGCTTAAAGCTAATTACCCATAGAAAACCATATTCTCTCATTTTATTAAAATAACTGAGATTAAAATGATATGTTAAATACATAAGTCTCAACATTTAATCGTTCACTCTGCACTACATACAGTCCATATGTGGAAACTAAGCTTTCTGTGATGTCACAGGAACCAACTCATTTACATATAGCCTTCTACTCCTATATATATATATAGCCTGTAGCCTTTAGCCAATCAGAACAGAGCTCATTAGTCTAATAGCATATTTATGTGTTTGTGAACAAAGGGCTTCAAGACAATTCCAGCTATATAACTCGCACCCAGTTTGAATGAACTCAATTTGTCCCGATTTTCACCTTCTTTTAACCAACCTTGTGTGTTTGCTGGGTATATGAAGTTATATGAAGTTACTGATCTGGGAAGATACATTTAAATTTGTGTTAAAATTACTTTAATACAAAACAAACATTTTTGGTATAAAAAAAGAACATTGCTTTCATCACCAAAAAAAGACACACCAAAATAATTATGATTTCCATTTTTATAATGATTTAAACAAATATTTTGCTACATTGGCATTGTCTTCGACTTTAAAACTTCTGGGCCCCAATAAAATGCTAAAAAGTAAAAATATATAAAAATGGTCACAATATGAGTTTTATAAAAACTTAAAAAGAAACAAAATGTACTATTTAGTTTCATATTTGTACAACCTATGCATATTTGTGAGCGATATATTATCATCCCCAACATTATTATCACTACCGCAACAGTGTATGACCTCTGCAGGGAATTATTTAAAGGTAGCACTTGTTTATGTTGTAACCATGGAAACAAAGACTCACAAAGGAGCACATGACAGCCATGAGTGAGGAGTAATATTTTAATATCTGGTAATTGAATCATGTATTGCTCCCGATCAAACATTACATTTACACATTAATTATTTATTTTTGTGTATTTAAAGTGTATATTGTACTAGCTGTTAACTAATTTGAGCAAATCCATGGCCTGACTAGCATTTTTATTAAAAAAGAGAAAATTGTCATTACCGCAACACGTCATTACCAACACATAACCTGTTGAGATGATAATGACATTTGTTGATGGTAGTGACAGGTTTTCAATTTCACCATCAGTATCTTTTAAATTATTCAGAAA
The DNA here is from genome assembly GCA_021613375.1 of Megaleporinus macrocephalus. Taxonomy (NCBI): domain Eukaryota; kingdom Metazoa; phylum Chordata; class Actinopteri; order Characiformes; family Anostomidae; genus Megaleporinus; species Megaleporinus macrocephalus. The sequence goes on along the minus strand of CM038702.1, from coordinate 59,309,374 downwards.
TTAAATATAATTAGGTGTAACAGTGTGATTTTAGAATGAAATTCAAGTGAAATGCATTACTTTATAAAAGTTAAGATGGCAAACAGAGCCCGCAATATGTGTACATATATATATATATAGGGTTTATATATATATATATATATCAGTGCATTTGCGTTAATAAGATCTCTGTTGATGTGACGTAACGCAGATCTACAAAAAAAAAAACCACAGGCTATGGGCCTCTGTTTAAAGACGATTCTTACTTTCTCATCTTGAAATTTCCACGCTTGTAATGAGGCTGTTGAGCGGCCGGACTCAGTGGCATTGCTGTGATTGGGACTGAGTGGACGGGACTCATTTATTCAGCGTCATCACCATTTACATCAGTGCAGCAGCACTTTACAACTAAACATTACATTTACACATTATTTATTTATTTATTTATGTGTATTTAAAGTGTATATTGTACTAGCTGTTAACTAATTTGAGCAAATCCATGGCCTGGCCAGCTTTTTTATTAAAAAAGAAAATTGTCATTACCGCAACACGTCAATACCAACACATAACCTGTTGAGATGACATTTGTTGATGGTAATGACAGGTTTTCAATTTCACCATCAGTATCTTTTAAATTATTCAGAAATTAAATATAATTAAGGGTAACAGTGTGAAATGCATTACTCTATAAAAGTTAAGATGGCAAACATCTTAATTTTTAAGATGTTTTATATATATATATATATATATATATATATATATGTATATATATATATATATATATATGTATATATATATATATATATATATATATATATATATGTATATATATATATATATATATATATATATATATATATATATATATATATATATACATATGTATGTGTGTGTCAGTGCATTTGCGTTAATAAGATCTCTGTTGGTGTGACGTAACGCCGATTTACAAAAAAAAACCTCCAAAAACGCAGGCTATGGGCCCTTTAAAGAGGACTCTTATTCTGAAATGTCGCGCTGCCCCTTTTCCACGCTTGGATATGTAATGAGGCTGTGCAGCGGCCGGACTCAGTGGCAGTGCTGTGACTGGGACTGAGTGGACGGGACTCGTACAGTAAGTAAACGCGCTGGTTTATGTTTTAGTTCAGCTTCTCTCTCATGATGTGGTGAAATGTGCAGCCTGTGATGACGCGCAGTGCAGCGGGGGGTCGGGTTGCCCTCCAGCGGCTGTGCGATGTGGCAGTGCAGCGGCTGCACAGCTGGACTGGGAGGCTGTTTCTCTGTTATTTGTTTATAATAATAACAATAATAATAACAATAATGATCAACGCATGGTGCTACTCCATGTGGTTGCAACCTGCAGCGCGTGTCATGCTTGGTTGCCACATGTTGCGCGTGCGGTTTTGTTGTCCATTCAGATGCTGGGTCTGTGTAACCAGTACTGACTGGTTTGCGTCCAGCCTCCTCCACTCGCTCGCTGCGAGACGAATGATGCAACTACCAACCATGAATTGCGTGCACGCGAGACGATTCAGCTTTTTATTCACCACCACCACCATCACCATCATCATCATCACAATTAATATTCATTATAAACGTGACTGTGATGGCAGTAAAGGCAGCCCGCGCGAGGGCTGGCTCCAGTCACGAGACACGATCAGCTCCAGTTAATCGATACTGTAGCGAGGGCGCGCGCTGTGTTGGATAAGAGGGGGGACCTCTTTCTGATCAAAGTTCGTGCAGGCCTCAGGGGGGGAATCATACCGAGGACACTGCTCCATCTATCTATCCATCCATCAATCCATCCGTCCATCCATCCATCCATCTATCCACAGGCTTCAGTGACGATGTGCTGCTGTGCATTTCTGAATATGCATACAATGCAAATAGGCACTAACATAAAAGTCCCAGTGTGGATCTGATCTGAGAGCAGCTGGAAGAGGCTGTCTGCTCTGGTTCCTCACGCAGTGCTGCTCCTGCAGCCATCTTTGGTGCAGTTGTTCAGGAGACATCTCACCGTGCTGTTGCACAAGCCTGACTCAAAGCCTCTGCTTTGCATGTGAGGGACTAGCCGTTAAAGGGCCCATCCCAGCAGAAAAGAGGGCTTTCAGTGGAGAACCTCTGGTTTTTCCAGGTTTTCCCAGATTTGGCCCCTCACACTGATCAAGAAACACATCACACATATGAATCTATGTTTTCTTCTAGAATATGTTGGCAAAACCAATGTTTTTTATTTTTTTAACCCTTTGATGCACAACCTGAGTCAAAAGTGACCCGGCTGAGATTTTATTTTCTGTATCTTTGCAATAAATTAGTTTCATCATGGAGACACGGTGGTGTAGTGGTTAGTACGGTGGTGTAGTGGTTATTACGGTGGTGTAGTGGTCAGTACGGTGGTGTAGTGGTTAGTATGGTGGTGTAGTGGTTAGTATGGTGGTGTAGTGGTTAGTATGGTGGTGTAGTGGTTAGTATGGTGGTGTAGTGGTTAGTACGGTGGTGTAGTGGTTAGTACGGTGGTGTAGTGGTTAGTATAGTGGTGTAGTGGTTAGTATAGTGGTGTAGTGGTTAGTACGGTGGTGTAGTGGTTAGTATGGTGGTGTAGTGGTTAGTATGGTGGTGTAGTGGTTAGTATGGTGGTGTAGTGGTTAGTACGGTGGTGTAGTGGTTAGTATGGTGGTGTAGTGGTTAGTACGGTGGTGTAGTAGTTAGTACGGTGGTGTAGTGGTTAGTATGGTGGTGTAGTGGTTAGTATGGTGGTGTAGTGGTCAGTATGGTGGTGTAGTGGTTAGTATGGTGGTGTAGTGGTTAGTACGGTGGTGTAGTGGTCAGTACGGTGGTGTAGTGGTCAGTACGGTGGTGTAGTGGTTAGTACGGTGGTGTAGTGGTTAGTACGGTGGTGTAGTGGTTAGTACGGTGGTGTAGTGGTCAGTACGGTGGTGTAGTGGTCAGTACGGTGGTGTAGTGGTCAGTACGGTGGTGTAGTGGTTAGTACGGTGGTGTAGTGGTCAGTACGGTGGTGTAGTGGTCAGTACGGTGGTGTAGTGGTTAGTACGGTGGTGTAGTGGTTAGTACGGTGGTGTAGTGGTTAGTACGGTGGTGTAGTGGTTAGTATGGTGGTGTAGTGGTCAGCACTGTCTCCTCACAGTAAGATGATCTGGGTTGGATTCCCGGTCTGGGTGGTTCTGTGTGGAGTGTGTATGTTCTCTCTGTGCTTGAGTGAGTTTCCTCCGGGTACTCTGGTTTCCTCCCACAGTCCAAACACATGCACATCTGTAGGTGTAAGTGTGCGCTGGCCATGCAGTGGACTGGTGATCTGTCCATGGTGTACCCTGGCTTCGCCCGATGAGACTAGGATTGGCTCCTGCCCCACCATGACCCTGACTAGCGTGATAAAGAGGAAGATAATGGATAAATTGAAAATTTAATCATTCAAGCTTCCATGAATTCCTCAATTTACTTGGGTTTGATCTTCACAAATCTTGATTTCATTTTTTTTACTCCATTAATAAAAATCAGCATTGGTCAGAATGAACGCTTATCTGTTCACTGTGGAGTTTGATAAGACTGTACTGTTAGTACTACTGCTAGATGTGCAGCTACTGTACTGTATCGTACTGTATGCATATGTGTGTGTACTGTATTTGTGTTCTCTATGTACTATGTGTGTACTGTATGTACTGTGTATGTACTGTATGTATTATGTATATGTGTATGTACTGTATGTATGTACTGTGTGTACATGTGTATGTACTGTGTGTATGTATTGTGTATGTGTGTACGTGTGTATGTACTGTGTATGTGTGTATTTGTATGTGTGTATGTATGTATGTATGTATGTACTGTGTATGTGTGTATGTACTGTGTATATATGTGTGTGTATATGTACTGTGTATATATGTGTGTGTATGTACTGTGTATATATGTGTGTATGTACTGTGTATATATGTGTGTGTGTATGTACTGTGTATATATGTGTGTGTATGTACTGTGTACATGTGTGTGTGTGTGTATGTACTGTGTATATATGTGTGTGTGTGTATGTACTGTGTATGTGTGTATGTACTGTGTATATATGTGTGTGTATATGTACTGTGTATATATGTGTGTGTATATGTACTGTGTATATATGTGTGTGTATGTACTGTGTATATATATGTGTGTATATGTACTGTGTATATATGTGTGTGTGTATGTACTGTGTATATATGTGTGTGTATGTACTGTGTATATATGTGTGTGTATGTACTGTGTATATATATGTGTGTATATGTACTGTGTATATATGTGTGTGTATGTACTGTGTATATATGTGTGTGTATGTACTGTGTATATATGTGTGTGTGTATGTACTGTGTATATATGTGTGTGTATGTACTGTGTATATATGTGTGTGTGTATGTACTGTGTATATATGTGTGTGTGTATGTACTGTGTATATATATGTGTGTGTATGTACTGTCTACATGTGTGTGTATATGTACTGTGTATATATGTGTGTGTATGTACTGTGTATATATGTGTGTATGTACTGTGTATATATATGTGTGTATATGTACTGTGTATATATGTGTGTGTATGTACTGTGTATATATGTGTGTGTATGTACTGTGTATATATGTGTGTGTGTATGTACTGTGTATATATGTGTGTGTATATGTACTGTGTATATATGTGTGTGTATGTACTGTGTATATATGTGTGTATATGTACTGTGTATATATGTGTGTGTATGTACTGTGTATATATGTGTGTATGTACTGTGTATATATGTGTGTGTGTATGTACTGTGTATATATATGTGTGTGTATGTACTGTCTACATGTGTGTGTATATGTACTGTGTATATATGTGTGTGTATGTACTGTGTATATATGTGTGTATGTACTGTGTATATATATGTGTGTATATGTACTGTGTATATATGTGTGTGTATGTACTGTGTATATATGTGTGTGTATGTACTGTGTATATATGTGTGTGTGTGTATGTACATGTATATATGTGTGTGTATATGTACTGTGTATATATGTGTGTGTATGTACTGTGTATATATGTGTGTATATGTACTGTGTATATATGTGTGTGTATGTACTGTGTATATATGTGTGTATGTACTGTGTATATATGTGCGTGTATGTACTGTGTATATATGTGTGTATGTACTGTGTATATATGTGTGTATGTACTGTGTATATATATGTGTGTGTATATGTACTGTGTATATATGTGTGTGTATGTACTGTGTATGTGTGTATGTACTGTGTATATATGTGTGTGTATATGTACTGTGTATATATGTGTGTGTATATGTACTGTGTATATATGTGTGTGTATGTACTGTGTATATATATGTGTGTATATGTACTGTGTATATATGTGTGTGTGTATGTACTGTGTATATATGTGTGTGTATGTACTGTGTATGTACTGTGTATGTGTGTATGTACTGTGTATATATGTGTGTGTATGTACTGTGTATATATGTGTGTGTATATGTACTGTGTATATATGTGTGTGTGTATGTACTGTGTATATATGTGTGTGTATGTACTGTGTGTATATATGTGTGTGTATGTACTGTGTATATATGTGTGTGTATGTACTGTGTGTATATATGTGTGTGTATGTACTGTCTACATGTGTGTGTATATGTACTGTGTATATATGTGTGTGTATGTACTGTGTATATATGTGTGTATGTACTGTGTATATATATGTGTGTATGTACTGTGTGTATATATGTGTGTGTATGTACTGTGTATATATGTGTGTGTATGTACTGTGTGTATATGTGTGTGTATGTACTGTGTATATATGTGTGTGTATGTACTGTGTGTATATATGTGTGTGTATGTACTGTGTATATATGTGTGTGTATGTACTGTGTGTATATATGTGTGTGTATGTACTGTGTATATATGTGTGTGTATGTACTGTGTATATATGTGTGTGTGTATGTACTGTGTATATATGTGTGTGTATGTACTGTGTATATATGTGTGTGTGTATGTACTGTGTATATATGTGTGTGTGTATGTACTGTGTATATATATGTGTGTGTATGTACTGTCTACATGTGTGTGTATATGTACTGTGTATATATGTGTGTGTATGTACTGTGTATATATGTGTGTATGTACTGTGTATATATGTGTGTGTGTATGTACTGTGTATATATGTGTGTGTGTATGTACTGTGTATATATGTGTGTGTATGTACTGTGTATATATATGTGTGTGTATGTACTGTGTATATATATGTGTGTGTATGTATAGAGGCATGTCACTAATAATAAGTAAAAAACATTTTTAGTTGTACTCCTCCTGAGGGAGGCTGAGTAGTGTTGCGAGTGGGAATATCTCTAAAAATAGCACTGAAATGAGATAAGGAATGCTGTCTTGGCACTGAAGGAGTGTAATCTGGTCTGGGTTCTAATGTTCAGGCTCTAAAGGCACACTTCAGTACTGCCTGACACTTAAATGTGAAATTCAGCACCCACGTTAGATACTTTGGACAAAACGTACATTGTGACTTGTATTTATTTGCGACTGTGGTCACTTCAGTCTGTAGGTAATCAGACATTGAGCAGATTATTGATCCTTTACTGCAGTATAGTTCAAACTGCCTCCAAATAAGTATCTGTAATTTTAGTGTCAATGTCCGACACAAAGCTAAAAGAAGGAAATTGAATTTGTTTGAATTTTCAGAGGCATGAAGGGGGCAGGCCGTGCTTCCAGGTCATCATGTGATAAGCAAGTCGGCAGCAGTTACCAAATATGAGAAGCTAGACTCTGTGTAGCTCTTCACTTCAGCTCCTTAAAGTCTAGCTGTGATAAGAATGGACTTTTTTTTCCCTTTATATCATTTAAAAGACTACATTTGTAAATTTTTGAGAAATGGAAAATATTATTTACTATTAATATCGTCTCCTTGTCCCACAGCAGGGTTCTGCAGGTTCTGCAAGAGAAATTCATTCATTTTACTTTTAGTATTTAATACGGTGGTGTAGTGGTTAGTATGGTGGTGTAGTGGTTAGTATGGTGGTGTAGTGGTTAGTACGGTGGTGTAGTGGTTAGTATGGTGGTGTAGTGGTTAGTACGGTGGTGTAGAGGTTAGTATGGTGGTGTAGTGGTTAGTACGGTGGTGTAGTGGTTAGTACGGTGGTGTAGTGGTTAGTACGGTGGTGTAGTGGTTAGTATGGTGGTGTAGTGGTCAGTATGGTGGTGTAGTGGTTAGTACGGTGCTGTAGTGGTTAGTATGGTGGTGTAGTGGTTAGTACGGTGGTGTAGTGGTTAGTATGGTGGTGTAGTGGTCAGTATGGTGGTGTAGTGGTTAGTATGGTGGTGTAGTGGTTAGTACGGTGGTGTAGTGGTTAGTATGGTGGTGTAGTGGTTAGTACGGTGGTGTAGAGGTTAGTACAGTGGTGTAGTGGTTAGTACGGTGGTGTAGTGGTCAGTATGGTGGTGTAGTGGTTAGTATGGTGGTGTAGTGGTTAGTATGGTGGTGTAGTGGTTAGTACGGTGGTGTAGTGGTTAGTACGGTGGTGTAGTGGTCAGTATGGTGGTGTAGTGGTTAGTATGGTGGTGTAGTGGTTAGTATGGTGGTGTAGTGGTTAGTACGGTGGTGTAGAGGTTAGTATGGTGGTGTAGTGGTTAGTATGGTGGTGTAGTGGTTAGTACGGTGGTGTAGTGATTAGTACGGTGGTGTAGTGGTTAGTACGGTGGTGTAGTGGTTAGTATGGTGGTGTAGAGGTCAGCATGGTGGTGTAGTGGTTAGTATGGTGGTGTAGTGGTTAGTATGGTGGTGTAGTGGTTAGTACGGTGGTGTAGTGGTTAGTATGGTGGTGTAGTGGTCAGTATGGTGGTGTAGTGGTTAGTACGGTGGTGTAGTGGTTAGTACGGTGGTGTAGTGGTTAGTACGGTGGTGTAGTGGTTAGTATGGTGGTGTAGTGGTTAGTAAGGTGGTGTAGTGGTTAGTATGGTGGTGTAGTGGTTAGTATGGTGGTGTAGTGGTTAGTATGGTGGTGTAGTGGTTAGTATGGTGGTGTAGTGGTTAGTAAGGTGGTGTAGTGGTTAGTACGGTGGTGTAGTGGTCAGTATGGTGGTGTAGTGGTTAGTAAGGTGGTGTAGTGGTTAGTATGGTGGTGTAGTGGTTAGTACGGTGGTGTAATGGTTAGTAAGGTGGTGTAATGGTTAGTACGGTGGTGTAGTGGTCAGTACGGTGGTGTAGTGGTTAGTATGGTGGTGTAGTGGTTAGTACGGTGGTGTAATGGTTAGTAAGGTGGTGTAATGGTTAGTACGGTGGTGTAGTGGTCAGTACGGTGGTGTAGTGGTTAGTATGGTGGTGTAGTGGTCAGTACGGTGGTGTAGTGGTTAGTACGGTGGTGTAGTGGTTAGTATGGTGGTGTAGTGGTTAGTAAGGTGGTGTAGTGGTTAGTATGGTGGTGTAGTGGTTAGTAAGGTGGTGTAGTGGTTAGTATGGTGGTGTAGTGGTTAGTATGGTGGTGTAGTGGTTAGTATGGTGGTGTAGTGGTTAGTAAGGTGGTGTAGTGGTTAGTATGGTGGTGTAGTGGTTAGTATGGTGGTGTAGTGGTTTGTACGGTGGTGTAGTGGTTAGTATGGTGGTGTAGTGGTTAACACAGTAAGATGATCTGGGTTGGATTCCCGGTCTGGGTGGTTCTGTGTGGAGTGTGTATGTTCTCTCTGTGCTTGAGTGGGTTCCTCCGGGTACTCTGGTTTCCTCCCACAGTCCAAACACATGCATGTTAGATTGATCCTCACTCTAAACTGCTTGTAGGTGTGAGTGTGTGTTGGTCAGACAATGGACTGGCGACCTGTCCATGGTGTACCCCGCCTTCACCCGATGACACTGGAATTGGCTCCAGCCCCCCCTGTGACCCTGACTAGCGGGATGAAGTGTAAAATAATGGATGGATGGATGAATACGGCAGTTGTCTGTTGCATTTCATGAAGGTTTATTGATGAATAGACCAATAGAAATGCTCAAACATCACATTGACTTACATTGACGTTGAAGGTGAACAAGGTTGTTCTCATCTCCTATTTTACTATTTGGGAGCTGCATGTTTTTCTTTGGACAGCAACATTATATTGCTTACTGTAGAACAGTGACTTCCAATCCTGGTCCTGGAAGACCCCCTGCTTTATTAACCCCCTCTGCTTATTAACAACCCCTTACTGAGGTGAAGGGGATGTGTTGTTGGCAGGAAACCAGATATATATATATATATATATATATATACACGATAGAAATGCTCCAAAATCACTTGGAATTAAACCCTCTACATGCTGACTTACACTGAAAGTGAACAAGGTTTTTGGCCTCTTTACTATTTTAGAGATGCATGTTTTTCTTTGGACAGTGACGATACACACTATGCATGAATTTAAACATGCACACGTGTGCAGTGATGTGTGCTGCTGCCCTTAAATGCTCTCGCTGGCTCATTGTGCATGTTACAAGAAGCCTAACTAACCGGCTTAATAACAAACCTGCTGGGGCACGTCTTGTTCTAGCCCCGGGAGAAAGAGGGAGGCAGCAGTAAGGCAGGAGTAAAGCTTGCAGCCAGCACTGTATCTTTATTTTACACCACAAACACAAAGAAATCACCAAAACCAAGTACTAATCTTAACACCGTTCAGTAGCTTCTAAACTAAACTCTTCAGTCCTTCTCTCTCGCCAGCTTGTCAGTCTTTGTTTCTCCTTCCACTGCTGCTTGTCTCTCTCTCTCTCTCCCTTGTTTTCTCCTCTGCTGTTTTTAAACCAAGCCTAGCCAGGATCAGCTTCTTCTCAGCTGCTTCTCAGCTGCTCCTCCTCCTTGTCACCACTCCCCATTCACAGCTCGGCCACCGGGATCACACTTTAGGCGTGTTCTAGTGGCCTGACTGTGGAACAGGAGGCAGGGTTCGAGACTCGGGTGCCGTCCTCATGTTTCTCATGGCTGTCGTCATTCTCCTGCTGTCACTTCTGGCTTTCGGCGGCATGCAAAGCTCTGGCACCTCCTTCCCGCCCCCCCTCTTTCCAGTCTTGTAGGAGCCTGTGGGTCGAGCGACTGCCACACCTGCATAGCTGTCGGTTCTCTCAGTTGAAGAACTGTTAGTTTACCTGAACATTCACACCTTCTGCCTTCGCTACAGTCTCAGGCACTGAATGTAAATAGCATGTGTTAAAAGTTGCATTGGCATCACACTAGTAGCCGATATGGGGAGCAGCTAAACAACCAGACTGTACAACAGAGAGAGAGATCTCTCGAATAAAGCATTTAATTTGATTACAGAAGATAAATGATAGAGGAAGATCTAGTGTTTGCAGAGTTTGTAGGCATGTTATATACATCATGGCATCAAGATTGCATTGCTTAACATTGAAAAGCAGTGGAAGGCAGCCTGCACACCTACTCAAATAGTTTCAGTGAGTTAGATGAGTGGCCAGTTCAGTCAGTAGCACTGACCACTGACCCGTATTCCTCATTAAAAAGCTTACTGTAGAACTGTGACTTTCAATCCTAGTCCTGCAAGTTTTAGCATTTGGCCAACTCCCAGCACACCTAATCCAACTTATCTGTTTATTAACAACCCATTTCTGGGCTGAAGTGGATGTGTTTTGGCAGGAAACCACAAAAACTAGCTCAGAGATCCTCCCTGATACTGTGTTTCACTAGTAGGTACGTCATGGTGTGGAAGAAACTTGTGTTATTAAGCAAATTCACATCAACTTGCAATGATCTAGTGGTAATAAGTCTGGTTACATTAACTAGAGAACATTTTTGATTTGGCCTGAAGTGAAAGAAAGATAACCAGCCAGGTAGTGTTGAGATATTCTCACTGCTATGATGTGTGTAGAGCTGGGCGATTAAATAAAGTCAATTAGCATAACGTGCGTCGATGAGTGGCAAAGATGGCCTCGTCTACTGAAAGCATGGATTTATCTGGAGCACAAGCTGCAGCTACAAACAATCTCTCGTGTGTATCTAAAGTTGTGAGAGTGTTTCACACAGAAACACAACAGTGTGGTGCTCTGTCAGCTCTGCACAGTGGAGATGATCACAACAGTACAACTGCTACACACGAGACCTTGAAGCTCAAACATCCCGTAGAGCTTCATCAACACAGCAGCAGGACAGCACCTGTTCACCTGTTTATCTTATCTTATAGATTATTTTAAGATTATTAACACGTGTAACATGTTTCTTTCAGTAGTGTCACTTGAAAAGTCTCATTGTTAACCGTTTTCTAATCGTCCAGTGTAGAACCTAAGACTGTTCTAGATACCGCGGGAGCTTTAAAACACACGTAGCTGCTTCTCAAATGGCTTTCTGTCAGAATATATAGTCCACAAACTGTCCGAGTTCTTGTGTGTGTGGCGTGTAGGCTATATATATATATATATATATATATATATATATATATATATATATATATATATATATATATATATATATATATATATATATATATGCATATATATAGATATACACGCACAAAATCTTCCCTTGGTTTCAAATCCATAACTAAATAATAAATACTTCAATTACTAATTGAACTAATTGAAAAAATAATTGTTAGATTAATCAATTAAGAAATTAATCGTTAGGTGCAGCCCTAGATGTGTGGCAGTGAAGAAAGGAGAGCGTCCAAATTTAGTGTGATACTGTACGTTGTATTAAATGTACTAACAGATTTTTAAGTCACCGGTTAAAGGCCTTTGCTCCTGTTATTATCCCCCACCCCTTTCAGTACTGGGTTTACGAGCCCTCGACCACTTGGCCTTGTCGTTTCCCCTCTAGAGAGTCCCTCCCCCTCTCTTTAGGGCTGTTTAGTTGCTTTATTAGCTCGAGTGAGCTGTGAGTAAACACAAATTTTAACAGTAGAACTTGCCCAGAAGCCTGACACGATTTACCCTAAAATAATGGTGGACATTTATGTTTTTAGCCATTGTAGCACACTACTTTAAAATGCTTCCCAAAAGATTGAATTTGCTCTGCTGTAGGTTGCAAACGGCTCGAGCTGTTATACATGACTGCTGTTACAACTGCATGTAAAGGATAGTAAGCTTTCTAGAAGCTGCACATCTGACAGCAAGAAGGGACACAATCGCAGATTTATAACCAGACAAAACAATTATTCACACATGTTGTGGGTGTTATGTCTGATTTCTAAGGAAAAATTGGTTTACATTGGAAAGCTTGGAGACTTGGTGGTGTTGGGCAGTTGTTTCCAGCCATACAAGACCAAACGTCTTTCTCCTTGAATGGGGAAAGACCAAAATACTAAAACTACAGGTGAGATTACTATAAAAAATATTTGAAATCACTGATATCGTCTGGAAACCTCCTGTGGCATTTGTAGCATTTGACTCAGTAGTGCCTATAACATGATTCATTGGCTTCTCCACTAGCGCCACGCTGTCGTCATCCATTTTTTGCTCGCAGTATAACCAGCAAACTGATAGCAAGTTTTTTTACTGAATGTCTCTATAAACAGACCCCATTACAAGCTTTCAGAATCATATTTCCACAACCGACCGATCCCCTCATCTATCCTGACGTCTCTGGATTAGCTCACTGAGGCTAACCTAGCTGAGAGCAAGTGCTCTCCATTTGAATAAAGAGTATTCCCCCATAGCAAACTTGTGTAACTCACATCAGGGTGGTCAGTTGAAGTGGGTGAGAGCAAGTTGAGTGGACCAGGATTTCTATGTACCAGTCAAATGTCACATTAAACTGACCAGTCGTTCTAAATTTTGCACATGGTTGAAGCCCAGAATTTTATTATTTTTTTTAAAGAATGATTACAATACATGTAAGATGACCTATTATCATTGCATCGCTGTGATGGTACATGGTTGTCATGACAACTTAAATATCGTTTATAATGTATATTTTGTTTAAAGTACATAGAGTTGGGTAATATGGCAAAACTTAAATATCACAGTACTCACAACTGAAAATATGTCACAATTAGCTGTTCATTTGGGGCGGCATGGTGGTGTAGTGGTCAGTACGGTGGTGTAGTGGTCAGTACGGTGGTGTAGTGGTTAGTATGGTGGTGTAGTGGTCAGTACGGTGGTGTAGTGGTTAGTATGGTGGTGTAGTGGTCAGTATGGTGGTGTAGTGGTTAGTATGGTGGTGTAGTGGTTAGTATGGTGGTGTAGTGGTTAGTATGGTGGTGTAGTGGTTAGTATGGTGGTGTAGTGGTTAGTACGGTGGTGTAGTGGTTAGTATGGTGGTGTAGTGGTTAGTATGGTGGTGTAGTGGTCAGTATGGTGGTGTAGTGGTCAGTATGGTGGTGTAGTGGTTAGTATGGTGGTGTAGTGGTTAGTAAGGTGGTGTAGTGGTTAGTATGGTGGTGTAAAGGTTAGTATGGTGGTGTAGTGGTTAGTATGGTGGTGTAGTGGTTAGTATGGTGGTGTAGTGGTCAGCATGGTGGTGTAGTGGTCAGCACTGTCTCCTCACAGTAAGATGATCTGGGTTGGATTCCCGGTCTGGGTGGTTCTGTGTGGAGTGTGCATGTTCTCTCTGTGCTTGAGTGGGTTTCCTCCGGGTACTCCGGTTTCCTCCCACAGTCCAAACACATGCATGTTAGGTTGATCACTCACTCTAAATAGCCTTTAGTTGTGAGTGTGTATGTGTGGGCCTTGCGATGGGTTGGCGACCTGGTGTACCCCGCTTTCGCCCAATGACACTGGGATTGGCTCCAGCGCCCGTGAACCCGATTGGCAGGATAAATTGGAAGAAGATGTGTGTATATATATATATATATATATATATATATATATATATATATATATATATATATATATATATATATATATTTGCTGTGTTTCTTTGAGAGCTTTAGTCAGTAGCCAGACAGTGTAACTGAAGCCCATATGAAATATTCCTGATTGTGGTTTAAGTTGATCAGCTCTCAGCTTCATACTGGTATTGACCCTCAGTAACAAGGTGGTCTTGTTTGCTTTGAATTCTATTGGCCGTTTCAAAGCAAACAAGACCGCCTTCCGCTACGAGGATTCACGTTGCCTCTTGTTCCCATTCAGCTTTCAGTGCTCGTTCACTACTCTGGCATTCTTGGCCTGTGGTTGTAGAGCAGCCGTTCACGTGAGAGAACACGGCCTGGCTGGAAATCAAGCCGCCTGCTGCGCCTGCCTTGCGCTTCAGAGGAGGTGAACCCGAATCCGCGCTGGTTGGCTGGTCAGCTGTTTCCATAGCAACTCGGTGCTGATTCAGCAGCAGTTCATCCGGGACAGTGTTTCTCGTGGAGCATTGTTCTGCAGGAGGAGGATAAAAAAAACACACGGCAGTGTACTTTGTGTCCAGTGTTCGACACGGATGGTTGCTGTGGTCATCACAAGAGTCAGAAATCAATTGTCACGAGATTGCGGCTCTCTCAGAGACGGCTAAGAAAAAGCCCTGAGCTGTTCAGGCCTTTCCCACGTGAGCTTGTTAACATTATGACCCTGAGGCTTTTGATTGCACACAACGCGTTTAACCTGCTGGACCCCTCTGAGCTTTAACTCAACCTCTCTCCCGGTTTTTGTTCTTCTGTAGACACCATGGCGGCCGAGCTCTCCACCTCCATAAACATCAAAGAACCTCGCTGGGATCAGGGAACCTTCATAGGCCGAGCGAAACATTTCTTCACCGTCACAGACCCCCGCAACATCCTCCTGTCCAACGAACAGCTCGAGAAAGCGCGCAGGATCATTCAGGATTACAGGTACCCGAGCAAAACATCAACTGGTTTAATATATATGTATAAATATTAGGGCTGTGTATTGGAAAGAACCTGGCGATACAATACGACTCATGGTCACGACTCACAGTATATTGTGATATACTGCGATACGGCAAGCAAAGTGATATACTGAGATTTTTTAAATCTTACTATTAAAACACACCACTATATGAACAGGTTTGTCAATGCTTACAATAGCACTGCGCCCTTGTGCTGCTTGTTAATGTTGGAGGGAAGCTGAAAATGGCCTTCTAGTGGTCAGAGGTTTAAACACAACACACAATGATTCACTGTCTGCCAGGAATCTGTGTATCGATACTGTGTTTTTAAGAAGCGATCCAATATCACAAAACATAATATCCTGATATTCGATATTTTCAATACTTTCTTACACCCCTAATAAATATTGGGCGGCACGGTGGTGTAGTGGTTAGTACTGTCACCTCACAGCAAAACAATCACAGCCTTGAGTGCTTGAGTGGGTTTCCTCCAGGTACTCCGGTTTCCTCTCATAGTCCAAACACATGCATGTTAGATTGATCACTCACTCTAAATTGCTTGTAGGTGTGAGTGTGTGTTGGCCATGCGATGGACTGGCGACCTGTCCATGGTGTATCCCGCCTTCGCTTTAGCCAATGAATGAATGGATGAATAGTAGTGGTGTAAATCTCTGAACACATGTAGATTAGAATACATTTATTTGATGCAGCACAAAATGTGAAATTTGACCACAGTTTATGTTTTGGTATGATTCAGCTTTATTGTCAACAGTACCCTGAATATATGAATGGAAAGTGTATCTGCTGGTTCTGTTGGAGTCTGTTTGCTGGTTCTGCTTGTTCGGTTTGAGTCGTCATTGCGCTTCGAGGAAATCAAAGACTTAATTTGATAACTGGCAGAACACATAGGCCTGATATAGTGTATGTGACCTGTGGTTGGTATAGTGTAGTGGGTTACACTGCTGAACTCCATGCTGTACGCTGGGTTTCGAATCCCCACATGACCAATCACCTTACACTATACCAATATGAGTCCTTGAGTAAGACTCTTAACACTACTAGTCTACTTATAACATTCATCATGGTCAAGAAATAAGCATATACGTTATGATATATTATATTATATAACCCTACCAGTACTTTGGCCTGGCTATAGTTTTGATTGTGGAGCCAGATTGGATTCAGTCATACTGTCCATCATTAACTGTGTAGAAAGTCTGTTTATATTCATTCTTAGCTTTTTGACGTACCACCAACAACTAACTAAATTACATATGGTCCCTGTCCAGAGAAGAACATATAACTCACTTCTTTACATCATTTCAACACGACAGCTGCTCTTTATATCCTGTGAAAGTTTCATGATGACCTGACCAATAGAAAAGCTCCAAAATAGCTCAGAATAAAATCTGGTTACATTAACTTACATTGAAAGTGTTGTCCTCTCTTGTGAAGTTCCTGTTTTGGAGATGCTTCTTATTCGAGTGCTGTGTGAAGTTATTCCTGTGTTTTTTCAGACAGGGCGTGGTGAGCCCGGGTCTAACAGAAGATGAGCTCTGGAGGGCAAAGTATATTTTCGACTCAGCGTTTCATCCTGACACGGGTGAGAAGATGCTGGTGATCGGCCGCATGTCCGCTCAGGTGCCCATGAACATGACCATCACCGGCTGCATGATGACCTTCTACAGGTGAGCAGCAGCAAAGCAAAGCCCCAGCTAGGAATCTCTGCAAGCCAGGCTCTAACATGAAACTTTTCATTTACGTGAACAGAAAGCAGCAGACGTACACACGAGCGCAGACGCAGCACAATATTAGCCTTAGTGTAGTTTCCTAATGATTTGAATGAATATTTAATTTAATTTAATTAATTAAATTTAATATATTGCTATATATATAGCTATATATATTAAATTGATATATATATATATATATATTTAATTTAATAACATAGAAGTGTGCAATAAATGATACATCTATTCTGTATAATTATTCAACTATATAATATTCAAATTATTGAATATGTTTATCAAAATTCATTCATATTTTTTTGTTCTATTTATTTTTAATTATTAAAATATTACATTGTTTTGTTATCAAGTAAGTGTTAACGGTCCTGGAATTTATCTGGGATTTTATTTATCCTGGAATTTATTTTTTCTACTTCTAAAACAATACAATGTTGCTTGTAATTCACTGCGTAATAAACAAGTACAGCACATTGAGTGGTCGCTCAGTGCCTCTAATGATCCAGTACAAAGTTGATCTTTTTCTTTTTTTTCTACAACACCAGGACGACCCCAGCAGTGCTGTTCTGGCAGTGGATCAATCAGTCCTTCAATGCAATAGTCAATTACACCAACCGCAGTGGGGATGCTCCCATTACAGTGAAGTGAGTGGATAATAATAAATCATTGCATTACAGTTTATCACTCAGAGCAGACTGCTGTTTTATTTTTTTACAAATGCATTAAAATAACATTTTAATGGTTCAATGTTCAGTCAGCTCTGCACAGCGTACGTGTCTGCTACGACAGGAGCAGTCGCAACGGCTTTAGGACTCAACGCACTAGCAAAGGTGACGCCCCACACCCACAGACATTCAACCTTCTTACGCTGTACACTCAGAGCAGAGTTTAAATACACATAGTAGAACCAAACCATGTTGATAAAATTCAATATGCCTATCATGTTATCAGATTGTATGAATTTGCATTAAGAACACTAACAAGCCTATTCTTCCTTAAAACTACTCCCAAAAGAGAACCTGACTAAGAGAGCCTAAACATTAGTGAGACTACAGGCACACATTCAGGAATTATAGATTTTAAACAGTATGAACTACCCAGTGTGTGCCACACAACAAAGTTAATAATACAGTACACACATATAATACATACTATACAATTATTAATTAAAAATGAACAGCTTTACTCTTATATAGCTTTTATATCAGAAATACAGTGCTTATTTTCTATCAAATGCTTATGGCTGATGGGTAGTATTGTAATAATTAATATGAGCTTATAATTATATGTTAAATATAAGTGCTTCAATTGGGGGAAAACATAGCATCACTGTCCAAAGAAAAACGAGTATCTACAAAACAGTAACTTTACAGGAGAGAACAAAACATTCTTAACTAAAATATATTCTCTCAAATGAATCGATTTGCTTGAGTAAGCTTCTTTTTATAGAGTAACAATGGCTGAAACATTTAACAACCAAATTTGAAAGATTTTTGTACAAAATATTAAAATCAAAGCTTAACACAATACAGATAAATGTGTGTTTTGGTAAAATATCATATGACTAGACAATATATGGATATGGATATAACTATGATATAAATATAAATATGACAAAACTTGTATGTGAGGATGAACCAATGTACAACCAGTAGTGCACTTAAAAACTGATCAAACTGAAATACAATATCAAGGTGTGTCAGTATTTTATATATATATATATATATATATATATATATATATATATATATATATAGATATATAGATAGATAGATAGATAGATAGATAGATAGATATCTCACCACTGTACAAAGGAAAATTGAAACTTTACAGAAGAGGACAAAAACTGTCTTTACTTTTAATGCAAGTCAATGGAACCAGAATGTTTTCAATGCTATTCTGGAGCATTTCTATTGGTCCATTCATCATGAAATTTTCACACAATCTAAACGGCTGCTACTGCATTCATACGATACAGAAAACCAAAAATGTGACAAAAATGAAGATGCATGTTTTTCTCTAGACAGCGACGAGATCAAAGGCAATATATTACCCAGTCACAACGAAGCCTTCACATAGATCTTTACCCATTTACCTGGTTATCTAGTAATGATAAGAAGCTTCAGAGCAAACTGTCTCATTGCATAAGCACATTCATTCAGGACACAGAGCGTTGTGTACTTTTAACCTCAGGAAGTTTTAATATTCACAGTAAAATAGCTGCTAATAATGAACCCAGATCAGAGTGTGGTGTAAAAATACATTAGTTTATTTAAACTCTGCTCTTCAGAGCAGCACAGATAATTACAACTGCTCATGTTCTCCCCAAAATTTACCTGAATGCTGTTTTTTTCCAGCATGTCTCGCCACTTGTGGGACGCTTTGTGCCCTTTGCTGCTGT